>QLNU02015270.1:25964777-26005319 GCA_006491805.2 Dysdera silvatica
TGAATTTCAACCCTACTTTCCATTGCAAAGTTACAGATGCAATATCTCAAACAATTCCTTAAAAAAGATTAAAGAGGCTACACTGTCTTCTAATACATATGCATGCGCACATGCAAAAATGTTCAAATAAGACACTTTTATAAATTTAAGCTTCTGTGTATAATGATTACATAATATGCTTTTTAATATATAATATATTAAATTCTTAACATTCAAACTAGTACTAAAAGGAGTGTAATATGAGTAAATAAATAATCATTTACTTATATGAGTAAATAAATAATTATTAATTAATTATTATAAATAAATCATTTATTTTTTGGACTAATCTTCATCAAGTTGATGAACAGTTTACTATTACTATTACCAATTACTATTATCAAGGAAATGATAATTAATGTTAGCAAGGAAGTAGTTTACTGACAATATGAGCGAACCTTCTCCTTCTCGTGTTAGCTGCAATGGTTTTCAGTATTTTCAGTGCTTTTCGCTAGTGTCAAACAATTTCGATTCAGTAACTCTACGAAATTCACTATTAAATAGATATCCCTCTGGGAAAAGTAACTTTAACCCAGAAGTTGGTTTTTCCAGTTGTTAAATAAACGCATAATGAGCTGCGCAATGATCAGCGCAACCTCCTTTTACACACATTAGATCGAGAGTTCGTGCTGAGCGAAAATTTTGCGTTTTGGAGAAGTAAGGTCACAGCAGGTTTAGCACCGCGACCTTTAAACTATAAATATATATATATCGTGTTAGTGGAAATGAGAGGCTATTAATGTAAGCGAACTTAAGTGTGAGTTGAAATCTTTGGCTCACTAAATACAGGATGGCATGTAATTCCACTTAAAACTGATCGATTCAAACCCATTTTGCACATACATTTTGCCAGGACATCCATATATTTAAATGCATTGAGGTACTGCTTCAATGTGGAATTATGTTCTTGTATTTTTACTGCATAGAAATTGATTTATAGATTTATGATGTAGAGGTATTGAAGGCAACCGTTGGCATTACTTATTACAAAACTCGCTTCGAATTGTGAAAAGGCTTATATTGATTGCCTCTATTTATGAGAGTATATATGCTTTTAAATTATGATAGCGTATATACCTTTATTTATGAGAGTATCCTGTGAATATATATATGTCTCTTTTCACAATTTAAAAATATATGGATGTGAAAAGTCCATATCAGTAATTATTAGCATATTGTTTTATTTTATATATTCGCTTTAATATATAATTTCATAATGTTGGGTTATTGTGTTAAAGGAATCTTCCTTTATTAAAGACGAAGCTGCTGAGAGAAAAAATTAAAATTATTTTTTCCGACATATCCATGAATTTCGTTTCGAAAATAAATTTTTACTTGATGAAAGAGAATATTTTGAAATAGAAAAAAAAGCGGTGAAATGTTTAATAAGCGTTCACGAGTTATGGAAATAAAAATGAATGTGACCGGATGAAAATTTAACAAGGCAGTTAGTTTATAGTAGATTTTAGTTATAGTATTAGTTTATCGTAGATTTTTAGTTATAGTATTAGTTTATAGTAGATTTTAGTTATAGTATTAGTTTATAGTAGATTTAGTTACAGTATTAGTTTATAGTAGATTTTAGTTAGTATTTAGTTTATAGTAGATTTTAGTTATAGTATTAGTTTATAGTAGATTTTAGTTATAGTATTAGTTTATAGTAGATTTCAGTTATATATTAGTTTATAGTAGATTTTAGTTATAGTATTAGTTTATAGTAGATTTTAGTTATAGTATTAGTTTATCGTAGATAAGTGATTTATACTTGATTTTTTATATTAATTATTATCTAAACTAATATTTAAGAAAACGGTTTGTAATTTGCTTGCTAACTTCTTTCGGTAATTTGAAACAAAATCGAAATAATGAAATTCTAAATAAATGTGAATACTCATACAAATAGCTTGGTCTTCTAGAAGTTAAAATTGAATATTTATATTAGTAGTAGTAGTAATAACAACTTGGATATTCTTTTCAATGCTGATAAAATGCTTGCATATTTATTCCGATATTAATTAAGAGTTTGACTATTCATTTCGTTACTAATCAGGAGCTTGACTATTCATTCGTTACTAATCAAGAGCTTGAATATTCATTTTGTTACTAACCAAGAGCTTGAATATTCATTTCGTTTTAATCAAGAGCTTGAATATTCATTTCGTTATTAATCAAGGGCTTACTTACTCACTTTAATATTAATTGTGAACCCGACAAAATTCAGCTTATCTTGTTTCCTCCACGAACCGGATGTTGAGTCGCTATCGCAATGGTTCTCAACATTTTTTGCTCACCGTACATGTTTTCAGGATATCGTTCTCCTTTTTTATGAGTTGTTTTGCTAGAAGCATCAACGCCGTAACAGATTAAGTCGACCAATTTGAGTTCCTATTTTCCTCCTTCCCTTAAACAGTAAGATTTCCACCTTGAGGAAGGATCTCCCTTGATTGAGAACTCCCTTGTACCATCACCATTCCCGTTGTTATTGACAAGCACCATCGTTTTTATTGCTCAAGATTACCGAATTTCATTCTAACCTTCAGAAAATGCAAAGCCACATCATTTTAATTATTGAATGACTGCGCCGTAGTGGTTCAGCTATCGTGGCCACCCAGGGCCTTTTCTACCATTAGGCTAGAGTAGGCGGCAAAATTTTAGGGGCGGCAAAATGGCGTAAAAAATTAATTTTAAGTCAAACGAAGAAAAAAACTGTAAAGATAAGGAGAAAAATGAAAAGGGGAAAAATTAAAACATCGAATTGTTTTCAAAAGAATACGGGACAATTACTTAATAAGTGTTTACTTTGACGAATGTAAAATTTCTTGATGTGTTTCATTGTTTAATTTTGCACACAAGTTTTTTTTCTATATCTAATACATTTAAGCCTTCTAGCTCTGATAATACAACGTTGTGTTTTGAAATATTACTCCTTTAATATCTCAGTTTTCAAAAATATAAAATGTTGAAATTAAACAATTATAACATGTAGCAATTGTTTTACTATTCACAATATTCTAATATTACAAAATAACTAATATAAGTTTAAAATATAAATATAATTAACGGGTTTAATGATTAAAAGTATAATATTGTTTGTTTGTTTGGATTTTTATGGCGCAAGAGCATCTGGGCTATACTGCGCCAAACATGGTAATAAAATAATAGAAGATTTTACATTGTTGTACCGCTGGATGTTGGTGGTGGTAGAGAGGAGATATAGCGAATGAGTCATGTAATGTGTAGTAAACGAGTAAGCCACCTTTCCAGTTTTCCCGCCTGGGACGGCAAAATAGAAACAGCACTGTGATCACCACCACCAACAAACCCCCTTCCCCTCGGATGTGCTAAGTTAACTTCGGCATCCGCAAGTTCAGTTGGATGCCAATATAATGGGATGATGATATAGGTTGTTTATCTTAGTGCCCAACGTCAAAATGACCCTAAACATCCGTTTTATCTGGCAGTTTCAATCATCAGACATCGAAGTTTAGATCAGCGGTTCTTTAACTTTCCTAGACCGCGGACCCCCAAGAATTAACTCAAAGTTTAAAGCCCGGAATTTGCATCATACATATTTATTTCTAGTGTTTCATCACTAATTTTCACCATTTAAGGAAAGAATTTAATAACAATAACTTTATTTCTGGTAGACATGCAATTAAATAAAAATGACAAAATGAACACGGAGAAAGAAAAAATTCTACATATCAAAACATTAATCCTGAAAATAAAGAATTTATAATGTATTTAAATTAGACATTTAAAACCATTTTCAGAAAAAAATAATTACATAACCACCAGGGCAGTTACGGATAAAGACGGGAATCTGACAAAGCACGTGCTGCCCCGTGTAGTCAATGGAATTCACAATATAAATAAATACGCTTATTTAAATCAAAATAGAGGGAATTAAATATTGTCAAAAAATGGGAGTGGATGGAAGAATAAGATAATAAATTAAACAATAAGGATGAGATAAAGTCTAAAAGAGGGAAAATGTAGTGTTTGGTTTCAAGACGACGCCGAAGTAATATTTTAAATAGAGAAGGTGAATTAATAATCTGAAGGGAGGAAGACAAAGAACTCTGAACTCTGATCTCCGCACATCCGATGCGTCATAAACCAATATTCGTTCTTGGAAAGGGAATTTGTAATTGATTAGTCGAAGATGTAGGATAAGAATGGGCTGGAACTTTATGTATAATTGGTAAATTAATATTATTTTTGAATATTTCATATGTTAGTAGTGCGAGACGATGATTTAAGATTTTATTAATTGATAGGATATTATATTGTAACATTAATTCAGATGAACATTAATTAGAAGTTTCTTCAGAAGTTTTTGATTGGATGATCTTCATAAACCTATATTGTATTTTGTTAAGTCTTTGTATATTATAGTGAGTGGTAAAAGACCAAAATGTATGACAATAAAAGAGATTAGAAAATATAAAAGAATAATAAATAGTTAAAATAGTATGAATTGGTAAGAAATGGCTTATTCTGCGAATAATTCCAACATAAATATTAAGTTTAGAAACAAAGAGTATTTATTTGTGAGTCCCATTTAAGATTTGCTTGAATGATAATTCCCAAAACTTTAGTTTCCTGTGATAACGTGATTATAGCGTTGTTAATATTGATTGTGTGTTGAATGAGATCTACGGTTTTTTTTATTTAGGAAATAACAGCTATTTAGTTTTATCTGTATTTAAAGTTAGATGATTATAGTTAAAATAATAAATAAAAAGTTTTATCTCGTTGGTTGTGTCAAAAAATAGCTGATTTAAATTATTGTTTTTAAAGAAAATACTGGTATCACCTGCGAAACAAATTATTTTAGACTCTATAGGAAGAAAGAAAAGATCATTAATATTAAATATAAAAAGCAATGGACCAAGCGTTAAGCCCTGCGGAACTCCACATAATGAAATTAATAGTGATGATTTGAGATTATTTAGTTGAACAAATTGTTTCCTATTAGTAAGATAGTTATGGAATAGCAAGATTTGAGTACCTTGAATACCAGCAAGGTTTAGTTTGTTAATTAAACGATTATGATCGATTGTATCCAAAGTCCTTGATAAATCAAAAAAGATGCTTATTGTCGATTCCCTATTTTCAATGGGAGTGTAAACCATATCTGTAGCATTAATTAAAGCATGCTCTGTTTTGTTTTGTTTTTTTGTAAAACCATATTGATTTGTGTGAATGATATTATTTTTTGTGAAGTAATTCAAGAGACGGCCATAAAGTAATTTTTCAAAATTTTTTGGAAAAACTGAGGAAATTGAGATAAGTCCGTAATTAATAATGTCGGATTTACACCTTTTTTTAAATATCAGAATAATACATGCCATTTGAAGGTCCTCAGGAATTTTTCCTGAAGAAAATATTATATAAGAGGTTGGGCAATTTCCTTTGAAATAAACTTGATTGGTGTGTAATTTATTTCATAATGTCCAGAGTTTTTATTGGAATTCCGTTCCTGGATAGTGCGAATAATTTCCAATTTGGATGTATCATGAAGGGCAAAAGAATCTGCGATATTATAGTCATGACAGTTATGCTATGGATGATAGTTAATTATAGAATGGTTAGTTAATGAATAAGAAAAATCAACAAAATAATTATTGAATTTCTTGCAGATTGCTTTAGAATCTGTTACTGTAGTTGGTTTAAAAGTGAGTTTATCAACATGTGTATTTTTTTTTTACATGGTCTATCCATAAGCATATTGATGTTAGTCCAAGTTTTCTTAATATTATATTTGTTACAAAAATAATACATAAAGGATTGTTTATCATGGGTTTTTTTTTATTAAGTTGATTACGATAATTTTTTGAGGAGAGCATAGTTAACAGGAGATTAATCTGCTACCTCATAATTACCATAATTTACCTCATAATAGATCCGCTACCTCATAATTTATTCTTAGCATTAAAGAGTAAATGCTCTTGTCTTAGTATTTTTCTGAACTTTTGTGGAACACTGGGAGGATCTCGCGGACCACAGTTGAAGAATCGCTGGTTTAGATAATCAAAAACGATGGGCGTTAAAAAGAAAAATAATTAGCAAATACATCCATGCACCATTATGTATTTAACTATCTTGTTTCATGAAATGCAAATCAGTAGAATATTGAACCTTTTTCTTTATTATTTTATAGATTGTCGGCTAATCGTTGCCTACATAAATTCTTAGTCCACGTAGCCCAAAAGCGAATTCGCATCAGCAGGATGCCCCGTCCGGTATCAGCTCAAACAAGGAATGAACTAGTAATGAAGGAACGGGTCACTAAACAATTAGGTAACGTCAACGATCCGATTGAAAAACTGAGGCTTCTCTGTCTGCAAAGAGGTTCTAGCGGTATCCTTGGATTGGGAAGGTAAGTACCTAAATTATTCCAAAGCATGGGCGCCTATAGGGGGCAGAGTAGGCTCGATCCCCGTCTAGCGGCATAAAAATTTGATTTTTCCGATTCTTTCCAGCATTTCCTTTCAAAATGTTTACAGTTACATTTTAAAATAAGGTACTTTTTAGCTTATTACTAATTATCAAGCAGTATCAATTATTTTTGTAGCATTTTAGTATCTTGTGCGTTTATAAAAATATTTGATAGACTTTAGAAGAAGGTAATAATTTTTGCAGTCCCCGCTCCCCGGAGTATTCATATGGGCGCCCATGTTTCAAAACATTTTAATGATCCACAACTGATCCGTAACGATTATTAATGATTATTTTATGGGTTTAAATACGCCATTTTGGCTGAAATGGTGCGTCTATATCACATTTTCAAACTTGTACCAAGTTGCTGATGGTTACGCTCTATCATGATTTTCTAAACCTTTCTTCATATAGTCAGCTCTCTGAGCAGTGTGGTCTGATTTCTGAGGTTTTAAATTATTTCTAGCGCTGCTTTTTTTGGTGGGGTGGTGATTACTCTTTACTTTATGTTTACTCATTATCTCATGTTTACTTTTTATTTCATGTTTTCTCTTTATTTTATATTTACACTTTATTTTATGCAATTATTAAAAAATTAATATATGTTTAGTTTGGGATACCCTTTGCCATTTTTCTAGAAGGTCAGCGCCAATTGATAACGTAGTTGGTCTAACGTGGCGACCTACAGTTATTTGTTCTATTTTTTTTTGTCCCCCTACAATACCGTAGCCATGATTTAATTTCAGGGGGGGGTCAAAAAATTTTACAGCATGTATCGATATAATCACAGCATGCAAAGCCGTAGCCAAGTCCTATTAAAATGTTAGTTTCAGTAGGGCGGTCCCCAAGATCATCCTCTCTGGATACGGGCATGTCCCCCCTAACTTTTATGAATCGGTGATTGCCCGTTTGGGAATGGCATTCCCAACACCCTCCAACTGTATTGCTAGCATTTAACCTTCATACGGTACCTTTTTGAATCACTGAATCTTGAATTTGTATTTTTAATTAGTAAACAAAAATTTATAAAAATGTAGCTATATCCGCGGTACGCCAAGGCAAGATCGTCGTTAAGACAATTATAGGGTGGGCGTTTTGTTTTTGTTGTTTTTTTTTTTTTTTTTTTTTGCCAATGTTAACCTGAAGCAAATAACCAAACCTTTTAATGTATTAAAAATATTGCATATATTTCAATTCTAGGGGAGCAACTGACCCGCTTGCCCAGGGGCGCCGATAACCAACGCGGGTCCTCAGGCCCCCTTCGACTGCCCCCATAACCCCTTCCCTGGGCAATGGCATAGGGTTTTTTGGGGGGGGGGTCGAGGCCCCCCACAGCATAGGTCTTTACCAGCGTGGACCCCTAAACTTCATCTTGCCCCCCCCCCGGCTGTAGCCCCTGCCCTCCCCAAACAACGCCCATGCGCCAATGTAACGACTTTGATAACTTAAGTAAATAACTTGTGTCTTTGATTTGTCGATACAGAATTTTTAGAAGAATGGATGATAACCATAGTGGGGATTTGAATATGGAGGAATTTGTCAAAGGCATCAATGATACAGGTCTTGGTCTAACGCCATCGGAAGCTGAAGAATTATATAAACACTTTGACAAAGACGATTCGGGAACGATTAATTACGAAGAATTTTTACGTGCTGTAAGAGTAAGTATAATTATTTTGTTTCCAAGTTCTTCTCATCTTACAGTCTTACGCTCTTGGATGACATATATATATATAAATACGACGACATGTGTTAAAAACGTGTAGAGCATGTTTAAATAATAATGTAGTTTCCACGTCTAAATTAAAAAACAATATTTATCTTTTTTTTTAAATTAAAGATTTTTTTTCTTGCAAATGCCATGATATAAATTACGAGGAGAGAGAATATGAACACAACTAAGTTTGTAATTAATAACAGTATTATTATATATATATTTATGTGATAAAAATTATTAAATATAACTGACTTCTGTAGTTTAAGTATGCAGTGAAACTTTGATAAGTCAATCATCAAGCAGTCGAGATTTTATATACATTGAAATAATAGGAAATGAAAAAGGTATTTTGTATATGTATTCCACCAACTCTGAATTTTCATCCTCTTCAGTTTCGACTTCTCGAAGTGTAACTATATAATATTTTTTTAATAATAATAATACAGAATTACTTAATGTTCAAAATAAGAATATGATGAAGTAATTTATTAGTTTTTAATATCCAACAATATCCTGTTTTTTATTTATCTGTATTACCTAGCCCAGGATGTCAACCAGTCGCCTTGCCTTGGTCGAAAAAGCGTTTGATAAAATGGATAAGACAGAAGACGGGAAAATCACATACGAAGATCTGAAAGGCATTTATTCTGTCCAAACGCATCCAAGTTACCTCAATGGTCAGCTGACAGAGAAACAACTTCTTAACAAGTTTCTTGCCACTTTTGAGGAAGGCGGGGAGGTAGACGGCGTGGTATGTAAAGTTATATGGGCCCGAGACCCCCAATAATTTAAAATAAATTGCAATTTTACATATATTGTAATATATAAATGCATATTATATTTGCTTGCCCCCCACCTTCACCAATAATTTGGAAAACTGTCCGTTGATGTGTAGAGCTGTTTTGTATTCGTTGCCAAATATTTGAATAAGATCGGATTTGATTTAAAAAAAAAAGTTGCCTTTAGTGTAAACTCATTTTCATATGCAGTAGAATCTCGTTTAGCGGCCACCTTTAAACAAGGGCTGCTTCTGAAGACCAGCCGTACATTGACTGAACCGAACATATTCCACAAGATTAGCATTAGGTTTAATCTTTAAACAGTGATTACCAAGCAATGATAACCTGTTGGTATTAAGAAAAACTGCTTAACATGTACAAGTTCACTTTTCAAAGCTATTTTAATCCAAAGTGTCAACCATGGAAAATAAAGTTTACCTGAGGTTCCCGCTATAGGCATAATCTGGCGTGGGGAAACGGGGAACATGCCTCCCCCAGTTTTTTTAGAACAGAGGCAAAATTGTATTTTTTCCACCCAGTGTTTTTTTGTTGTTGTTGTTTTTATTCCCCCAGTTTACGCTATATTTAACCCCCCAAGTTACGCCTATGCTTACCATAATTCCAGTATCCCCTAACTTTTCCTAGACACACTTGCCGTTAGCCGAATCAAAAGAAGAAGAAATCTAGATGATTTGATAGAAAATATGAGATGAGAAAGTGAAAAAGTGATGAGAGCGGAAGTGGAAACGAAAGGGAAAGCTACAAAATTCTAATATCAAAACACATTCCGATGTTCTTGTGAACTTCGGAAAGATTCAGAACTTTGGTTTAAAAAAACACTTTCCAAAGAACCACCGTTCTCATGGAACTTCCATGCAGTATATACATAAACTTGAAACGGAACATATATATATACATAGACTTGAAAATTTACGGCTACTCAAGAGTTGTTTGCCAACAGTTTCAAATAAAATTGAACAACAATATAAATTAACGTTTATTGGCATAGTGATACCAGCGCCGATGTTATGGCATGGTTAGATGGTGAAACGTTGGATAGAAAAGAAATGTATTTTGCGTTCGGTGGGGCCTGAACCCCACGACCTTTCCAGGCGGAGGCTCTACCATCTGATCTACGAACGACAACATTCAGTTCCTTACGAACGTATTTAAAGATTATTTACTGATAAAAGCATTTCTTTTCTTTCGAATGTTTCATCATCTAACCACGCCATAACATCGGTGCTGGTATCACTACGCCAATAAACGTTGATTAATATTGTTGTTTAATTTAATCTGCGTAGTGTTCGATTTATATAAAAAGCTTCAAATTAGTTTGCCAAAATTTGATAATTAAAAAACTTGAAGTCTTCTTCATAAACAGAATGTTTTTTACAGTTTTAATATTTTCTATCATAAATAAAATTTCCCAAAATATAAAATAATAGCAATCTTTTTACCACCAGTCTTTAACTAAATAATTGAACTATTGCTATTTTTTTTATTGGTGCAGAAAAATAATGGATATTACTATTTTTCTAAAACAATTATACCGGTAATTTTGAAAAGGGGTCAACTCCATAGGAAAACAATGAAACATAACCCCTTTTGAAAATGGCTGACTCAATTATTTGGGGAAAGGCAAGCCAACAATCACGAATCACTGACATTTTAACGTCAATGAAAATAAATGAGGGTTAGTACAGTTTAAATATATATTTGCGTCTTTATTATTGATTTTATTTATTTTTTTACATTAAATTTCTAAACAACATCTACATCAAAAGAACAGTCGCTTTTGCCAAGTCCCACGGGTGGCTGTTATTCAGAGATTCTACTGTATGTAAATATTATCATTACTCAACTTTGAAATTTTTTTGTCCGAAAGTGGATTATTATTCTTATTTGTGATTTAGTTATAAAACTGATTTAAGTAAAGCATAGCTGATTAAAGGGATCCTTTTAATTAGTTAAAGGAGGGTGTAAAGGAATTAATCATCATAATTATGTCTACCATTAACGGTGCCGGATTTACATATTAGCCAAGTTAGAGTCTAATTTAGGGCACTGCGAATATTACACAGTTGCATTATCCCCCGCTATGCTATCTGAAGGTCCTGCGCTCTATAAAGGTTGCAATTTCGACGTTTGGGTCTTTACTTTCACACTTGGTCAATATGCCGACTGACAATACGGTCATATGCATTCGCCTGCGCTGCATAACGCTTTCTACCCCTGTGCCGTAAAACTCACAAACGAAGACATGCATATAAGTAGTATAGGCCCCGGTTGGGCGTCAAGCGTCTCCCGGTGCTTTCCTCCTACCCCTGGGATTCGAATCTGGTCCCCTTCCCTGTCGTGGTGGTTAGATCCCTGGCCGTGTTCGGTCCGTATTTAAGGTTTTTTAGGAATTGGCGTATTCCAGGATTTCTCTTTAAGGCTTATTATTATTAATTTATTTGTTAATTAGTATTATTTTTTACGATCATTGGTTGATTTCGTAAGATTCTTTATAAAAGTTTAGTATTTACGTCCCTTTAAAGCTTATTATTATTAATTTATTTTATCATTATCTTTCATGGTAATTGGTTGATTTCGTAAGATTCTTTATAAAGATTTAGTATTTACGTCCCTTTAAGGCTTATTATTATTAATTTATTTGTTAATTAGTATTATTTTTTACGATCATTGGTTGATTTCGTAAGATTCTTTATAAAAGTTTAGTATTTACGTCCCTTTAAAGCTTATTATTATTAATTTATTTTATCATTATCTTTCATGGTAATTGGTTGATTTTCGCAAGATTTTTTATACAAGATTATTATTTAAGGTAATTAAATTCTTTAACTGTTTTTCAAGAATTTTGTTACAGGTATATTCTATGATTTAATTATTAATTAAGTTTTTTATTATCTTTGATGATCGCTAGTTGTTCATTTTTCTCTTTTTATAAAAGTTTTGTTAGTAATTAAAACCCTTTCTTGGTTTATTCTATGTTTTCTCTTTAAGGCTTATTGTTATTTTATTTTGTTGATTAGCATTATCTTTCATGTTCTCCGCTGATTTAATAAGGTTCTTTATATAAGTTTCATTAGTAATTAATTAAAGTCCTTCTTTTCTCGATGTGTTCTAGGATTTCCCTTTAAGACTTATTATCATCATTAATTTATTTTATCATTGTCTTTTATGATCAATAGCTGTTTTCGTAAGTTTCTTTATAGAAGTTTCGTTAGTAATTTATTAAAGTCTTTTTCCGGATGTATTCTATGATTTAATTAATATTTAAGTTTTTTTTTAAATTAAAGTCTTTAAAGTTTTGTATTAATTTAATTGTTATTTTACCTTTCATGATCGTAGGACTTTTTCAAACGTTTCTTTTTTAAAAGAAGGGTATTAGCGGTTTTTGCTTATTCCACGACCTGGATAAAGAGAGCAGCAGTTCTTGGTTCCTCTGAGAGACATCTAAATATTTTTCTCGTGGTTCCGTTCACTGTTTGTGTGTGTGTGTGTGTGTGTGTGTGTGTGTGTGTGCGCGCGTTTCAGTTTAAGGCCATGGGATTCTGTCCTCTCACCACTATTTATTCGCAGAGGATCGACATTTTTCTCAGGTACATAATTTCTTTATACACAAAATTTCCCCCACCGTTTATGGTTTACCAGGTCACTGTTTTATATCCTTCTAAAAAAAAAATTCTTCGCTTGATGCCCAACCGGAGCCTATACTACTCATACGTTTTAGAAATTTACCCAAAGGGAAAACACTTAAGAAACAAAGGAGGGTATCATTCAAATATAATTAACTTCCTGACACCCCACTTTTATATGGTTCATACAAAGGCCTATGTTTTAGGTCGCGAGAAAAAATAGGAACCAAGGTTTTGGGTAGAGAGAAAAAATAAGAACCTATGTTATGGGTATAGAGAAAAAAACTATAAATATTTTATGCACATTTTTATGACATGTTTCAAGCTAAATGAACATATTCTAATAAAATAATAACAATAAAAACATTAACACAATTTCTTTTTCTTTGTGATGGAAAACTGGTTGTTGCGCAACATTGCAACATGACCACTAGCTGCCACTTCTCATTATGGAATGTGAACAATATGTCTCTAAAATATGAACAATATGTCTCTAAAATATGAACAATATGTCTCTAAAATATGAACAATATGTCTATGAAATATGAACAATATGTCTATGAAATATGAACAATATGTGTATAAAATATGAACAATATGTATCGCTGATGTTTACATTAACCCTTTAATGATGTTTTTAGGTGACCAAGGATGAATTTATTGATTACTATACTGGGGTCAGTTCATCAATAGACGAAGATGCGTACTTTGACCTGATGATGAGAACGTCTTATAAGCTGTAATTCTACCAATTTACGATTATGTTAAAAGCCTGTTTTAATCGTTGTTGGAAATTAATACGCTTGTTAACGTTCTCATAAAACTTCCTTGCAGTATACACATAAACTTGAAACAAAATTTACGGCTACTCAAGAGTTGTTTGCCAACAGTTTCAATTTAGTTTGCCAAAATTTGATAATTAAAAACTTGAAGTCTCTTTCTTCAACAGAGATGCCTATTACAGTTTTAATATTTTTTATCATAAATCAAATTAACCAAAAGATAAAATAATATTAATCTTTTTGCCACCAGTCTTTAACTAAATAATCCAATTATCTTTTTTTTTTTATTGGTGGAACCTTATACGTAGTTATTATTTTCTTTCAAGTTCAGAAATGCCCATAGTATATTTGTATATCTTTTAATACACTCTTTTGAAAAAAGAAGAAGCACCATGAAAAAATTATCTGTTGTTATTGAAATTAAATGTACACCCAACACATATACAGATAAGGATATAATAAAAAATGCAAGATCGTATGACACCATCAGTGGCTAGAAATTGCACATTGAATGTTCAGTAGTTGCTGAAACACCCATGACGGCGATACATGCTTCTATACGTCTAGGCAAAGAGTGATTAAGGTCCCTAATGTCATCCTGCAACACATTGTGTCAGGTATTACTCACTTGGGGAAAGTTAAAGTATTACGTAAAGACCTTTAGGAGTTACTGTTGTGCTTATTTTCCTATGTTAGCCAATGTTAATTTTTGCTTACCGGGGGAGGGGTATAAAATGGCCAAAATATTGCTTATGTAATATTTGAACTCCCTCTTATTGCTCCAGATCTGAGATATTTGGTTGCTTACCATGTCCTATACATGTTCAATTGGCAAAAGATCTGATAAGCTTGCTCGCCAAGGAATAGTATCAACAGCACGAAGGCAACTCACAAATATGCAAGCCGCATGGGGCCTGGCATTACCTTGTTGGAAAATGGCCCCAATCTGTTGTGTCATGAAGTAACGTAAACGGCCGCAGGACGTCATCAACATGTCATTGAGCTGTTAAAGTTGCAAGCAGGATGACTAGATGCATCCTGATGTCGTTTGAGATAGCACCCCACACCATGACACTAAGGATAATGGCTGTGTGACAAACTTCTGTAAAACACATGTTCGAAGTAATCCAATTGGCTATAAGGTCTTCGACAACGTCGTAACGGCATTACTGGTTGCGTCTCCAGGGAACTGCAACGCCGACAACGAGAAAAATAAACCGTTCGCAATTTTTACCTTTTATACGATGATAGTTGCGCAGTAGAAATGCGCGCTATGATCGAACTTACCACTCATTGGCTTTGAAAATTTAATCATTTGCATACTTGGTTTAAAGGAATTTGCCTGCGAAAATTCGAGATGATCGGATTACTTTTTAGGGGTGCATGTTTTTTTCTTTTGCAAAAGAGTGTATATTGCTTTCCACGAAGTTCAACGTGCAGTTAATATTTTTAGCATGGTAATTCAGGGCTCGAACAGACAATACACTATAGGCGATAATCACCATATTATAGAGTTTTTACAAGTGGAGTAAAAGTGGTCGCGATACTTAGTCATGATATACAAAGTGAAGTCCAAAGGACCTGCGGAAGGGGCTGTATTAGCCGTTTTTTCACGGTCTCCTGCCAAGCCACTACCATGGTGTTAGTCCACCGTTTTCAAGAGTGAAAAATTGTACATCTTGGCGAAATAAATTCCGATTGATAGATTGATATTCCACAGGAAACATCAGAGATGAAATCCATAAATTCAAGGGTTATCTATTTGATATTTTCTGAGAAACATAGTCAGCCTTAGGTCCTTTGGTGTTGGTTAATCATGTATGTCATATTTTGATATTTGAGCACAAAGCGATAAATGCCTTCTAGCTCATCTTCAATACTTCTAAAATGTTTATAAAAAAAGCAGTTAGGGGAACTAGGAGCAAGAGTACGCATGTTTTGAAAGTTGTTTTTCCTACGCTGGAAAACTTAATGAAACAATTTATTTTACATATATTTAGAAACTTTACTTCTTTGGTTTCTTAAATAAAAATACGTAATTATGAAAAAATATTTTTTCTCCGTATAAATAATATACAAAGAAGAAATGGGAAATGCTCTTACGCCAGCTTTGGGGCAAGTGTACGTTTTATTTGAAAGGACTATAGTAAAACGCAAAATTTGTGTTTTTTTAGCTTCCATTTCGTCGTCCTCTTTTTTTTTTAAATGACGATGAAGATAAAATCTGAAATTTTAAAGACGCTCCCCTCTTTGTGTTTGACGTTGATTCTGCAGGCAATGGTCTAATTACAATATGTGAAACGTATCCTGGAGTGATGCTATTTGTAGAAGTGCCTAGATTCCGAGATGGATCTTGCTCAAGGAGCCTAGAGATTGGTGATCTGCTGGATCGTATGTGCTGGAGATCGATGTAAATGCTGGATCCTGGTCAGAGGTCGATGGCACTGTTGGATCCCGGAGAGCACTTGTTAACTGCAGAGATTGAAGACCGCTACTTGACTGCAGGGGTTGAAGACCGCTAGTTGATGCACGTGGATCATTACTAATTGGCCGACTTCATGAAAGCGAAGCAGGATTTGGCCCATCCGCCGTGGTTGAGGGAAGAAAGTCATTAGGTGTAAATATATTTTTGTTGAGGGCCATATCCCACACGATTTGACTGCTTGTTCAGCAATTCCCACATTTTCCATCTTAGCATATGCTGATCCAAAGATTTGGACCACTCGGAACATGGTGATCGGTCTTCCCGTGTGGGTTGCCATCACGTTATCTACGTATGATGTGTAAATATAGCGTACTCTTGCCCCACGAATTCTGCATACTCTTACCCCCAGGCAGTGATTTTTAACACAAATTATTATCTAACTGCCATATGCGTTTACCTTGGTTTGATACCATGGGCTACATATTACTTAATCTTCAAAGATTTCATCCTTACCCTACTGAATGCTTACTAGTATATTTAGATAGCGGGCAAAAATATGCAAATTTTACCAAAATAATTTCAACTTGCAGTTAAAAATACTTATCTAAATATAATAATAATAATAAATTTTTATTCAACCCGATATACAATATTTCGTGATACATAGCTTGAGCAGTATAAAAATTATAGAAATGTAAGAGAAGATCTATATTAAATTATTTTAAGTTTTGAGGTTAGAAATGGAAGAGAATATAAAGCCGAAGCTTGTTACGAGATTCTCCTCCAGAATGCGGTGATGTTGACAAGAGAGAGGGTAAATTTTCATATTTCTGAATTATGCTTATTTTAAAGAGTTCAGTTGTTGTATATCTTTAGCAGAGGGACGTGGAAAACCATTGTAATAACTTAAGAACAGACTGAGCGTCGTTTTTACGAATTAATGAATATAAAGTATTATTATTTTTTGGGATTTTTCATGGGCCTCATTTGAGAAAATTGCGGCACACGTCTGGATAAAGCTTACGAAATTATGTTTATCAAGATTCAAGACAGAAGTGTATCTGAGAGTCAACATATCTTATCTGAAATTTTGATTCAAAAAATGTTAGTACAACAAATATTAATTAATAAGTTAGTTGTACTATTAAGAGTTACATATATGAAATTATACTATTGTATAAGAGATTATAGTTTAAAAACTGTATAAAACTTGGGTCCAAAATACAGAATAGCTTAAGGAGGAAAAAGAGAGTTTCTATCCAGCAGGTGTCACAATTTTTCTTTAGGGAAAAAGCACAAATATCGTTGATTCTTTATGACGCACATTTCGAAATATATTTTATGGATAAAAGTTTCAGGAAAAACAAAAGCAATTATTTTGCGAATAAAAAAAGACCTGAAGAGTCCAAATTGCCATTTTGTGAGTTCAGATTATGTTGGAAAGTTTTGTGTTTCTGCTTTCGTATCCGCAAAGATATTGAAGAATATGCCTTTTACATATTGGAGTGATATTTACTTGATAGAGGGAAAAAATGTTCAGTGTTAGTAGGAGTTCCCAGGTTGAAAAAAAAGGTTATATAATCAGTTTATCTTTGTAATGAGATGTATTCGTAGAAAGTGTCCGTAGGAAGATCCGGGGAAATGCTTGGAGGCCCTGCTGGAACAATGACTTGGTTTCTTTTTGTACAGCGATTGCTTCCTAGGTTGCAAATTCAGTTCTTCCCTGTGTCCTCTCCCGACACTGCTAAATGTTATTGTAGCAACTCACTTCAGCCCCAACAGCCACTCTCCCTTTGTGAAACTTCTCTAAAAAGACAAAATCATAAACGAGGTGATGATTTCAAATAATTATTGTTGTCCATGCGAGCAACTATGGAAGTTCTTCTTCGGTAATAGCACACCGCTTTCAAATTTATGTGGTTAAAGGGAAAATAACACATAATGCACTTGCTTCGTGCCTGCTCTTACCCCTGCTTACTCTATCGCTCAAAACTTGTTATTTTTTTTGTTGTTGTTTTTGTTTTTTGAGCCCTGAATTGTTATGCGATAAAAATATTAACTCATTGTTACGCGCAGTGGATATCAACACACAAATATATACACTAACACATTACAGGACGTTTAGGCTTAAGTATCCTAATGCTCGGACTAAAAGCAACAAATACACAGATTTAGTTCAAAAATACTGTTTATACCATATGTACGATCCCAGCTTGATTGGTGCAAAATGATTCTTGCTGTCTTTTCGCTATAAAAATACAACCAACCAATCAAAAATGCCGTGGAACTCGGCTATAATGAACACAAGTATAACGGTTTTACGGTTATAACCAAAAATTGACTTCGGCTATTTGATTTAATACATAATGGATACATGGAATATCATGGATATAAGGAACCATTTCACAAATATAACCAGAGCCGTAGCCAGGATAGGGCTATAGGCGGCTGAGCCCCCCCTGGAAATGTAGTCAGCCCCAACCTGGAAAATATTTTTTCTCAAAAATCAAATATTGTAGAATTTTATTTTAAATTTTTTGTTTTGTACGAAATTGTACATGATAATGGAAATTGTTCTTTGACGTTAAAAATGTGTTCAAAATAGCTTTCTACGGTGAATCTTATGTATGTATTTATTTATTTATTTTATTTTTTTAACAGAAGTTTGAGTTTTCATATACTGAAATAAAAAGTGGAAGTTCCCATTTAAAATTTCAAACCAAGTTACCCATCCCATACCAACGGAGTGGTGGTGAAGAAGGAGGCACCACTAGATTTTTTTTTTTTAATATTGAACACTTACTTTTTTTTTTTTCGATCTGAAGTGTGTTTCTCGAGATACTTTAGTATTCCGGGACCTTTTGGGCACCCTGTATGTAGGGCTAGTCGAAATATTCTTCCCGTCTGTAGTTCTCTCCATGTATGGACTTCATATATCTTGTATACCATAATTGTGAGAAAAAACGAATTGGCATTAATAGAAATGGCTCTCTCCAACTTACTTAAGAGTGGAAAGGAAATCAGTGATCAACGTTTGTTACTTCAATTCTGAATACCAATACAGACTCATGGAATAAGATACATCATATATCATTTGTTTTTATATATATTTTCCCATTAATATCTTCTGATATGATTAAGATGATAAATTGTTTTTTATACATAAGATATTAGGCTTCACACATAATATCTCACGTGTAAAAAAACGATTCATCACCTAATATTGCCACATTATCGATTATGATGAGAAAAATTTCCCGCCTTTAATGATCATTGTTGTTTTATTTGTAAAGCATAGCATTTATTGACTGAATTTCTGGACGCCATAACATTTGCAATCTATTGAAAAACATTGAGCCTATTGAAAAGCCTATTGAGCCTATTAAAATTGAGCCTATTGAAAAACGTAAGGCGAGTTTATTTTCTTTTGTAAATAGCTCTACTGTCACTAAATCCACAGCTGCTGCTATGGAACGTTATCCATAGTAAGTTTAAGCTTGAATCTATACTTGGTGTGCTTAAAAGTGGTGGTATTATTATTGTTATTATCTAATCTTTTAAAGTTTTCTTTAAACTTTGCTTGTGACCTATTCAACTTCAAGAATTCTGTTATAAATAAGTGGATTATGTTTTGTATCGACTCTATATTTTTGTAATAAATTTAAAATTTGACTTCCGTTTCATTTTTTTTTTTAATTATTTATCTGATCACATTTGTGAACAGAAACTAAAAAAAATCACAAGGCAGGACATTCATGACGCTTTAAGCAATTGGGCAAAAAAATGAAGGGGGATTTAGGAAGAGAATTGTGTAAAACTCGCAGAGACGGATTTAGGTCATATGGCACCCAGTTCGAGCCCAAAATTTGGCGCCCCGTCCCCGGCTAAATATTAATTATTTTCGAAATAATTCCTTTATGGAGCAAGGGTTTTTTTCATTTCTAGAAATATCTCCAATAAGTTACTGAATCTTATTACAAAAAATACCAACTATTATTACAAGACGGAAAGCCACGATAACAATTAAAATTTCCTTACAACAAATAACATGTAACTAAACTACAAATACTTTTTCTGATGAGCCAAAATTAAATTAAACCATTTATTATAAAAATTAGAGCCTCATATTAGTTTCAATAATCTGGGATGTCTTATATACAGTCAAATAAATTCATTCATTTTGATGTTTTTACTTTTCTAATTTCTTATTTGCAATAACATGTTGTATCATACGAAGAATCCGTATACAGTACTCATTTTGTACTGTTCTGAATTCATTCTTATCGGTTTTTAAACCTAATTACGTATTGCATTCATAGAGCTTATAAAACATAAATTTCATTTATTGAAATTATTTAAGAATAAGCGCTTAGATGATCCAATTGGATTTGGCCTTGTCTGCACTTTAGTGTCATTAGGCCATTTTGTCGCCACTTTGGCTTGGTGCCTAGTGCGATGGCATCAGTCGCACTAGATCGCACTAGTTGATCGATCACTGAAACTCGCATCACACAGGGATGAGTCAACGTACCTTTTACAGATGAGAAAGAGTAACTCAGTTTTTTCTCAGATTTTAAACGTTAATTCAGCTGGAGTGAAAGTGGTTCTGGAGTACGCGGGGAGGTAGGCGGGGTGTTGATTGAAGTTATAACCCCCCATTGCAATGAAATTTTGTATATTTACATATATAGAATCGTTGCTCTGTAACCCCACTTACAAACTTTTTGCGTACGCCCATGAAAGTGTTATTGCGTACCATCGCGAGACTTACCTTAAAGAGAACATTAGCATATGGATAAGTTGCCCAATTTTTGTGGATATGACGCTACCAGAAATGTAACTGCGCTACGTTGAGCTCAAAATAGATGGAGGGATTCAGACTACTAGCCTCTTGGCATATAACCCTACAACATATTTTAGACATTTTTCCACAGTTTTCGAAATATCACCATTTCTGCGCTGAAATGCAAGTTATATAGATGGATTATATTATTATAGATAGATGGAAGTTATGTAGATGGATTATATTATAGAGAGATGGAAATTATATAGATGGATTATATTATTACTGAAAACAAAAATATAGGATGTGTTGTATACTTTTTCCTATTTTACCATTCTTCTTCATTTGTGCAAAGTGATTGGAAACGTTGGCCGCGTTTGCCACCTGTATTTACAGAAAAGGTATGGCAAAGCCGTAATGGTGTTTCATTCCTGCCTCACGAATGATGACTGTTATGCCTTTAAATAAAAGTTAAAGCCCTTAAACCAAATTAAATTAATTAAGATCCAATAGTATTAAATATTTCGTTTTTCCAATGTATTTAAATATATAATAGCAGCTAGCTTGAAAGTCTTGTACACGCGCTCAATATGTAATAACCAAAGCATTGAACTTATGGCGTACATGGTCCATATGGATCTATAAAAGATTTCATTGGCTCCCGTAACATCTCTTCCCATTGGTTAAAATTCCAATAGTCCCATTGGATAAAGTTTCGGATGTATCAAAACTATAAATAAGAAATATACAACAAACTCAAGGAGAATGCCTTTGAATCTTGTCTGGAACCGAATGTAAGCGCGGCCGGGCATAGCTCGAAATGACCTCTTACGTTATTAAATGAAATATCTATAATATCTTTTAATTTACGTGAATAAATTGTTGGTGTTTAAAAAGTGCATATTCTTCTCAACTTAACAATGGATACCACGAATCTTATCAACATGTAGTTATTTACGATGCTGTACATCCAACAAAAATGTAAGTACTTTACATTTAATTTCCGCTCAAGGAACTGTTTAAGTGGGAATGAAAAAACCCACATACCTTTAAAAGGAAGATAGGACAATGACGTATAAGAGAGGCTTAAGTCATGGCGGGGTTCCATGATTCAGAAAAAGTAGGACAGGGCTTGGATGATATTTGTTGAAGTGGGGGCAGAAGCAATGGGTGATGGTTTGGAGACCGCAGAAAACAGTCAGCTCAGCCGAAGACACGGGACACCAAGACAAACAATAGCACGGAAAACCAAACACGGAGAGGATGGGACGAACATAGACGGCAAGAACAGACTCCGAGGATAGAAGAGATAGGCAGAGGCAGCCACGAACTCTGGGAAGAAAAACACTGCCCGTTACTCGGATGCATTCTTTGAAAGCAGATGCACAGTCGATGCAATAAAAAGCATTTATGGGAGAAAGCGGGGGGGGGGAGGGGGAAACAGAAAAAGGCAATAAATCTAATTAAAACCGATCCATCCATGCGAGGTAAGACCAGGGGCAATAAACTATGAGACAAGGAAAAGAAGGGGTCAAAATATTTTTTAAAAAAAAGTGAAAAATGAAGCAAAGAAAAGGAATGTTTGGATCATCCGCTCCCTCCGAAAACCAGAGCCGGAATCCTATTTTACCAGTGTTTTAAATTTGTATCTAAATGTCTAATTGCAACCTATTTTACTCGTTGTTTTATTTCATTTGTAAGTTTATTAACTTAAATAAATAAATGATTCAGTGGAATATAAAAAAAATGAAACAAGTTTCCAGAAAGATAATATATTGCTCTTTATATGGTTTTGTAATATCATAGTAAACATCACGAGGGATGAGAAAAATAAAAAGTCATAACATTAATCAAATTTTAAACTTAATTTCATTACGGTTTAATAGAATTGTCACTTCAACCTATATATTCTACATAACTCTCAATGGAAAACCAAATAAGCGAAAATACCAGCCAAGCCCCTTCGGCAGTTCCAACAAATAATGCCAGAGCAAATAAAGAGTCAGCCATCAGGGGCTTGGGGTTACTGGTTCTAAAAGTAATCAATGAACTCCAAAGAAAAAGCGGACGCAATCTTGCTGATATGAAGAAATTCCTCAATCATCAGTATAGCGTTGACGTCGAGCAGCATTTGGATGATTTTAAAACCTTCCTTTCGAAGTCTATTAAGGGCAATCGGCTGATCCAAAGTGCTAGTGGCCAGTTTAGAACAGCAGCCGGAAAACGAAGGAAGAAGGCGTTTAAATCTGGAGGTATGAAAAGGAAAAAAAGTTCGAGAAAAGCTGGCAAGAAATCCAAAGTTTCCAAAAAGAAAACATCTGCTGGGAAAAAAAGGCCCAAAGGAAGAAAACGAAGGTCCAAAAAGATGGCTGTCTAACTGCCAACTGAAAATCGATGATTTCCTGCTGATTTTCCATTACACTCATAAGAGCAAAATCCAAAGTCGCACAGTGTCGTAAATAATTCTTAAACTGAAAGAAAATCAAAATTTATCTGATTTGAAAGTTTCTTTGGAAAAGAAACAAAATGTAATATTTTTTTTACTATCAAAATTAAAGAAATTTAAATTATTAGTATAGCGTATTTTTAAAAAAAGTTTTTTTAAAGTATTTTTAAAAAAATGTTTAGGAAACCTCCGGGGGGTAAAAATGGGTTAGAATGTAAAGATCGTACTGGAATCATTTTACTTCTTCGCCAAATGCACTCAAACTAAAAACGTGGTTACTATAAGTATAATTATTTAATAAGAATATATAAGAATAATATAAATATATAAGAATAATATAAATATATAAGAATAATGATAAATTCTTTAATAAGAATCTCGTATGAAGATCTTACTTTCATAGAAAACTTTGTAATCCGTTGCACCATACTACAAACGGATTACATTAATAACATTTTTTTTTGCATTTTTATCCTACGTCAGAAGACCAAGAATTATCCATTTATTTCTCTTCTTGCCTACAGGGGCGGACTGGGTCGCCGGGACGGTCCGCCCCCATGGGTAATAGGACTCGCTCCCTCCGATAATCCAAAGTATGTGCCCTTTGAAAGAACCTAGTCCGCCCCCGCTTGCCGCCCAGTAGAAAAAAAAAAAGTTCGCAGTCCACAGGCAGGGAAAGGTGGTCTTAGAATTATCAAATAATCCCTTACAGCCTTTCGGATAATCAGCCTTTACATAATTTAGCCCATCAGCATTCCAAAATATATTTAATCGGTGCTTTGAAAAGGGCTATTGAATTATCAGCTCTACTCGGGGAAAGGATATAAGTTCGTATCTCGTTTAGTTCAGCACAAGCTTATCTAGGACTGACCACATGTAGGCAAGATGCATCACCCTGTTAAAAGTAGTTCATGTTATTTCTAACGCAGATGTGAATATATGCATGGGCCCCTATATGGGGGCAGAGATGGGCTCGATACCCCTAGCCGTTTAAAAATTTTATTTGCTCGAACCTGCTATGCATTTACTTTCAAAAGTTTTACAGTCACATTTTAAAATAAGGTACTTTTTAGCTCATTACTAATTGTCAAGCAGTATCAATTATTTTTGTAGCGTTTTGGTATCTTGTACATTCACTAAAATTCTCGATAGCTTTGAGAAAGAGGTAATATTTTTTCTCAGGGCCCCCCCCATCTAGAAGTACTCATGTGAGCGCCCATGACTATATATAATTCCATAATGATATATACATATAAAATTTGGAACACAATTTTGGCACTCCTGTCTGATTTGCAAGATTCGATTACTTTGATGCCAAATACTCCAAAAAAGCTAATGTTAATAAGCTTCGAATATTGGAAGATTAAATCAAACAGTGTTAATCAACGTTTATTGGCGTAGTGATACCAGCGCCGATGTTATGGCGTGATTAGATGGTGAAACGTTCGAAAGAAAATAAATATTTCTGCGTTCGGTGGGACCTGAACCCACGACCTTACACTTTGCCGGGCGGAGGCTCTATCCACTGAGCTGTTGGAAGATTGTTTTGGTAGAAAATCACGTCAGATAGTTTACGTTAGAAACACAGATTCTTTACCTTTATTGCATGGAATGTTGAATGCGAAGCAACGGCATACTTCCCTGACATCAGGGTGCGAAACAAAACCATTTATTGAGATATAAGCGCAAGCCATATCCAATAATGGATTAACCAACAAGCTAAGTAATCTGAAGCCTAAGACAGCAAATTTTTGACGAATAGTTTGTTGCCAGCTTTCAAAGGAGGAGAAGAATTTTTTGACGGGCCAATTAAATTATTAATTTTGAATTGTCGTGTTCAAGGGCGTAACTTGGCATTGGGAAAGAGAAAGCTGCCATGGACACCGCCTTAAGAGAGATTCAAAAGCAGTGGCGGTTCTAGGCTGGGGCCAGGGGGCTATGGCTCCTCCAAATAAGAGAGAATTTTATTATATTGTCTATGTGCACGGGCAGAAATTTGGCCTCTAATTCAATTCCTTCTATTAGCTCACACTCTCCCTATATATATATATATATATATATATATATATTTATATATCTTGTTCAAATTTTCAATCGTTAATAAAATACTTTCTATCCATCCAATCAAGTTCAAATAAATTTTTTTAAACTTGTAGTGGATGACACTTGATGTTAATACAGTTTTTTCAAATATTAATTCATTAATTAAATTTAAATGAATTTTTTTTGCTTTCCTTTGGTGTATTTGGCGATTAATGCTTGCCGCCAATTACAGCCAAATGTTGCCAAATGTCGCCAAAATTGCTTTTCGCAATTTTTCCCTTTCTTCCCTTTTATTTGAGCAGCGCATTGAAGGAATTGACTTTAAAAAAAAATTTTTTTATTATACTTGTTTTGTGGGACTGCTGCTGTTCAAAAGGCGCCAAATTAGCGAATACTGCACTTGTGGGCAAAAGAGAACTTGAAATTACCGCCAAGAGCCTCAAATTAAGAATTTAACAAAAGCGTCAAAATTCCTTTCATACCTCTGGTTGCGTTTGGTAAGATTAAGCATACGGGGGTGGAGTTGACGAGGTTGTAAGCCACCATTGCAGAAACTTTGCATATTCACATATGAATATATGCAGTTATAGCCCTGCAACCTATTATAAGCCTATACACCCTTTACGAACTTTTGCTTACGCCTATGGGTAAGTGGCAAATATATCACAGCCTAGAGGCGGCAAATCATACATCGCCTCTGGCCATATTAGCATTTGTAAATCATTGGTATCATTAACCATGCAGCAATACAGAGCGTTTTCACTTTCCAAAGCAGGGGATGAGCGCTGATCTAATTTTCTCTCTCTCCTAGATAATTTCTGTCGCCACGCTCACACTAGAGCTTTTACGTATATGAGAAAAAGATACTTCGTCCTGACCTGGTATCGAACCGTGGACCCGACGTATGACCCGTTGTGCCTCTACCTGATCGGCCATTAGGGCAGAAACGATGCCCCTTTCCTCTGTATATGAGGTTTTTATGTAAGGTATTATTAACCTCCACAGGGTTAACACAGTTGCCAAATGGTCAATACACAAAGCCACGGATGGTTTTTTTTTTTTTTTTTTGCAATTTTTGTAATTTTTGTAGGGAATTTTATAGATAACAATTTCTGTCACCCACGTTTAAGCTCAAGTATAGAGCTTTTATGTATACCAAGAAAATCTTTTCCCCCTCTCTTCTCCTGAACCTTTTACTATCATTTTCACTATACAAGCACTACTCTCGAAACGGGACACGTCAAAAACTTTCTCATATGATATAGTTTTCATAGAATGCTTTGGTGTTAGGTAATTTTTCCACACTGCTTTTTTTTTTTTTTTTGTGACGTGATTAAGATCATGATGGGTTACAATCTACAGAAAACTTTCCAAAGAAACTTAGTCTCTATCTACTAAAGAATCAAACTGAGATACGCAGAGGCGAAGAAGGGGGGAGGCCTGCCCGGGGGCCCGGATAAAATCTAGGGGGCCCCGCACCGCCAAAGACGTATGCTGTGGGGGTGGGCAGGCCAGGGAAGGGGGTCATGGGCCCGGTCGAAATGAGTCCGGGGGCCCGTGTTGACCCTCAGCGCCCATGGGGATATGTAGAGGTAGGTAAAAACAGTAAGCACTCCGTACTAGCGTAAACCAAGTCATGTAATCTCTTCTCATAGTATGCAAACACGATACCTTTACGGCCAGTACAGCTGCGGTTTGTGCACTAGCCTGTACATTTTCACTAAAACTTTAATGAAAATCTGTTATAGTGAATCCCCTCTTAACGGACACCTCTTTCACATGATCAGAAACAAATTCCACGACAGGAAATTCCTCCACAATAATAGCCTTCTTTTACGAACGAAGTTTCTGTCCGGTAAGTATCCACTAATGAAATGTTTTACTATTATTATTATATTATTATTTACTATACAATTTTTTAACGTTCCTTACAATAGCATCCTTACTACGAACCCCGTTAGCTAACTTTTCAAATTACGCAAAAAAAACAAAACATATTGCATAATTAATAACAACCTTACAAGAATTGTCTTTGAAACAAATGTGACGTGTTTTTTACGAAAAAACCATGTGTATGTACGCATTTAAAATACGAAAAAACCATGTAGGAAAAAGCATGTGCATGTAAGCATTTTAAAAAACCATGATTCATGTAAGTATTTACAAAAAAAACATGATTCATATAAGCATTTAAAATATGATAAGATGTGCAAGATAATTTGACGTAGCACTCTGTACATTAGATTTATAAGCAGAAATCGACGTCATAAGCCTGAAATTAAAAACTTGATTACGACGCGCGTTTCAGGTAGACATAGCCGTCTTCCTGACGAAAATGACAAATCTGTCTGAAAGCTTATGACGAAATCAACTTTAAACTTTACGCTTATAACTGCTCTCATTGTTTTTGTTTGTTTGAGTTTTACGGCGAAAGGAGAACACAGATCATGTTGCATCTGGATCTACAGTTTTCTAAGGAATCCGGGCTTAACCTCTCAAGGCTTACGGGATCAATCCCCAGACTACGATGATCAGATAACTGCACTCATAATTACGCCTAATAGACTTTTACTTATAAACCCATAAGAAGCGTTAAATTACTATTGAAACTAAGTACTTCCATCCGTAAGGCAGATGGTAGCAGTTTTTCAAGTGTTATATTATGGTTAACAAATCTTCGTTTTGGAGGGCAAACACAATGAGAGAATTGAGAGAAATTTGACGTACTTAGATCTAAAAAATAGCTCTGAATAAATATAAATCATTTCTAAATTTTCTTATGGGCAGTGATGATTTAATACCTTCAGTAATTATAGGCGTAATTTTATAACCATAGACGTGACGCCCCCTCCCTCACTGAAAATCATTCATTGTCCAACAAGTTATCGGACTTCAAGTTACATTAGTCCAGTAAACTAGAGCAACTCAAAATAACGTTATTGGAAAGGATTGAAACTGAAATAGGGACTCCAGCGAAGGGAGACCTTAACAGTGTTGCTCTAAATCGTATACGCAAAAAAAATTAGACTGGAAGTGCTTTCAGCTATTGAAAAAGAAGATTCCGTGCTGAAGTCAAATTCCTCTTTTCTTGAAAAAAAAAAGAATAAAGGATATCGAAAATCAACAAACTCCCTTGAAATGGGACTTCCATGACAATGTCCAATACATTCACAAGCCCTGTTTACTAATTCACTGTGTCCCTGAATCGGACGGAATTGATTTCTGCTATTGATATATTAAACGAAAAATTGAAATCTACTTTAATGTCATCAGACATTTCCGCCTCCCACAGATTGGGACGTATTCGAAACTTTGGATCTGATGAACAGCGTCCGAAGCCAATCATCTTGAAGTTTCACAAAATAGCACAAAGAGATTTTGTGTTCAAAAACAAGAGACTTCTACAGGGTACCGGTTTAGTAATCACTGACTAACCTAAGTCTTAACTCCTTTGAGAAGAAAAGTCTTCGACAGGAGGAGGAGGAGGAATTGTGCAAGGGTTTCATTGGGAAGGGTGGCCGCCGGAGGCTTCGACAGCTTGAGAAGGAGCGGTACATTATGCTGCACTTATTATAGAGCAATACACTACGTAAATGATAATGGACCGAAGGAAACTCGTAAGATTCCTAATGACTTTCAAAGCGGTATGTAGGATACTTTTTTTTATTGATTGATATCTTACCGCATGTAACATTCACTGAAACATTATCACATTTTTTACTTTTTCTTTGGTTCTAAGTTGCTTATGGACTTAATTACAATTATGTATTTATGTATTGTTTTACAAAAATTTGCTGCCCATGTTCTATCCTCTTCGGGCTGGTCACACAGCTTTATCAACTATTAACTAAGTTACACTTTTAAGTAATCTCCTTAAAAATATTTATCTCATTATTATTTCATTAACTTATTTTCCCTAAGCTATTTTTTTAGTGCTATTTTGTCATCCTACACTTCGAATATTTGTATTGCGCTTTGTATGGCAGGCCTATCCTTGCGCCATAAAAATTTGACTATGTTTAATTTACTCATGGGTATGTGTCAATGCACCAATTGTTAGTGTTCATTATGTCGTATCCTCCTAAATCAATGTGGATATATTATCAGCTACTTTTGAACATTTATTTATTGCATAATGATTTATTCAAAATAGAATTTTCTTCATTTGTCCCTGTGTTATTTTGTCGTCCTACGCTTTGAACATTTGTATTAGACTTTTTATGGCAGGCTGATTCTTGCGCCATAAAAATTTGACTATGTTTAATTTACTCATGGGTGCGTGTCAATACACTAATTGTTAGTGTTCACTATGTCGTGTCCTTCTAAATCAGTGTTTCTCAAAGTTTGGTCCGCGGACCACTGATGGTCCGCAGGGTCATCATCAAATTTCAGAAGAAAAAAGTAGAAACTGCCGGCGAAGCTAGAATTTAGGTTCAGGTGAAATTTAAGAACTTTCTCATAAATATGACCCTTTATAAACTTTACTTTTCGGCATTTCGTGAAAGGTTTGAATCCTCTGAGTACATCCATGTTTTCTATATTGCTTATTATTATTTAATTAAATTAGTGATGTCATTTTCATTATAAATTTGACGAAATAAAATCGTAACTCATACTCCCTTTATCAAATAGCTTTGCTCTAAACATTTTGTTTCAGATTGGTTTGGCAACCAACCCATATTTTAAGAACATGGTCGAGGAGTTTAGAATTTTTCTTCCAAAAGTTGGAGCTTTTTAAAGTTATAAACAACTAAAAAAGCTTAAAATTTACCGAAAAAGAAGTTAAAATTATCTATAATTTATATTTCAAGGGATGAATACATCTCTCCTGCCAGTGTACGTTTATAAGCCTGCTAATAAATCACATAAATCGAGGGTTACTTCGGTTGTTTTTCCTTGGAAGAGGTGGAGGGGGATTAGTATGACAGTGGCTAAGTAGGGCTTAATATTATTAACCATAGTTGGCAACTTTAATTTCAGGCAATATATTTTTTAATGAAGGGGATTTCTACCCTCTCAGTAGTTCACGATAAAGAAAGGAATGCTTCATGTGGTCCGTGAGCCACCGAAGTTTGTCATATCAATGTGGACATATTATCAGCAACTTTTAAACATTTATTTATTGCATAATGATTTATTAAAAATAGTTTTCTTCATTCGCCCATAACTGTGTTATTTTGTAATCCTACGCTTCAAATATTTGTATTGCACTTTCTATGGCAGGCCTATCCTTGCGCCATAAAAATTTGACTCTGTCTAATTTACTCATGAGTGTGTGTCAATGCACAAATTGTTAGTCGTATCCTTCTAAATCAACGTGGATATATTATCAGCTACTTGTAAACATTTATTCAATGCATAGTGATTTATTAAAGATAGTTTTCTTCATTTGTCCCTAATTTACCACTTGATTTTACAAACTTTACCTTGTTCTTTGAAAACCATTCGCTTAGCATTATCTATTAATTTTACTTATTATACCTTCTAATTTTTTTATTTTTTAGAATTGGTATTATTTTATTAATTTTGAACAACTTATTTTCCTTTAAGCCTTTAATATGGGGAGCGACTAGGTATTATCTGAGCGTGATGGATGTGGGGGGGGCTACTGCAGATTTTTTTTTCCATGTTGGCTGTGTTTGTTTTTGTTAGTTTAGGGCAGAAGATATTGAAATGTCAGGGGCAATGAACTTAACAGGATTATGGTGCTCCGGGGCTCCCATATCAGTATCACCTCGCTGTATTACTTTGAGTTTTTACTGCGCTTAGTTTGACAGGCCAATCCTTGCTTTACATGGATTTTTGTTGGTGATTAACCCGATTCTGCTGTCTTTATTTCATACACATTCTTGTTCTATTATACTTCGCAATTTTGCTAACAATATAACATCCATCTTAATCCACTCTGAGAGTATCTCAAATTATTCTACAATGCATACTAATTTTTCCGAAACGACTGCTTATTTCTGTTTTCTTCATTAACCTATCGTTTCTTTAAATTTATTCCATTAATGCATTACACCGCTGCTCTTCCTATTGAATTTTAGTCCCAAACTGGGTATGGCACTAAAATACTTGCGCCATAAGGATGTGGAATGGTGTTTGTTTTGCTAATACTTTATTCTTTTCATGCACTCATACATTGTTATATTTCTAAATAAGCTTTTTTTCCCCCTCACCATATCTGCTTTTCTGCCCTTGCGCCATGTGAATGTTGAATGGGGTTTGCTTAGCTCTCAGTCCCTCTTTTTCCAGTACGGTCATATTCTCTTGTCTGAATGCACCATTTATTATTCTCAAAATATATTAAATTATAAGTGTTTTCCTTAAATTGTGTCTCATTATTCAATATGGGATGTACGTTTAATTACTATCTATCATATCTATATATTTAATAATTATCTTATGCTTACTTAAATGCAGACACATATATGTGAAAACATGACAATTTCAAGTTATAATATTGTTAAACAATGTAATTCAAATCTATACTCTTGCATAGAATAAATACATCGATAATTTGTACGGATACTTAACGAGAATGCGGATATTGATATAATTTAATCTCTTTTGTATAATTTACGCCATTCAAATAATATCGTCTCATGGGGCAGAATGACCCTTGCTGTCCTTGTGCCATAAAAATGCAACCAACCAACCTTCAATTTCACAATTTTATTTGATTCATGTCTTATTATTAGTCGACCTGCCCCTGTATTTCTTCTTGTATTCTTTTCTACTCAGAACAATACCTGGCACACCGATTAAATATCATTAATTAATAATCGATTAAATCATTAATTATAATTTATCATTTACTGGTGGTCATTTCTATCTTAAAGGAAGACACCACTGGGCATATGCACTTAAACACATAACTAACCAACATTCATTAGCGCCGACGACATAAAAATATTGGGGGCGGGGGGACAATATACCAGTAGAAGGCATTTTGTTTGAAATCGAAGGGATATATGGAACCCTAATACCAACATTGGGGGGACGGGTCCCCCCTGTCCCCCCCGCTAACGGCGCCCGTGCCTACATTTATAGTGATTAATTTATTAGGATTTTCAAAATAAAGCATCCATGTTTTCTACTACTTCAGTAGTATATGTGATTTGAACAAGGTGGGGTTATTATATTTGTGTGTGAATGCTTGTCATGACATTGTGTTTAAGACTGAAATTATGTTTAGATACACTAGTTTTTAGATGCAATTTAAATTTTTAATTCATAGTTATGTTCGTATTCAATATCAATTAGCCTTTTAGTATGCAAGTATTGAGACGCAATAATTATGTTTAACACTACGTTTGCTTCTACAGACTTTTAAAATTAACCCAGTATTTTTTTTTCCTTACATTATTATGCCTCTCTAACATATGAGCCAGACAGGGTTGATTCTTCACTCTAAGTGTTTGCATCGGGCCTCACCTCCTGAGTTTTAGCCTATCACTAACATACAATTTCTCTCTCTCTCTCTCTTTTCATGTTCAACGTTGTTTACTGCCAAAATCTTGACATTAATTCAAACTATTATGCTCCAGATGCTTTACAATGCATAAATGATACAGACAATAAACTATTTGTTCTCCACATAAATACACGAAGTCTTACGAATAAATTGTCTTTAATAGAAACCCTACTACGCATAATTAATCATAATGTAGATATAATCTCAATCACAGAGACTTGGTTACCCCATCAGTATCTTCTTTCGTTACCGGACTATCAACAAATATCAATTGGAAAAGAACTAACCAGAGGAGGAGGAATCACTATATATATATATATATACACAATTCTCATGAAATTTTAACCCATCCCCAATTGACCGCCATTTTTCCTTCTATAGAAATTAGAACTTTCTCAGTATACAATACCTACATAGCCACTATCTATAGACCACCATCTGGAAATATAACTGAATTTTTGGATTACTTACAAAAGCTACAAACACATATAAAAATGTCAAGGCTTAAATTACTAATATTGGGTGATCTAAACATTGATACTAAACCCAACAGCAGTACATCTTATCATGCAGATTCCAATGCTTAGAAAGACTTAATACTTTCATTTGGATTTGACTTTTTTATAAATAGCCCAACTAGAATAACAGACTGTTCCCAGACTACCATCGACCATTGTATTACAAATATAAGTGATCCAGATTGTGGAATTTTATTACACTATATAAGCGATCATCTCCCAGTTTTCGTTTTTTTAGAGTTTCACGAAAATTGAGAAAATTTTCAAACACATTTCTTATATTAGAGACTTCTCTAAACATAATCTAATTGAATTCAAAAATAAATTGATTACTGAAGATTGGACAAGCATACTTTCATCTAATAATACTGCCTCGTCTTACGGTTATTTTATTGGAAAATTTAAAGAATACTATGAAAACTCACTACCATTAAAAAGGATTTCACGTCGCAAGCGGATTAGAAAACCCTGGATTACAAACACCGTCCCCAAAGATATAAAAATAAAGAACGGGTTATTTCACAAATTCTTAAAAACCAAATCCACTAACAACTACCATTCTTTCAAGATTTTCCGCAATGCTCTAAACAAAAAAATCAAACTAGCCAAAAAATCTTATCTGTACAATTTCTGTGAATCCTCTCATAGAGCCACAACATGGTCAAAAGTCAACGAATTAATGAGAAGACAGAGATCACGTGATAATTCTGAAATTAAAATAACTTCAAACCGTACATTAACAGATACTAAGCCAATTTGTGACGTCTCCATTGACTTTATTCCATCTTTACTTTGTTAGTTACCCCTATTCATTATCTAACACTAATCCAAATAACAATATATTTAATTATAGCCACCATCACTATAACATTTCAAACTCATTATATATTCATGAAATAACATACATTGAAACATATAACGCTATTATGAGTCTAAATAACAACGAAGGACCAGGACCTGATAACATTCATCCCATCGCTGTCAAATATGTTGCCAATGTAACTCCTCTCACCCATATGTTAAAACTTACCTTCTACTACGGTGATATCCCCATAGATTTTAAAACTTCTCAAATTATCCTAATATTCAAAAAAGTCATAAATCTGATATTTCCAACTATCAACCTATTTCAATTCTGTTTTTACTAAAATATTTGAGAAAGTACTAGATAATAGATTACACAAATTTCTTGAGACCAGCAATATAATTCATGATAATTCATTTGGCTTCAGGAAAAATAGATCAATTAAACACGCTGTTTTGTCAGCTACTAACTTAATTTATACATCTTTAGATCAAAAGGAGACTGTTACGGAAGTATTTTTTGACTTGTTCAAGGCATTTGACACAATAAATCATGATAAACTAATACAAAAGCTCTTTAATTCTGGAATTAGTTGTAACCAAAATGATTTGCTTAGAAACTATCTGACCAACAGAATACAATACGTTAAGATTAATAATTGCTGTTCGAATACCATGCGACTTCTATGTGGAGTCCCTCAGGGCCCCACTTTGGGACTTTTATTATTCATTTTTTACATCAACGATTTGTTCTTTACTCCAATATAATAGCAAATTATATGTTTTGCTGGTGACACAAGCCTTTTTTATCGAAATAAGTATTGTAATGAACTTTTGCTCTGGTTCAAAATGATATCAAACACTTTACCTAATTTTTTACTAATAACCACCTTACGTTAAATACTAACAAAACTAAATGCCTTCTGTTTACAAATTCTAAAAACACACAAAACAATTCTCAACGTTCTTTAAATATCGGAAATGACTCTGTGCAACTGTCGAATGAAACTAAATTTTTAGGTATTACACTACAGTCCAGCCTAAAATGGGATCATCAAATAGACAATATTTGTTCTGTTGTTGGCAGAAATGTAGGGATTATGTGTAGGATCAGTTATTTTCTAACAATTAACAAACTCATTGGCACGTATTTACTCTTTTTTTTCTTTTCTCACGTTTTCTACTGTCATTTAATATGGGGATTCACTACAAAAAATAACATTCGTAGACTTCAAACACTTCAAAATAAATTTTGTAACTTATTAAAACTTAAACATACCTCACAACTCTCTAACACTGAGATAATGCATAAGTATAATATTTTACCAATAAACAAATTACTGAACTATAAGCTTTCTCTATTAATGTTCAATAATATAAGGTATAACACCAATTCCTTCTTTATTGACATTCACTCACCTCATCATCGTTATCCAACATCGTCTAGAGAAAATTATAGACTTCACCACACGAGGACCAGTCTGGCTAGGAAAAAATTGGGATATGCTGGTCCAAAAATATGGAACTCTGTTCCACGAACAACAAAATTCATTACTTCATACTCAAAATTCAAAAATAATGCTCGTAAATTTTTTATTGCAGAATAATTTTATATCTTCTCTTCAATTTTCCTGCTTAATTCCACAAATATGTTTGTTCATGTACTTACATGAAAATTTACTCTGTGTCACTGTTGGAGCTTTGTACCCATTCATTACATTTGTTCTATGTGTGATTATATTTGGCATGTCATATTGCGTTATCACTTTATAAAAGCTTACTCTCGGGTAGTGTGGGCTCTGTCAGACCCTTGTCTTAACCCATTATTGCCCAGGTAGTTATCACTATGATTTTATTATGTTATCAATGATATTTCAATATTTGTCCCACCATAAATATCACTTCTTGTTATATTATTGTCATTTACTAACCACCCGAAATAAAGTTGATAAAAAAAATATTTAACCCCCAAGTTTCACCTATGTGTGTAAGTAAACGAAACGGTTGAAGAACCCTCTTCTAATGACATTATGGAAAGAGAAATGAAAAGTAGTGAATCTGATTACGAAATTAAAGAGAAATTGAAGACGGTGACGCATTTGGCGAGTAATTGCCAAACAGGACCGCTAAATACATTTTAGCCAAAACTATTTCCTCTTTTTATTCACTCCTTCTTTCTATTAGAAAAGAAATGTTTCCAATAGCAAAAGTTACAAATAACCAATTGACCTTAAATCTGTGCCTAACAGATTAGGGCCAATGTCAGTCAGAACAAGTCCAATGTTATCTGTAAGACGACATGGATATTGGCTGCTAGCTTGCGCTGTATCTGCGTCATAGCCGAATAGCATCGTAGATCGAACGTCATCTACCAAATGAAAATGTAAATTTTCTATAAAATATGGGGCATCTCAGATATGTCGTCCCTTTCACCGTGGTGAAAGATTTATACATCTGATACTTTTTAGGATTTGTTTAATAGGAAAACGTATTAAAAGACATTTTACTTCCTCTTAAGATGAAAGAGTGGACAAGACTAACAGAAAATATAGGACAGTAGCGGCCTGAGCTAAACCACCATTCTCAATTGTCATTCCATAGATGCTAATTGAGTTACAGTGTACGCTTTTGTTGTACAGGGACACCTCTATTTAAAGTACGATTCTTCTGGTCCACAGTATATGTATGTATCAACCAGAGTTTGGGCTGCGTAAGCTTTTTTTCGCAAAATGCGAAAAAATTTAATACCACTTTCGCTAAAAAGCGAAAGCCCTGAAAATTAAAAATTTTCACAGTTTTATGTCGACCATCGCCATAAGGCGAACACCTTCTGTGACGACATGAACGGATGAATCGAAATCAGTTTGATTTAGAAAATACCTATAAACGTGTAGCAAAGCCAAGGAGAATCGTGCAAATATATCGCCGATTGCATAATTTTGTACAAAATAAAAAGTGTTATTTTTGGTTCTAAATTTTAATTATGGTATTTTGTTTAACGTTCTCCTAAAGTACAACATTTTCAAAACTATGGCAAATATTTATATAAATCGAACACTACGCAGATTAAATTAAACAACAATATTAATCAACGTTTATTGGCGTAGTGATACCAGCGCCGATGTTATGGCGTGATTAGATGGTGAAACGTTCGAAAGAAAATAAATATTTCTGCGTTCGGTGGGACCTGAACCCACGACCTTCCACTTGCCGGGCGGAGGCTCTACCCACTGAGCTACGAACGACAATATCTAATCTCTTTACGAACGTATATAAAGACTATTTACTGATGCCAGTTATTTCGCAGAATGGTGTAGTACATGGACTACTATTTAAACCAAATTGCAAAGAGACTGGTATTAAATTGATCGAAATGCCCGTTGCAGCATATGTATTTATATAAATCGAACACTACTCGATTTATATAAATAAATAAAAAGTGTTATTTTTAGTTCTAAATTTTAATTGTTATTTTGTTTAGTATTTTCCTAACGTACAAAACTGTCCAAACTATGGCAAGTATTCACAGTAGAAAAAAAAAATGATAAAAGAAATTTAAAAATGCTAAAATTTGTTTTTATATTTTAGCTAAAATGCTAAAGGAGAATAAAAATCTAGCTCAAACCCTGGTATCAACACATGTACCTCCGAAAAAATGACACCTCTGTTTAAGGGACAAAATGTCCTGTCACGTGGGTATCCCTTATTAGAAGGTGACACTGTATCTACGAGGTCTTAGAAGACAAGTCGGAATATCATTCCCACGTTGCTGAACGAATCCAAAGGATTAAATTCAATGGCGGCTCATCCATTAATATTGCAGGGCTGTAGAAAATCCCCTGTAATTTATTTCGAAAAGTATCATTTCATTTATCCATAGAATTATGCTATTATAGTATTTGCGCGCAAAAGAGCTTAAGTTCAAAAACTCGTGTTTTGAACTTCCTCTATAAAGCAGATATGCTAAATTCGGGCCCGTGTACGGGATCTTAAATAGAGGGTTGGTTGAAACAATATTTTCTCCCATATGGAAATATATTTTTATATGTAATAATATTGATTAAATGGGGAAGGGATTAATCTCCACTACCCTTATGCAAAACAGTGAATGAATCTAATTATTATATTAGTTTTGTTTTATTTATTTATTTTTTTCTAAAATTACATTCACGGTTCGCTATGCCAAATTTTTCGCCAAATCGCTAAGGTTTTTCGCATGCGGGATTTCATGATCCATACCAAGCAATGTTACGACGTTGTTATTCGAGTCAGTGGCGGATCCGTGGAAGGGGAATTAGGGAACTCCCCCTCCCAAACCCATAAAAATGCGGTGGAAATCGGTTATAATGAGCCCCGATTATAACGAAGGAATTTTTACAAAAAGTTTGATTGCTTATTTTATTTTTTTTTAAATTTCTCGGGGTACAAAAAGGCATTTGTTTATTAAAACCGGTTAAATTGTATTGCGCTTAATCATTATACCAAACAAAATCCATATTTTCCTCGCTATATCTGGAAATTCCCTAAATGCAGGCTCGTTATAAGTTGATCCTATAGTTTGTTCGCGGAAAGTTGACCGATAGTACCGTTAGAATTCACGGGAGCTGACAACACAAACAAGCTAATTCATTACAGTAGATAGGAAGACGTCATTTCAGAACTGGTTGTTGGCGCAGACAAACGTACGCGAACAACCAGTTATGAAATGACGTCCTCCCCTCTGCTGTAATGAACTAACCCGTTTGTGACGTCAGCTCCCGTGAATTCTAAAGGTACCATCGGTCAACTTTTGGCGAACGAACTATACTGCATTTTACATTTCCCCCCACCAAAATTCCTCTTTGGATCCTCCTCTCTTTGACTAGATGTGTAATGGTGAACACAAGTGTGGCTCAGTATTTCTACGTGGGGACTCTGTAGACGTGAAAGAGAATACTCCGTCATGTAGTATCAACCTTTCGATCGGAAATTCTAAAAATACTGTAGACGGATGATAAATTTTTGGCGAAGTATGATAGCAGAATCACTTGCTATCATGTATATCATCAAGCCATGTTGCATTCAACCCTCCTTTTTCTCTTTGACTTACTAGCTTTCGTTGGTTAATTCCAGTCTTGATTACTTTCGCCCCCTCTTCCCTCCTCACCCCCATCTCCAGCCACGCATGCGCAGCAATTGCACGCGTATGTGGGACTTTGAGTGTTATTATGCCATTGTTTTTCTACGTTAAACCTGGTCTCATTTTCGATTTCTGGAAGGAAACCACGCCTAGTGCAAAAGCCTTTCAAGTCGCATTTTATGGAAGACGCACGCTGAGGATTTCGATTTATTCATTCCCGCCTTTGCCCCTACCTTCAGAATTCATAATCTGCACGACTAAAAACGTGAATACTTTTCTTTTTCCTTTTCTAAAAAATCACGTAATTTTAAAAACGTTTCATTACGTTGAGCCCCAAGATGGCGCCATGCTTGTTTTGGCGAGAGTTGCTTTGACGTTGGCGAAACATTTGGCAATGCGACCCGCATACGTATTCCTATTTCGGTTCCAGGTATTCTGCTTTTAGATTGATGTTATGGTATAACTTTTTTCGAAACCTTTTTCAAAAAAATTTACACCAAGTTTACTTAAAAAGGAAATTAGGCTTAATGTACCAGTGAATAAAAGTTATAGTTATGAATTCTTCTGGTCAATCTTTATTTTGTTTTATTAGACTTCAACCCCTTTCGGCTATCTGATAAATAAATAAATAAATACGTCAAACAACAATGTCAATCAATCAACGTTTATTGGCGTAGTGATACCAACGCCGATGGTATGGCGTGATTAGATGGTGAAACGTTCGAAAGAAAATAAATATTTCTGCCTTCGGTGGGACCTGAACCCACGACCTTCCACTTGCCGGGCGGAGGCTCTACCCACTGAGCTACGAAGGACAATATATAATCTCTTTACGAACGTATATATATTGTTGCCAGTTATTTCGCAGAATGGTGTAGTACATAGACTACTATTTAAACCAAATTGCAAAGAGACTGGTATTAAATTGATCGAAATGCACGTTGCAGCATACAGGTATGTATTTATTTTATATAAATCGAACACTACGCAGCTTACATCATTTAAATGTTCTTATTCTTATGACACAAGTCCAGTTAAGATGATTATAGATGTTAAATTACTCGTAAAGAAAAGAATGATTTTCCGGCGCCTGGTGGGACCCGAACCCACGACCTCCTGATTGCCGGTCAGGTGCTCTACCTACTAAGCTACAGACGTCAATAATCGTGAGTTTGGGTCCCACCAGCCGCCGGAAAAATAATTCTTTTATGAGTAATTTAATATCTATTGTTGTCACATCATCGGCTAATATGAAAAAATTGTTGATTTAATAAGATGATCATATCGAATCAAGATCTGCGTGTTTCCGAAAAATTCGAATTTCTCTCACGTCTGAAATCAATTGCCGGACTACGCATCTGTAGTAAAAAAAGACCAATGATATCTGCAGATATATTACCGATATCTTACCCATATCGGTAGTATATCTACAGATATACTTTTTGGAGAAAAAGAGGCGCCGTCCCCGTCCTCTCTTTTTCTCCAAAAACAAAAAGCTCTAGCATGAGCTAAATATACGTGG
>QLNU02015270.1:26005413-26026826 GCA_006491805.2 Dysdera silvatica
TACTGCTGCCAGTTATTTCGCAGAATGGTGTAGTACATCGACTACTATTTAAACCAAATTGCAAAGAAACTGGTATTAAATTGATCGAAAAGCCCGTTGCAGCATATGTATTTATATAAATCGAACACTACTCGATTTATATAAATAAATAAAAAGTGTTATTTTTAGTTCTAAATTTTAATTGTTATTTTGTTTAGTATTTTCCTAACGTACAAAACTGTCCAAACTATGGCAAGTATTCACAGTAGAAAAAAAAAATGATAAAATAAATTTAAAAATGCTAAAATTTGTTTTTATATTTTAGCTAAAATGCTAAAGGAGAATAAAAATCTAGCTCAAACCCTGGTATCAACACATGTACCTCCGAAAAAATGACACCTCTGTTTAAGGGACAAAATGTCCTGTCACGTGGGTATCCCTTATTAGAAGGTGACACTGTATCTACGAGGTCTTAGAAGACAAGTCGGAATATCATTCCCACGTTGCTGAACGAATCCAAAGGATTAAATTCAATGGCGGCTCATCCATTAATATTGCAGGGCTGTAGAAAATCCCCTGTAATTTATTTCGAAAAGTATCATTTCATTTATCCATAGAATTATGCTATTATAGTATTTGCGCGCAAAAGAGCTTAAGTTCAAAAACTCGTGTTTTGAACTTCCTCTATAAAGCAGATATGCTAAATTCGGGCCCGTGTACGGGATCTTAAATAGAGGGTTGGTTGAAACAATATTTTCTCCCATATGGAAATATATTTTTATATGTAATAATATTGATTAAATGGGGAAGGGATTAATCTCCACTACCCTTATGCAAAACAGTGAATGAATCTAATTATTATATTAGTTTTGTTTTATTTATTTTTTTTTTTTCAAAATTACATTCACGGTTCGCTATGCCAAATTTTTCGCCAAATCGCTAAGGTTTTTCGCATGCGGGATTTCATGATCCATACCAAGCAATGTTACGACGTTGTTATTCGAGTCAGTGGCGGATCCGTGGAAGGGGAATTAGGGAACTCCCCCTCCCAAACCCATAAAAATGCGGTGGAAATCGGTTATAATGAGCCCCGATTATAACGAAGGAATTTTTACAAAAAGTTTGATTGCTTATTTTATTTTTTTTTAAATTTCTCGGGGTACAAAAAGGCATTTGTTTATTAAAACCGGTTAAATTGTATTGCGCTTAATCATTATACCAAACAAAATCCATATTTTCCTCGCTATATCTGGAAATTCCCTAAATGCAGGCTCGTTATAAGTTGATCCTATAGTTTGTTCGCGGAAAGTTGACCGATAGTACCGTTAGAATTCACGGGAGCTGACAACACAAACAAGCTAATTCATTACAGTAGATAGGAAGACGTCATTTCAGAACTGGTTGTTGGCGCAGACAAACGTACGCGAACAACCAGTTATGAAATGACGTCCTCCCCTCTGCTGTAATGAACCAACCCGTTTGTGACGTCAGCTCCCGTGAATTCTAAAGGTACCATCGGTCAACTTTTGGCGAACGAACTATACTGCATTTTACATTTCCCCCCACCAAAATTCCTCTTTGGATCCTCCTCTCTTTGACTAGATGTGTAATGGTGAACACAAGTGTGGCTCAGTATTTCTACGTGGGGACTCTGTAGACGTGAAAGAGAATACTCCGTCATGTAGTATCAACCTTTCGATCGGAAATTCTAAAAATACTGTAGACGGATGATAAATTTTTGGCGAAGTATGATAGCAGAATCACTTGCTATCATGTATATCATCAAGCCATGTTGCATTCAACCCTCCTTTTTCTCTTTGACTTACTAGCTTTCGTTGGTTAATTCCAGTCTTGATTACTTTCGCCCCCTCTTCCCTCCTCACCCCCATCTCCAGCCACGCATGCGCAGCAATTGCACGCGTATGTGGGACTTTGAGTGTTATTATGCCATTGTTTTTCTACGTTAAACCTGGTCTCATTTTCGATTTCTGGAAGGAAACCACGCCTAGTGCAAAAGCCTTTCAAGTCGCATTTTATGGAAGACGCACGCTGAGGATTTCGATTTATTCATTCCCGCCTTTGCCCCTACCTTCAGAATTCATAATCTGCACGACTAAAAACGTGAATACTTTTCTTTTTCCTTTTCTAAAAAATCACGTAATTTTAAAAACGTTTCATTACGTTGAGCCCCAAGATGGCGCCATGCTTGTTTTGGCGAGAGTTGCTTTGACGTTGGCGAAACATTTGGCAATGCGACCCGCATACGTATTCCTATTTCGGTTCCAGGTATTCTGCTTTTAGATTGATGTTATGGTATAACTTTTTTCGAAACCTTTTTCAAAAAAATTTACACCAAGTTTACTTAAAAAGGAAATTAGGCTTAATGTACCAGTGAATAAAAGTTATAGTTATGAATTCTTCTGGTCAATCTTTATTTTGTTTTATTAGACTTCAACCCCTTTCGGCTATCTGATAAATAAATAAATAAATACGTTTTATAAATATTGTAATATTTTATAAACCCTTTTTCCCAAAAGCAAAGATATAAAACCCTTCTAAACATCCCCTTGTTTATGCTAAATATGCAAATTTGTTGTTGCTATTAATGAAACAGCAGAAAAGTAATCACAGTAATGTTTTTGTATTTCCAGAGAAGGATTCGACGAAGCGCAAAATAAAATATAGTGAATAGTTGCCACTTCGTTGTAGTAAGGGAGTAATGGGTTTTGTGTCAGGAAAACTCACGAGATCCCGAGCAAGAAGAAAACTCAGAGCGGTGTCCATGTAGAGGTGAAAGTGGGGTAAAGTTACTTTTTGAAGATGCTAAAACAGAACAAGAATGAACGTGGAAACATACCAAAATCGATCTACGATAGTTGCAAAGGAAATATATATTATATGTAATTTGTCACTGTCTGCATATACATACATATTCAATTATTCGTCAAAATGCAAATTAATGAAAAACTATCCACAATATCTCGAAATACTTGACGAAACAATACGCAATATAAATGAAAGACAAAAAAAAAGTTTTAAAAGCGTATTTAGCGTAATACGCTTTCAAAAAGTTTTGTTATTTGTCTCTCATTTACCCACAATATATAACACCTTCAGTTTAATCATACGTAATTGCTGACACATTAAAAAATTGTCCAGTATTATTATTTTATTAAACAGAATTTATAAAGTTATTTTGTTAAATAAACAGCAAGCATCTCTATAAATGGCGATTCATCAATGTGCCAGTAACATTATAATCAGTCAAAACAAAAACAAATTTTCTGGTCAATAAGTTAAGATGAAAATCCTTAATTATATGTATATATACGCAACAATTCTCTTAAAAAAATTTTTTTTACTTAAATATATTACAAATGGTTTAAATTTACTTATGTTTAAATATTAAAAGTATAATTTAGCATTAGAGATCATGATGTCCGCAGTTCATACACGAGATTCAAAATACAGAGTTTTTTAGTTTGCGAATTACGTTGAAAGTTCAGACGTTTTCTTCGATCGACGTTTTTTACCACCAGACGACTTTTTGATACTTCTTGGAGATTTTTTCCCTTTTCCTCTTCCAGATTTCTTGGAAGATTTGCTGGATGCCTTTAGCTTCCTTTTCTTTCCCGCGGTTGAAGCTTTTAAACCACGATTTTTTTTCTTGCCCACAGATGAAACTTTCAAATTACGTTTTCCTTTCCTTTTCGCAGCTTGAACTTTGAAACCACGTTGCTTTGCTTTTTCCATAGATAGTGATCCTTTTATCACTCGTTTGCTACCAGCTAGTCTGTATTTTCCTTTGCCATCCTTGACGAGCAAACCTTCATTTTGGGACTTACGGAGGAATAGTCTAATGCTTGGTAGGAGCATCTGGGCACCACTGTTCTTAAATTGGTTGTTGAGGAACCTTTTGATGTCTCTAAGGCTGCATCCATTCTTCAACTCTAGGTTCCGAATGGCTTTCATAACGAATGATCCAATCATTCTGGTGGCTGATGCTTGAATGCTGTGTCTCGGCGTTGTTGTACGTCTGCCCATAGACAAACTCACACGTTTCAGAGGAGTCTTCCTTGTACAGATATTCGTCATTGGAGACATTAGAAAAGCTGATTTGGTTTCCCAGACGTTGCAGATTCTTGAATGACTAGCTTCTTTGAAATATTCTCATTCGTTTTTCTGCGCATAACACGTGATGCGAGCAACTGAGTTTCTTTTAAGATAGCGTGCGAAGCATATAACAAAAAATTAAACTCAATAATGAAAGATAACAAGCATTATGACATCATATACAATTTTTATCCTATATAGCTATACGTATAAATAAATATACACTGGAACCTTCATAAATAGATCCTCAATGAGTCGAAATTTTCTGTAATTTAAAGTAATGGTGTCAAAATATGGTGTATGCATGCGTCTTCCGATAAGCTAACGGGTTTGTTTGTTTGTTTGTTTTTTGTTTTACTATCCTCGGTTTACACACATCGGAATTCCTCTGTACATATAGTTGTACGCATATGTTTATAATATGTACAAATATAACTATAATATATAGTAGAAGGGAAAAAATGAGCTGATATCTCTTGTTGAAAGTAATGGCTGTTATTCGATTGCATTGACTTTTGTTTGTTTTAAGGTGTAAGGTTAGTTAAAGTCATCCTGCGCCGGAACCTACAATTATAAGATACAGTTAAAGATATAAATGCCAATCTATCATTTAATAATTGGAAAAGTGGCGAATAAAATATAATAGGTAAAATCGGACTCCTCAAATATTTAGATCTACAAAAACTTCCAATCATCACCAGAGCCAGCTCGTCGAGAAAAAGAACCTAGACTATAATCAAAGTCCCCTAGAAGCCCATCCCAACAAAATTAGACAGGGGCTAAAGCCCCTGCAGTGACTGCTTGTAAATGGTTGGGAACTAGAATTGCAGTGCCTGTTGGTGAGTGATCAGAAGGCCCATGCAATTGTATAATTTCACAACCACGAAAAATTTATAAAAATCTAACAGTATAAATCCCCTTTATTTTATACATGATTGACAAAATTTTGCATGTTAACCAATAAGTTACAGTAATTTCTCATAATAGCGTCGTTCTAATTAGCGTGTTTTTCTGTTTAATGACGTTTTTGTCCTTCTCTTAGAATTCATTAATGTGAGAAATATACTGTATAACTATTCTCGTCTTTCTTCCATTACACATCCTTGGTTACCCCTGTTGGTTACCAACGCCATTTCAAGCAGAATTGAGAAAAATAGAAATAACTATATACATGCTTCATTATACAGTAAAACCTCTCTACAACACTATTATACGGACCGAGAAAAATTATCGTTGTAGAGGGATTTATCGTTATATCGGATGGGAGGTTTTACTGTATATAGTTTACAGATTCCTCTTTTACCTTATTATTTTTTCAGCTTTCACCTACGTCATTAGTTCAAAACATCATTTAGCTAAGATTCTGGTTTATCCTGTAATATAAATGTAATATAAATACACAATCTCGTCACCGCAACATGCACAGGCGTATGAAGAAAGTCTATAAAGGGGGAAGTTGCAGGTTTATAATTGGGAGTTATAGACATACACCTCCATTTTATTCTATATGTGTACCTGATGTCCAATTTAACTTGACAAGCCGAAATATCTCGAAACTAGGCATCTGATAAAAAAAAAGTACAAATCAAATTTGTCTCTAAGGAGGCTATCTAATGATGCTAAAATTGATCTCCCCCTCCCAGGGGCGGATAAATTTATCAAAATATTTCGTAATTTTTAAAAGGTGATAGGATTTTTTTATTTTTTTATTTTAAGCTTTTCAATCCACTAAATTGTAACTTCCCCTGCCTCCCAGTGTTCAGTGGACAGATTATCTACTTTTAGTGTGTAGCTGCCGACTCGGCATTGGTTGAGCATAGCATTATTAAAGAGCTGAAATGTTATGACGTATAACTGGTTCGGTGAATGTCTGTTAACTACTCTGTAAAGTTTAAATTACTAACTCATAACTAGCTCGTGCCGTTTTGCTTTCCTGACTCTTGACCTATAAGGCAAGGGGTTTGTGTTCATTGTTATATCGCATGGACTTGAGGTATTGCGATAGCGCATAATGTTAACTTAACCATTTAACGATGGTTAAAGAGTTTCTATCTAGTCACTTAAACTTTATTAATAAGTACCTTAACTTAAGTCACTTATTAATGGCACCCTTAAGTCACTTTATTAATAAGCGCCTTTTTAACTTAAGTCATCATTTATTAATAAGTACCTTAACTAAGTCACTTTATTAATAAGTACCTTTTAACTTAAGTCACTTTATTAATATAATTTAAACTCTATTAATAAGTACTTAAACTTTATTAATAAGTACTTAAACTTATTAATAAGTACTTAAACTTTTATTAATAAGTACTTAAATCCTTTATTAATAAGTACTTAAACTCTTTATTAATAAGCAATTAAACTCTTTATTAATAAGTAATTTAAATCCTTATTAACAAGTACTTAAACCTTTATTAATAAGTACTTAAACTTTCTTAATAAGTACTTAAACTTTATTAATAAGTACCAATCTGTCGTGGATTTTACTATGTTGAAGACTACGCAATAAATTCTCCATGTTATATTTAAAGGTGAGTTCATTCATTTTCACACTATTTCGGACTTACACGAACGATACGTAGCTATTATACTGGAAGCATGATAATTATGAGGGAGTCGGATCAACTGGATTAATTACAGATACAGTCACTCTATAAAGTAATATTCACCATAACCAGGAGTATATTTGTATTAAGCAAGACGTCCTACAATTGGGTTCCAAACGATGCCTATGGGATGGTTACAAGTGCTACCCAGGTACAATGATGTGCACGTAGAAGCTTTCTGTTCCCTTCAGAATGGTGGACTATGGTGAATCCCCTTGCCTGTCACCATCGAGGTGTTTTATTTATTTAATTAAATGCTCAAAATGGTGTACTCCAGCTTCGATGCATTCGTTGATCTGTTGTTCAAATGATTGAACATAACGCGGAAGTGTGTCTACATCAATTTTTGCGCAAGCATTTCTAATCCTTTCGATCATGTTTTCCTTAGTTGTTGACACTTCTTGATAAACTGTTTGTTTGAGAAACCCCCCACGGAAAGAAATCTGGCTACGTAAGGTCTGGAATTCTGGCATATAATGCACCAGACCCCTATACCGGTCCAACAACCATTGCATATGAGATTAATTCCTCCCTTATTGAATAATGTGCTGGGTAACCATCATATTGGAACCACATGTTCTGCTGCAACGCAAGGCTTAAGTCTTCGGACAAGATCGGTAGTTTCCCTTGCAGAAAGGTTTAACAGCCCCATTCAAAGTACCTCCAATGAAATAGAGACCAATCAGTTTGTCGTCTATGATTCCACACCAAACGCTAACTGACCAAGGACGTTGATGCTCAACTTCGCACACCAAACTTGAGTTTTCCACACTCCAATAGTTCTGTGAAGATTAACCTGATCGTGGTTTGCGAATGTGTTAAATCCTCAAAGAAAAGTATTCAATGGCGGACACAGACTTTCACTTTTTTTTTTGTGGGGTGGGGAGGTCAAGGACAGAATTTGCCATGGTCTTGGAATAACACCCTTCATTTATCATGAAAGTTGGAATTTTTTACAGTAAAAAACTGTTTTGGGGGTTCATGACCTCTGTGACCCCTCCCCCTTGTCCGCCCTTGAAAGTACTCGATGAAAGAAATCAAGGTCTACGAGTATTTTTTTGTGTGCCCACTCACAAAACACGACTCTATTACTGAAGTTTTCGTCATTAAGTGCCGGATGTATGGACACGCGATAGGGATGGAATTTATGGTATTTTAATGTCCTCCAAACATTTCTGCGAGAAATTTCTGATTGTCAAGAAATTTCTCACATATTCGCACGGGGATTATGAGCAACGGCGGCTAACACTACAATTTGATTATTCTTTCCACACAGTTGCTCTATGGGTCCTTTTTTTGGGGGAAAGGGGGCTGCACACTTCCTTCAGTACGAAATTATTTGACAACTAGAACAAAAGGAGAATGCGGTCGTACCCTGTCAGGAAAACGCTCAGCATAAACAGTAACAGTATCGTCAACATTCATTCTTCATTCGCCATAAACAAGGGTCATTTCAACTGTTTCTTTTCTACAGATAATAATACAGTGAATTCGCGATAAGTCGAAGTCCGATGGCGGTGGACCACTAGGAGCAGTAGCGGCTCTAGACTTTGCGGGGCCTAATTTTTTAGGAGAGGGGCCTTACCGGGGAGCTTGGGGTATGGAATAACCCCCCAGAGAAAAGGAGGTTTGGAGGCGCGAAAAATTTTGGGAAATAAACACTTTAAAACACCGTTTTTAAACCAACCTGGAATTTAAATTTCAACGTTGATTTTACTAATTTAAGCACTTTTGATATTCTTTCCTGATAAATTATTCTCGGGTTAATTTTATAAATGCTAACGATCAAATTACGGTGAAATCGCGTCATTTCATGAAGCAATAAAATCTTTGAAAGTTTTTCTAATACAAAATTATGAAAACTCAATAGACATCGAAAGGTATTGGTCAGCACTTTAAATTACACGTTAATAATAATTCAATTTTTCCTTTTTCCATTAATGTCGATATTTTTCACAGAAAACTGGTCAAACAGGGGAAATAAAGATGAGGAAAAAAATACGGCAAAAGATTTTTATTTTTTCTGTACACAAATTCAAATATATAAATCACATGTGAATGAAAGTAAATATCAGCGCCGGCTCGTAACGAAAATTTAGTGAGGCAGAGTTAATTCACCAAAATATATTAATCTACGTATTTACTTCACTTGCGAGGCAACCTTACGAGAATTCAACGTCCGATTTTTTTAAGAATTATACATATGAAAGAGGTCGTTAAATGAAGGATAACGGTGTAAAAAAAATCCGACTCTGAAATTTCACATATAATAATAAAAATAATAATAATTTTTATTCAACCCGATACAGTGAAAATCGGTTATAACGACCTTCAAGGGACCGCGAAAATTCGGTCGTTATAACCGATAGTCGTTATAAACGATATCTTTTTAAAATCATAGTAGTAATATACTCCAGAGTTTTATAAATTATTTTGATAGTAAAAAGTATTAAACTTTCTGGTTTCAAAATTAAATAAAAAATACTTAATTATAATGAATTTAATTATCGCGTATATTCAATTATATTTACCATAATACTGTTAGTTTTTTAAATTAAAAATTTATAGACAATACTAAAGTATATTGTTAATATAGAAAACAAATGCAATAAAGTAATATTTATATAAATCGAACACTACGCAGATTAAATTAAACAACAATATCAATCAACGTTTATTGGCGTAGTGATACCAGCGCCGATGTTATGGCGTGATTAGATGGTGAAACGTTCGAAAGAAAATAAATATTTCTGCCTTCGGTGGGACCTGAACCCACGACCTTCCACTTGCCGGGCGGAGGCTCTACCCACTGAGCTACGAAGGACAATATATAATCTCTTTACGAACGTATATAAAGACTTTATTGAAATCGGTTATTATTATATTATACTAATGATTTCCGAACAGTGCCGGTTTAAGAGTTCTGTGGGCCCTGGGCTGAAAAAACAGAATGGGACCCTAAAGAATCTGGTCTTCGTGATACTCAATAAATAAATCACGATGCTTTTTTTTTCCCATTATCTTCAATATTCAGGTTTAGCAGTAATAAAAATTTCTCGGACATTTGTAAATAAATAAGATTAAAATAACGCTTAAATTTTAATAACACAAGGCTCCTTCAAGGTCCCTGTGGGATTCCAAAATGGCGGGGATTTAGCTCAGGACCTACTTGGCCTATACAGCACCGTAGAGTTTTCAGAATTACTGGGGAAGGGCAAACACATAGTATATGCATTTACATATTACAATTAGAGTTGTAAAAAGTTCGGGAATTTTGGGCACATTGTAAACTTTGAGCATAGAAACCAAGATAGCTAGAATAAAGGAGGTAGTCCCGTCCGCGCCTTTCTTTTTATTGGTCGATTCGACAAAATCGACCAATAGGAAGAAAGGTGCGGACAAGACTACCTCCTTTATTCTAGTTATTTTGGTTTCTTCCCATCAAAGTTTCCAATGTGTCCAAAATTCCCGAGTTTTTTACAACTCTAATTACAATACACGTAAAATTTTAATTTGCTTCAAATTACTGGGGAGAGTTCGGGATCTACAAGCCCATAAACTCAATCCTTAAGTCCAAGATGAAATTTTACTATAAAGTTGAAAACGCTTCTCAGGTACAAGTTTAAATTAGCTTCAAGTCGCGTCGTTATATCCGATACGAATTTCCCTACTTAGAATCTACGTAGACTACAAAATCGCCGTCGTTATAGCAGGTTTCGTCGTTATATACGATGTCGTTATAACCGATATATTTAGTATGGAGTAGAATAGCAAACCAAACTTCTTGTAAAAATTCCGTCGTTATATGCGGTTGGTCGTTATAACCGGCGTTGTTATTAACTATTTCCACTGTACAATATTTGGTGATACATAACTTGAGCAGTATAAAAGTTATAACAATGTAAGAGAAGATCTATATTAAATTATTTTAGGCTTTGGGTTAGAAATGGAAGAGAATATGAAGTCGTAGCTTGTGTTGCGATATTCTCTTCCAAAATGCGAGGATGTTTAACAGAAAAAGGTAGAATTTTTATGGTTCTGAATTATGCTTGTTTTTTTAATTATGTTGTTTCCTGGAGCCGCCTCTGACTAGGAGGCTTATAAAGAAAGTCCTCTTAAAAATTTGAAAAATTGTTTACAGTCAATAGAAAAAGAAGAAATTAAATTTAAATATTTAAAGAACAGGCTGCACTATTTAAGTAACAACGCAATAAGCTAACATTTTCACTCGACTTAACAAGTCGATGAAGCCGCGTCGTTTTAAAGGTTAGGCATTTCCCTTCATCTTGTTGTTTACAATGGGGTTTTGGGTTCAATTTTTAGACGGAATTTAAAAGCGTTTAGAGAAGTTTGCTAATAATAAGACAATTTTAAGTTAATGCAACATGATTCTGATGAAAGTTTTAAATAAAATTGAAACATAAATCACACGTATAACAACAAATAATGTACGTACTTTATTTATGTTTTTAAAATGCATATAATAATTATCTGCCATACCCGTTATTGATTTTATTTTACAATGTCGTCCATACTCATATTTTAATAAATCTGGGCGCTGTGGTTTCCGAGGGACAGGACCTGTCCCCCCAATGTTGGCATTAGGGTTCCATATCCCCCTTCAATTTCAAACAAAATGCCTTTTAAAGGTATATTGTCTCCCCAACATTTTCATGCCGTCAGCGCCGATGCAATAAATCGATCGTCGGAATCTTCATCTACCCACCCACAGGGGCACCAACTTTTAAGCCCACCCAAATCCCTTCCGTTCCCCAAAATATTTGGGGCAAGCCCTCCAAAAGTTGATGGATGGAAACATAGAATAAAGGGGGGATATATAAAATATATTAATTTGCATTTTACCCACTCTAACATGAAGTTCTTGTTTCGAATCCCCCACGCACATCTTTTCTTCATCTTGGTACCCCTGTATAGGTAACTGAAGGTGGGGGGGGGGACTTATATTACAGTTTGCAATATTAGTCAAGGAGATGCTTGTAATTTGACGTAATCTCCTGTCAAGAATAGATCTATCATTTGAAACTATGATTGATAAATTAAATGTTCTTGTTTATTTGAAGGTGAAGAAAGCAGAGGTGGTATGCATTATATGAATCAATAGTATTTTATATGCAACGATAACATTCATTATTATATGAAATAATAAAGTAAAATAATAAGAACATTTTATTATGCGAAGTAATGGGAAAACTGTATATTACTTCCTCGTCAGCAAGGTGATTCAGACATCGCCAGAACTCATGCTATGCCCTTAAAATAAGTTCGAGAATTCTGTGTTGGGCCGTTTCTGCACACAATCTGTGCTTGAACTTATTACGGCATCGGTAGAGTATCATCTCTGTTTTTTTTTTTAATATTGCCAGAAATATTGCTATAGTGCGTTTTTTACAAAATTCATACCCGAAATCAAATTACTCTTACTTGTATCAAGGAAGAGTAAGTGGGGGAGACCCCACTTACCCTTCCTTGACCCTTCTGCTTCAGGGTAAATCCCTCGCTGCCCATTTGCATAGACTTCAAGTTATGCCTGAGTAATTGGAACGTTGAATCAGTGGTTATTACCAATTATGACAACATTGCTGTAGGCCACACTTCTGTTAAACAGACAGCGTCCATGATGTCGATAAAACAAAAGCAGTACGTATTTATTGTATTTATCCTATGGAACGTTTTCATCGAAGGAAACAGACCCAACAGTAGTAAATGTATAAATTGTCTAACTTCATTCCACAACCGAAGCAGGTGAGTTCATTTTAATAAATTTTGAAAAAAAAAAAATGAGCTCATCGTAACGGTCATAAAATCCAACTACCCTTCCCTAAACTTCCTTTTCCTTCATCTGTAACGTCTTTTTCTTTAATTATAAGGAATTTCGGCTACATTCTTTATAAAAATTTAGTGAAACTTCACATCATGGTAGTGGTGATGTTAAAATATTTATTTCTAAATTGTAATTCACGTGGGTGGATATAGGTCATCTCGCTGAATTGTCTTTAACTTGTTGTCATCTTTGCATTTTTATAAAAAATATATGATGATAATTGTAATTATTTTATCTAATGTATGATTTATGTTCGTTAAATGATTTTCCATTAGGGGAAATGTGATTGAAGTTATGTCTTTAAGAAATCGCCTTGATATGACAAGTATGAGTCAGTGGCCTTTCAGGTAAATGTTTTTATTGTTTTAAAAAATATTTATGCACCTAATGTAAAAAATACCGATTTCTTAACATTTTAGTTATTGTTGTGTAATTATATTCTTCCTAAAGTTTCAGCAGGATTTCTGTCAACATTGCAATGGGATAATCTTAAAGAAAGAGTTTGCGATGGTTGTAGGTGCTCGAGTTAATACAAATGAACAAGGTGTGTAAAGCAATTACTTTACTGTTATTCATAGGGCTTGATAAATCAGGTCGTCAGGTCATGACATTTAGTTGGGGGTGAAATGTTGATGGCCTGCAAACATAAATCCTAGTCACTGCACCACCTACGTAATATGTTTTTGTTGCAGCTTTATGTATTAAGTGCTGAGAGGAGGTAACAATTAATTGTACATTAATTAGTTATTAGTTTAGCCGAAAGATGTATTGTGGCTGTTAGTACATGTTATGAACTCAGGATTGGATTTCTGCCGGCAGAAACTAGTTTTTGCCATGCCAGTGGCAGAAAGTGGTATAACTGGAGGAAAGTGGGAGAAACTAATGAAAGTAATTGAAACACTATTGCTTCATTTAGTAAATGAAAGATTACAAATATATATTTTATTACAATAATTTAATATATTATAAAGCTTTATATTAATAATTTTAATAATTAAAGTATTTTAAAATAATTAAAAAATACTCAGAGTAAATCAAGGATTCGTTAAAAAACATCTTTTGAAGGCCATATTATTTAACTTACTTGGTCTATTTCATCTTATTTACCTTCTTCACCTTATTAGACTTTTAGCTATAAAATAAAAAGCAACAACATTAGCAGGCTGTCTATGTTTGACTGTAAGAAAAGACCTCACTAGTTTATGACCAATCAGATAAGCTGTATTACAGCCAAGGAATAACACTTATTTTTAATGTTGCCAAGTATAAGTTATCCGTTTAGGAATATTGAAGAACTCTTTACAAAGTGCTTGGCTAAAGGAATATGCATAAACACTGTGAAGCCACGAATACCTGGCAATATATGGTGGAAAAGTTAGGTAGATTGCCTGGAATCGTTCATAAAGAATCATCCATGTTACTTGCAAATCATGAAAACAATACAGATGATATATGTATATGTATATTGGCTACGTTTAATGGACGATCCCTTGCTTCTGAAGCAAAACTTCAGGAATTGGAAGAGGAACTAGACAAGATCAAATGGGACATTGTAGGACTCAGTGAAGTTAGAAGAAAAGGTGAAGAGTTGGTGGAACTTAAAAGTGGACATTTGTTTTATTATAGAGGAACGGAAACTGGAAGAACAAGTGGTGTTGGCTTCTTAATCAACAAAAGAATTAAAGACTACCTTCTTGAAGTCGAAAGCACGTCAGATCGAGCAGCGAGGCTCGTTGTTCAACTAACCCAGCGATACCAACTTCAAATAGTACAGGTATATGCACCAACATCAAGCCATACCGACGAAGAGGTTGAAGAATTTTATGAAGAAATCAAAGAGTTACACACCAAAGGGAAACAACATATCAAGCTCATCATGGGGGATTTCAATGCAAGAATTGGACAACAGGAACAAGGAGAGACATCGGTTGGTAAATACGGATATGGGGAAAGGAATGAACGTGGCGATCAACTCATCGAATTTGCAGAAGCTGAAAATCTTAGCATCATGAATTCATTTTTTAAGAAGAAACCGCAAAGAAAATGGACATGGAAACACCCAAATGGGGGAACTAGTGAAATTGACTATATCCTGGCAAACAAGAAATCAATTATTGAAGATTGCAGTGTACTGAACAGATTTAATACTGGAAGTGATCATCGAATGGTGAGATGTAAAGTGCACTTAAATACTAAATTAGAACGACAGAAGCTCATTAGGAAACAAGTAAGTAAGAGGGTGGATCTAATGAAACTGAAAGTAAATACCGAGGCATTCAAGTTGGAATTAAAAAATCGCTTTTCTGCACTGGAAGGACTTATTGATGAAAGTGATATCTCAGAAGCAAATGAAAACATTGTTAAGACAATAGTTGAAACTGCTGGGGAAATTGGTGGTGTAACCTGTAAAAAGCACAATAGCAAATTATCTGAGAAGACGAAACAGCTCATGAAAAGGCGAAGAGATATGAAGGTGGACAATCGAAATACCAGTTCCAGGATTGAGTACATAGAACTTTGTAAAACTCTGCGCAAAAGCATGAAAGAAGACATAAGAAAATTCAACTGTGAGCTAGTAAGGAAAGCCATTGAAAATAACAAGAGCCTTAGGGTTGTTAAAGGAAGTTTATCTGTTGGGAAGAAACACATCATTGCATTAAAAGGAGAGGATGGCACCGTAACAAGAAATAGGGAAGAAATACTTAGAAGAGTTGAAGAATTCTACAAAAATCTATACGAAAGTAACAGTGGATTAAACGAAGACATTGAAATAGTCGAAGGAACAGCTCCTAAAATCTTAAAAGAAGAAGTTTCATTTGCAATAAAAAGTATGAAGAAAGGAAGAGCCCCTGGTGATGATGGTATTACATTAGATATCCTAAAAGAAGCTGGAGAATATGTAGAAGACATACTTGCAAAATTCTTTACCAAATGTCTTAACAGCGGTAACATACCAAACCAATGGGATTCTGCAACAGTAATTCTTTTGCATAAAAAAGGTGATAAAGAGGATTTGAAAAATTACCGACCAATTAGCTTGTTACCTGCTATTTATAAAATCTTCACAAAAGTGCTAACACATCGCCTGCAGAAAAAATTAGATGCAGCTCAACCAAGAGAACAAGCTGGATTTCGAAGTGGATTCAGTACAGTGGACCATATTCAAGTATTAAGAGAATTAATTGAAAGAACACATGAATATGAACTTCCATTGTGTGTTGCATTTATTGACTATGAGAAGGCCTTTGACTCTATTAAAACATCAGCAGTCATCAACTCTTTAAGATCAACAGACATTGAGGATGTGTACATTGACATGGTGAAACGTGTGTATAAAAATGCAAGTGCAAAATTTCGGTTACATAAAGATACCAAAACTATCAAACTTGGCAAAGGGGTGAGGCAGGGAGATACCATTTCTCCAAAACTTTTTACTTCTGCTTTACAGATGATTTTTCAGCTGATAAATTGGAATAACAAGGGAATAAAAATAAATGGTGAATATTTAAATCATCTGCGGTTTGCTGATGACATTGTTATTTTTTCAACGGACCCATTAGAACTCCAAGACATGGTACAAGAGCTCTCAACTAGAAGTGAAGAAGTTGGACTCAAGATGAACCTACAAAAAACTAAGATCATGTTCAATAATTTTGTAGAGGAAACAAAAATACAAGTTGACAACACTGAGCTAGAAATTGCTGATTCATATATTTACCTTGGCCAGCTGATTTCAATGGATGGCAACATTATGAAAGAACTCAACAGACGTATTAAACTTGGCTGGAGTGCATTTGGAAGAAACAGTTTTATCCTGAAGGGGAAATTGCCTTTGTGTCTAAAAAGAAAGGTCTTCAACCAGTGTGTATTGCCAGTCCTCTCTTATGGATCAGAGACATGGAGTCTAACAGTTGGAGCAATACGAAAGTTACAGACAACGCAAAGGAGCATGGAGAGGTGCATGCTTGGAATAACTAGGAGAGATCGAAAAAGAAACACTTGGGTGAGAGAGCAAACTAGAGTAGAGGACATCATTGTTAAAGTAAAAGGGCTGAAATGGCGATGGGCTGGGCATATTGCAAGAAGAACTGATCAACGATGGACAACAGAAATTCTGAACTGGATTCCAAGAGACCACCGAAGACCTAGAAAACGTCCTCAAACTAGATGGGTGGATGAAATAAGAAAACAGGTTGGGGTGACGTGGAAGCGAATTGCTCAGGATAGACTTGTGTGGAAAGCATTTGGAGAGACCTTCATCCAGCAGTGGATAGATAATGGTTGAATATGATGATGATATATATATATATGAGGGGGAGCTATTCACATGATAATAAGATAATTAATAAAGATGTCAAAAGATTATTTCAGCTGTGAAAACCCATTTCTGTTACCCTGCAAAAAAAAAAAAAGTTCTATTGCAGATGTTTGTGAAATTTGGTTGATCCTAACAGATGATTATAATCTCTTACAAATTAATCAAAGAAAGGTAAAATGTAGATTTACTCAGGTAATAACTCAACATCATATACTAGCTTTACACTATGTAACATCTCAATTTGTTTGGTGCAAAATGACTCTTAATGTCCTTATAAACAATACAAATTCAATTAACCAACCATCATATGCCATCTTATATGTTTCATCCAAACTACATGCAGTCTAACTTATCTCATGAACGGAAAGGGAATGCTAGGAAATTCCTTATAATGTCATTATAAGGATATCCATATTTTGTGCCTTGTGTTATAGCTTTTTAAGTAAAATCAAGTGCCTTTTCCCGAAGCATAGGCCTGTTACTTCAATGAAATCTTAGAATATGTCTCAGCTTTTATGTGGTGGTCTAGTTTAAAGAAAACTATAAATGAAGATTTTGTAACTCCTTTTTTTTTACACAATGTTGATATTGCCTGCAAGTTTTATTAGGTTTGGAAGAATATTTTTCTTAAGCTATTGGTCTATTCCTAATAAATTAAGAAATTGTTTGAATTAGGAAATGGAAGCAAAACTGATCTTTTGCTATAGACTGCTTTATCGAAAAGATCAGCCTGAACTTAAATGCTAGTGAATTTGCTATGATGTAACCTTTGAATAAATACTATACACATTGTAGCGAAACCTATTTTACTTTAAAATGCCTCCCCTTTCTCAATTTTTGATAAGTTTTAATACACAAAATATTTTCTGGGTTTCTGCCAGTCACTACCGTTTTTGTGGCATGAACTAGTTTCCACCATGCCAATTTTAACTGGTTATAATCAGCGGTTTTAAATGCCTTGGCAGAAATTTGCCAATCCTGTATGAACCCAAAACAAAACCAACATTACAACCTTGAATTAAGCACTAAAAAACCTTAACTGAACAGAATTATGTTACTTTATTCAGTAAGCATAATATACACACATAAGTAGTAGAGTATTTATGCTTGGATTTCAACAGGCAAGCACAGCGATTAAATATTGAGAACCCATGGAATTTTTTATTTATATTATTGATTTCAAATCATCGGAGGTAGGGAAAAATGGTACTTGTCTGCACCAGTGTAAAGTTTTCAAAATTATTGGGGGGCGGGGGGGCAAGCACACATTATGAATCAAACAACAATATAAATCAACGTTTATTGGCATAGTGATACGTATTGTGTTACCGATTGTTGTTTGATTTAATCTGCGTAGTGTTCGATTTATATAAGCACATTATGGACATTTATGCATTGAAATATGTGTGAAATTGCAACTTATTTAAAATTATTGGGCAACCGTGATATTTTGCCAAGATAGGTTGTGGTACATGGGTGCCCATGTGGGATGCGTCTGGGGGTGCTGAGAAACATTATATTTCTGGGGGGGTTGAGAAAATTATTACCTCCTTCTCAAAGCTGTCGAGAATTTTAGTGAATGTACAAGATACCAAAACGCTACAAAAATAATTGATACTGCTTGACAATTAGTAATGAGCTAAAAAGTACCTTATTTTAAAATGTGACTGTAAAACTTTTGAAAGTAAATGCATAGCAGATTCGGGAAAATACAATTTTTAAACGGCTAGGGTGGGCTCGAGCCCCTCCTCGCCTCCCTATATGGGTGCCCATTCTGCGGTATGTTACCTTTTGTTTACAGTCCTAAAGAAATAGCCTGTGTGTTTATTCTTGTTATATTGCTTTTGCATTAACTTTTTTATTTTTGCATTCTTTATGGTGTTTTGGGTTTTGAAACAACGTTTTCCTTAAAATATGACACTAACAATTTAAAAAAACAAACAAAAAAAACCAAACTTTGTCTTATTTATAAAAAGCAAATTTTCAAGAAACCATTGATTCAACTCTTCCAACATTTAGGTACAACTCAAAAAAGATTTTAAGTCATACTACTCCCACCATTCCTTAGGGTCATTGAATAGATTTCTAAATTGTTTGCCCATTGCAAAAATGTCGATCTGACATACGGGCAACAAACCACCTTTTTTTCTTATGTTATTTACACCCCTAACCTCACAAAGGCCCTTTTTGCCTCTGTCCCAGTTTCATGTTTGCTAGCTATCAACATTTCACGGCTAATTTAATATCACGGCACTCTTGTCTCGACAGGTAGCTAGATTTTTACATAAATGAAAGCAAATTATCGCAGTTTAATTTTAAAAACACTGACATCTGTTTCAATATCATGTGTCTAATTTCATCAGAATGATACAAGTAATGTGTGGGTTAACGTTGCTATTCAAATGATGTCATACTGTAGAAGAACATAAACTGTAGAAAGTGAAAAATTAAGATCAGCGTACAAGTCATTGGTGATGTCTCCAATTGTGGAATCGAAAAGCAAGTGAAGAAGTTTGTGGCTGTCAATGTTTTTAAAATTGAACTGCGATAATTTGTGTTTTTATTTTATTAGTTTCATGCAGTGTATCACTATTCTACTTAGATTTTTACAGTGAGCGACTAGGAAATTTTTTCCTACTACATTCTTAGGTTTACCTTTTGAGGCAAGCAAGTACCATTTTTGTCTAACGAATGTTTCGCCATGATTTGTTGAGCCCTGGTTATCTGATTCACATTTTGAAATATCTTTAAAATGTAGCAAAAGTGCAAGTTATATTTAGTTTCAGTACAAATGATTAAAGTTTGGACTGTGTATTTTCTTCTAGATATACAAAGGTTACTCACCTCGCTGGAAGAAATAAGCCAACGAGTTGATAGTCGTCCTGCCGATGTTATTTTCCTTCGCAACATTCTTCAAAATGATTCCTTCCAAGCCCTTATCTTCGTAACTATTAAAATTATTTCATTACTATTGCAGTTAAATTTCATAACAAGGCAAAAATAATTTACCATGAAAATTAAATGAAACAAATTGTACGGCTTAAACATTTAGGACAAAATACTGCAAATTAAATTCAAGGATTATTTTCATGATTTTCAAACTTGCTTATTAAGTATTTATCTCGGTAGGCTTAACTATTGAAACATATTGTGGTTTTAAGCTGTTAGTGTAGTTTTAAATGATGTGTTGTTTGTAGAGAAGTAAAATCACAAAAAAAAAAAATAATAAAACAAGAGAGGCAGTACCCTCTCATCGGGTGAGCCAACAGATCGCCAAATTGTCAAAATTTGTTTATTATATACAGGATGACTTTCACCTAATCTACCAAACAAAAAGGGGGTGATAGAAGAACCTGTGTAGAAAAAGAGAGCATAAAAATCTTAACCATCCTGTATCTCTACCCTTTTCTGAGTTGTGGTGGATAGAAGGAATATGTGTTGAGTCTGAAAAAAACGAAATTTGTGAGGCTACTAAAAAGTCTACATGCAAAATAAGCACACGTTTGGAAAGAGCAGAAAAAGTCCTATAAGGTGACACCATTTCTTTCGGTATATCTGTATTTAACGGTGAGCTACATGTGCTGAAACATTGGCAAAGTGCAAAATCGAGTTGTTGCCAAATTCTGTAACCGACAATTCCGTAAACACCCTTCTAGCTACAATCAGTCGAATTACCAAAAACTTGTCCATTCTACCAGCTCTGAGCCTGCTATAAATCATATCAGTATTCTAGTTTATGAAAAATTTAGCCTTTTGTTTGCAATGCATCACTAAAATTGGCATTCATTGTAGTAGACATTCGATGAACATTCGCAAATGTCTCGCTGATATGCAGATGTCCTCCAACCTTCCTGTGCACGCATCCCACTTGTAGGTACAAAAGGCGAGTCAGTCCACCTAATAGTGCATTAGCCTGTCAGCTTCTTTTACGTATGTTGCTATTATTGCATTAGCACTTTCTGGACTTTACTTCAACTCGGCATATGTATTCTTTTCACATTGCTCTCACTTCTGCTTGCTTTCTGTTAATTCGTACTTTGTGTATTTTCCTACATTGCTACGAATAAACCAAGTTGGTTCTTATTCCATTGTAGTTTTTTCTTTTACTTTTGTAAATTAATGTTGAAATTTTAACCTTTCATGTTTACCCTTCCAAATTTTATTTTCAATTGGAGTCATTGGAGGAATCAATGCAGGACATGTATATGTATCAGGTGTGTGGGGTGGGTGAGCGAGTTTGTTATTACTATCGGGACATTTGAATAACAGAAAAATCTTACAATGGTTTATAGCACTGTAATAGAGAATAGAAATTATCTTTGTGTGCAGAAATGAATGATGTTGTGCTCGTAGAGCTGCTAGTGTTTATAATGCCAGTCACCCTGGTAAAAACCTTGGTCGCAAATACGTACGACGATCAGTTTTGAAATTCGAAGAAACAGGGTCAGTGTGTAATAAAAAAGAATGAATAAACCCAGGGGCGGACTGGGTCCTCTCAAAGGGCACATACCTTGGATTATCGGAGGGCGCGAGTCCTATAACCCATGAGGGC
>QLNU02015270.1:26026926-26060000 GCA_006491805.2 Dysdera silvatica
TGTCAGAATTTGCAATCATCTCAAAGTCAATTAAAATCTAGTAATGAGTTTCACATAAACATGGAAATATTTTTCAAACCTAGAAGTCAATGCAAAGTTTTGGTCTCAATCAATCATGGAATTTTTTTGTCTGAAAAATTGGGGTAAAAACCTGGAAAAGTCAGGGAATTTTTTTTTCCAAGGTTAGTAGGAACTGTTCGTTAACCTGGATACAATTTCCAATGGTGTTTTGCTTGGCTCAGAATGACCCTTGCACCATAAAAACGCAACCAACCATCCAATGGTGTCATAGGTTGTGTGCTGTTTTGCTGCTCGAGGTAATTTCAGGGTTTGATTTTGTTTGCAGTGGAAATTCAGATTCCTTAGAAAACTGTAGGTTCCTGTATAGAAGGACCTCCACTGTCCTTGCGCCATAAGAAAACATAACTAAATTTTTTTTTTTTTATCTGAAATTTTAAAAATTGTTACTGATATGATCTAGGTAGCAACACTACTTCAGCGAAGTTCAAGTGATAATGCACAAGAGTTGAAACAGCTGCTTGAGAGTCCATCCCTAAGGGTGAGTTTTATTTTTAATCTATTTTTCAAAGTTAGAATTGTGTATTAGAAGTGAGTGTGATCAATCGTAAATTCTCAATGTTTGTTCTGATTTAAGGCTATTCTTTTGACTCACGACCAAGTTGCAAAAAAAGATTTTACGCCAGATTTACCCGAACTGATTCATGAGATTGACGATGATGAAGAAACAGTTAAGATTGTTCAACTCGTAAAAAGTAATGAGCCTTTGGTATGTGATATTTAATATTTTGATTCAATTTTTTATAACAACAGAAGTTTCCGCTTTCTTAAAAGTATTGGTATTGTTCATTGCCTGGGTCTTCATTCCACCTATGAACCCCCCGCCCCCCCTTAATACTTTTTGTAGTCCACTGTTTCATTAAAAATATAAATTTTACTATATATGACGACTTTAAATATCGACCAAACTAGAGATTAAAAACACCACATTAACTGCTGTGAAAGAAGAATTCAAGTCAAGATTCTCAGACTTCAAAGTAAATGAGAAAAACAAGTTAACTTGTGTGCTAGGCCTTTCAGTATATCTATTGAAGCTGTGCCTGAAAATATGCAAATGATTGATTTTAGTACAATACTAAAAGAAAAATTCAACTTGAGTTCCTTTGAATTCTGTTCTAAATAAGTTTACGAGAACATTTCTTCCCAAGCATTTATCTGCATGCGTTAAAAGTGACGTCACCTGTAATACTCAATATTACTGAAGAGCACTTATATGTATCATAAGTTAGGACTGGGATAACTGTTGTCTATTTTGAAAACACTCCTAGAGTTGCAACGTCAGAAATAAGACCTAGTGTGATAATACTTGTTAAGAATAAACAGAGCCAAAAATCTTGTTGAAAAATGTTTGATTTTACTTTGTATATTAATAAATAAATGTATTGTAAATGTGAATATATTTTGTTTTTCATACTTATTTTACTGTGCAGTAAACAAACTATGTGAGTGCAAGAGTAAAAGAAGGAAACGATACCAATATTATGAGATGTGTTCAATCCTAATATTGTTAATACAATATTGTGGCCTGTAAGCCAACAAGAAATAGAAGTATCGACTCTTCAGCTAAATGAAATTGAAGACCAGGTTTAATGTATATTTGGTGTTTAATATCATTTTTTTTTTTTCTAGGGAGCTACAATAAAATACAATGATAAGAATGGTACGATTGTTATTGCTCGGGTTTTACATGGAGGTGCTGCAGATCGAAGTGGTACTTTGTTGTTTCCTAATATAATTTAATGAAAAATATTAATAAGTTTATTATTTTCGTTAGAAAAGCTAATTCTCCGTTTGGTTGCAGGACTGATTCACGTTGGAGATGAAGTACATGAAGTGAATGGAATTAACATCCGAGGAAAGTCTCCTCGAGATGTTGTGAATATCTTGGTAAAAGATTTAGTTCTCTCCCGGGAGCCCCCCCTTTTTTTTTCACTGTGATCTATAAAGTTGTGAATTTTTTATTCTTTACGTAAGTGTTTTTCCTTGGTGTTGCAGCAATACAGAGATGGGCCAATCACGTTTAAACTTGTTCCTAAAGAGATATGCCTTCCAGCTCGCGAAAGCAGACTCCGTGTTAGAGCACATTTCTGCTACGATCCTAATTCTGACAAGCTTATCCCTTGTAAAGAAGCTGGGTTACCATTTGCTAAAGGAGATATCCTGCACATTGTCAATCAAGAGGACTTGAATTGGTGGCAGGCCCGTAAACATGGGGAGAAGAATTCAAGAGCTGGTCTTATTCCTAGCAGGCAATTACAGGAAAGGTATCATACACAGTTTAAATTTAAATGGTGCAGATTCACCTGCGCTTTTCTTGGACCATAAAACTCCTACCAATCATCGAATTTAAATAATAGTTAGTTTTACTGCCATTTTTCTGCCTGTCATACTATGGCATTTGGTTCCTCTTAACTACAGAAGTTTGAATACCTTACAAAACTATAGGTCACAGTATTATAATGCCACCTTACCTGTCCTTATAACGTAAAACACAAATATGTGCATTTCTGTAGCTTAATGTAATGGTGTGACTGGAAAGGGGGGGAAAACGTTACGAAAAAAGTTGTTAATGTGGAGATTAAATTGAATGTCACAATAACTAATGACTAATTAAAAATGTAGAAACATTAAGTCTCATATGATTAATTGGAGATCACGATAATTTGTATGCAGTATACATAAAAGTTAGCATGCTTGAGAAAAGAAAAAATTGTTAAAAAGGACATTTCTTTCTAGTGCCCACCTTTTTTGGTTATTTGACCATTTGTCAATGTCTGACAGATTTAAACTGCCAGATAAAGGTGGGTATTTGTCAGCCATTCAGCCAGCGTTGGGGTATCGTAACTGGCAATTGACATCACCTCACAATATGTTTACATCCAACCAAGTTTATTAGGAATCCCAACTTAGTGAGGAATCTAGAAGCACTAAATACGATTCCTAGACCACTTAGTCATTGAAAAAAAAAAAAAACAGATTATATTTAACAAGCACAGAAACTAAACCATGCATGGTTAAACTCATTGGCTCAGTGGTTATTAGAATAGAAACCTAACGAGTCCAATACCCCCGGCGGCCACCCTTCCCAATCAAAACCCTTGCAAAAAGAAGAAGAAAAAGAACAAGTCCACTAGGAAGGCGTGATTCTTTTCTTCTCAGATTTTGATGAGACAAGTGATTTCAATTTTAATCTTAATGAATTTAGTGCATTAGAAATTAGTTTCCTCATAATTGATTCTTTCACAACATTCCTCCTACAGTTGGGGAAAACTCCCTTTGATAGGCACTTGTATTCCTGCCGATACCTTAAAACAGCGTGAAAATTAAAATTTAAAAAGTAATCTTGGATACCCGAGATCAGTAAAGTAAGAATATTGGCTGCTTTCAAACAAACAGCTCTGGGTATTGTATTATTTCATGGTTACTGACTCAATTCTTAATTTTGCGATATCAACACTCAATTGTGTAGTAACACGTTTCAGTTTGCTGAATTTTTACTTCTCATCTATCTACCAGAGGTTTTCAAATTTTTTTGATCAACAGTTTTCTTCACGTCTCATAAATTTGTTGACGACTCCCAAGCGTGCAAATCACTGTTATGATTATTTTCATGTAATATGTTAATGAACGTTGCAATGCCCTCGGTGGAAACCCGCGAGTCTGAAAACTCGCATCATATGCCATTGTTTTCAACTTACATTTTGTATTGACATGTATACCTGCTCTTATACTGTGTATTGTATGTGTATCAATATTTTGGTTTATACGTACATCATCATTTTGCTGTTTTTAGGAGATTTGCTGAAATGAGAGATCTGACATCAAAGCAAATTGACGAGTTCATGACTGGTTGTAAAATTCATATTAGAAAGGACTGCCGTCCACGGAAAATTAAGAAGATTATGTATGATGCAAAAGAAAACGATGGTAAGATATTTTTTCTATATGCATGTTAATGATATATGTAAACTGATTTGTCATTGAACAAAATTATTGAATATTATGCACCATTTATAAGTATGTTTGTACCTATATATATATATATATATTCCTGTAAGTAAATATATTTTAATTTTTATGCACTTCTTACATAAAAAAAGAGTGCATTTGCAGATCTTTAAATAGCTTTTTATGTCGTGTAACATACAATATCAAAGTTTATAGAAATTCTATTTATGCATTAATGTCACACAGTGTAAAGTGTTACCTTCCAATTACGAACATCCACAAGACCGGACATTTTGTCCCCTAAATTCAGGTGTCCCTTCTTCGGAGGTACATTTAATGATGCATACAAATACTGTGGACTAGAATAAGATTATCCTTTAAATAGAGGAGTCTTATATGGAAGGCTACACTGTATTTTGCAAAATTAATTGAAAGGCATTACCTACAGTGGCTTAGAGGTAACTGAGCCATCTACCATGCGGAGAAACCGGGTTTGAATTCTATTGATATCAAATATGTGCCATTTTTCTGCTGATATGTCACCCAGGATTTGATTCCATAGCTTTTCTGACAACTCTGGAGCTTTGTTGCCATTTTTAGGTAACAGAGCTCCAGGTTTGTCAGAAAACCGTAGGTTCTGGTACAACATAACCTCAGCTGCCCTTGCATCATAAACATGAATAGACGTGAAAAAATAAGTATGAGGCTAATGTATTCATCAATTTATAACAGTACTGTATAGGACTGAAATACTCCACATTTTACAACAATTACATTGTCTCTGATACAGCTTCTACCTTAAAATAGCATTTCAGTGGTCCAATAGTTTTGATTAGTACCATTTTTGTTGACTAGGTGGCCGCCATATTAACCATCTTGTATCCTTAGACAGGGTTTGGTTTTCAATAAGGTTGGTTATGTGTACACATATCGTTATTTTAAGGTTAATACATTCCATCGGTTATTTTTTTTTATTTATTTTGTTGTTTAAAAGTTCTATCGAGTAATCGGCAATTGGGATTGCAGATTTTGATCGTGAAGAAATTGCAACGTATGAAGAAGTTGCTAAACTATATCCAAGGCCTGGTTTACATCGGCCAATAATATTAGTCGGTAAGTGGGTATTTTAAGTCTCATATTTTTTTTTTCTGAAAATTGCATATTATTCTCAACCTAGCTATCGTTCGTAAGGGATTGGATATTGTTCGTAGCTCAGTAGGGAGAGCCTCCGCCCGGCAAGTGGAAGGTCGTGGGTTCAGGTCCCACCGAAGGCAGAAATATTTATTTTCTTTCGAACGTTTCACCATCTAATCACGCCATACCATCGGAGTTGGTATCACTACGCCAATAAACGATTTATATTGTTGATTTATTTAAATAAACCTAGCTATCGCTATATCGTCTCATCTTGCTTCATAGCAAGGTTTCTATACACCTGGAATTGTCTTTAAATTTGAAATTGTTACCAAGTAAATAAATCAAATGAAAAATTTTAATTTTTAGTCAAACCTAGAAAAGTGGGAAGGGGCTTTCTAACTGCTGTAAAATGCTCTAAATTTCCCATGAACGTGAAACCATTTTTCCTTGTAATTAAAGTTCAGTTGAATCCACTGAGAGAAGTCTCTCACAATTGGTCAAGGAATTTTGTAGGAAAAACAAGGGTTTTTTCCCCTTCTATGTCAGTAGTAACTTCCTATAGTACTTGGGAAAGATTGATCACATTTTTATCATAGATGCCTGAAGTGATATTGAAGTCTTTAAAATAAGTCAATTTCAAAATTACGTACCTTTAACACAGTTTTGCACCTTCTTAACGTTTTTCCTTTTCCAAAATTAGGTCCTCCTGGTGTTGGGAGAAATGAGCTAAAGAGAAGATTGATTGCTTCAAATCCAGATCATTACAGAACGACGATTCCACGTAATTATGTTTTATATTTGTCTCGGATTTGAGCCAGCATCATTTATTTGAACGATAGTGGAATAATTTTTTTGTTTTCAAAGGTTACAAATTATTAATATAATATTTATATAATATAATTTTTAATAATATTTATATAATATAAAAATCTGTTAAATAAGGCAGCATTGCATTTTAAATGGTATTTGGATCTTGATTGCAGATACAAGCAGGTCACGAAACCCTTGGGAAATAGATGGCCAGGAATACTTCTTTCACACACGTGAAGCAGTTTTAGCAGATATTAAAGCGGGTCGTTTTGTTGAGCATGGCGAATATAAAGGAAATTTTTATGGAACCAGCCTGGAGACGGTCAAATCTATTGTTAATGCTGGTTATGTCTGTGTTATGACTCCACACCCTCAGGTATGAACTGACAAGTGGTTTGCTGTGAATTTAAACCGATTTCAATTCTTGTTTAGTCCTCTGGGTGAAATATAATTCTGACAAAGTACAATCAACCAAGTGGTTTAGCAAAATTTCCACCTTGAAAATACACACGGTGCAAACTACGATAGTTTTATCTCTCCCGCATTTTAATATGTTCAATTGAAATTTATTAAACGTGAATGTTGTTCCTGTACTTTTAATTTATTACACATACTGTTAATAGCCATTTGAGGAAGTTGCTGCATCGATTTTATGGTTGCTTTGATACAGGGATTTTCAACCGTTTTTAGTTCAAGGGACAATTTTGCTTATTCTTGTAGGCCCATGGGCCGCACTACTGTATCAGCAATATTAGGACTGAATAAAGGCGGTGGTGGGGGAGTGTTCCCCTAAATCAGCCTTTGTTGCTGTTTTTTCTCAATCCCCTATATTAGATTTTGTCCACTAGAAAATATTTTCTGCATCCGCCTCTTGGACTGAATATTATATATTGCATTATAGAATATATATATAGAAGCCAAAAAAAACTTTTGGTTATTAATATAATCGAACGTTTTAGTGAGATTTATAGCACTGTTTATTTTTAACAACCTTGTCAGGTCTTATTTTTGACGTTGCAACCCTAAGAGTATTTTCAAGGTGGACATCAGTTATTCTGGTCCTAACTTTTTATTTTACCAACTTCATTATTCAACAAAAGAGCTGTTTGTAAGCATACACGGGGGGTTTATGAGTGTTGTAACAGGGAACGAGATGTTTCAAAGCTTTTCACCCAACTTTTCATAATCATGTAAAACCTTCACTCAAATTTAATCCAATCTTCATTCTTTGAAAAATGATTTCAATGAATCATCATCATAACTTCCATCAACGAGTTCATTTTTGCTCTTCCGCAGACAGGGTTAGTTGCACATAACCACGTTCAAAAGGATTCCTTCTCCAGGAATTTTCAGGATTTGATGCAGGGGAAGTGGTCTCTAAGGCTAGTTGCTAAATCACACAGGTGTTCAGTACTTACCAGTATATTATGCTTTACTTCTGGTGCCAATTTTTCGTCAGTGGACCCCAGAAATGTCTCCAATGTTGGAATGTTAGCGAGGTTTCCACCTTCTACTTGGCTTGCCCATCATCATCATAATAATAATAATTTTTTAATTACTGCCTCAATAGTACCTTCAACGTAAAATGCACTCGCATCACTACCTTCCTTGAAGGCTTCTGTTGAAAATGTTCAAATATGCAAGAACATCTGCTAAATAGGCTAAATGCATATAATAAGGAACAAAACTAGTTTCTGATTTTACGGTCAAAAACATAGGAATCTACTTGTGGGCATGATGTTTCTTATCATGGTTGGCATGAACACAAATCTAATCCTACGTAAAAATGCGCCCAACACCAACCAATACAATGACAATGCCAGCTTTAGTTGCTATCAGTTGATCGCATAGAGGTGTGGCAAAGCTATATTTAGCTGAAGGCAAGTGAAGGGGAGTTATATATATATTGTGCATGCTGGGGTCACGCAGTATATACACAACAGTTTACTGCTATCATGCATGACATCATCGTCAAAGCCAAAAGAACTCTGGAGTTTCTTTAAGTTAATTCCACTACTTATCTACTTAGTTTTTACTACTATGTTAATGGTATCACAGAACCCCTGATCGGAGATTTCTTCAGATCCCCAGTTGGGAACCCCTGCTTTAAAGTAACCAGTGAGTCACTGCATGCATATTGACTATCAGCGTAAATATGGTTCACATGTAATTAACTACAGGATTTGGTGCCATCCAGTTGGCACGATTTCTAGTTACTCACATCCATTCCCACAAGGAGTGATAATTACCTTCTACTGTGTGTTATAATTCGTTATCGAAATGGTCAATTTAAATTTTATAAAATAATCGTAAATTCAAATTGCTTTTTAATATCCGTATTCACGAGACTTATTCTAAAATCCTGATAATTATTTTTTTATGATGATTTGTATTTATTTTATTTTTTTTAAAACTTTATTTTAGGCCTTAAAAGTACTGCGTACACCAGAAATAAAACCCTATTTGATATTCATAAAGCCTCCATCATTGGATATTCTTAAAGAAACACGTATGCAGTCTAACGCTCGTTCAACGTTTGACGAATTTTGCGCAAGGGGTTTTACGGTATGTTGTTGCTGATCTATACATTTTCAACTTGAACTATCACTTTTATTTTATAAATAAAATAATACAGCTGCGTTTAAGCAATGAATTATTGAAAAAAAAAAAAAAAACATATTTAGATTTTTTGTTATTGTGTTTGAACACCTATGGATTTAAAAACGTATTTTCGTTTTATCTAGGAAAATGAGTTCCAGGAGATAGTTTTCCTTGGACAGAAATTAGAATTTTTGTACGGCCATATGTTTGATGCCGTCATCGTGAATGATGACCTCAGACAAGCCTTCCAAGAATTGCTATGCATAGCGCAAATGGTTGAATCTGTGCCTCAGTGGGTGCCTGCTAGTTGGGTTGCCTCCAGCTGAAAATATACGTTGCATTTATATTACTATATTTTTCACAGGGATCTCATCCTTGTCTAGAAATTTAAAACTAATTGAATTTTGGCAAAGTTCTTATTTCATACATAATTTGTGGGTGTAGAAATAGAAAGAAAAGTGCGAAAATAACATTCAAATTATGATGCAAAATTAGTTAGCAGATGCACTGTTCTAAAGTGCTTAAATCGCTAGCGTTTCCACTCAAAAATATTTTAAAATTTCTCGACAGTTGAGATACCTGTTTGTAAAAGTCCATAAAGTGAAGTACGTATACAAAAGTTACTCTTCGCTAATTTATATTCTAATTTGTTATTCAGTTAACTATTTTTTCAGTGCAATTTTTCTAATCTTAAAATTTTCTAGTCATATTTACATACTACTTTTTCTAGTCATATGTCCATTTTTTGACTAACTGTTTTAGTCATAAATCGATTATTACAACGTGTTTAGTATATGGAATGTTTCGAAACTCTGTGCAAGCTTTAATGGGAGACAGAAAACAGCAACACAGTTTTTTTTTTTTTTTTTTGTTAATGAGGGCTGAGCCATAAGCTTCATTGGTGAACCAGAGATGAAAAGCTGAGAGTATATTCAATAACAGTTCTTGAAATCAGCATGCGAATTTTACATGTAAAGGGTAATTCCCAGGGTGCGATGACTAATCTGATGATGAAATATGTGTAAATGCTATAGAACATATATCATTAGATGTCCAGCTAACTTATGACAATAGTCTTGCAGTGGCAATGAGTTCACCTGGTCATCCCGGGTTTGGCTACCAACAGTGCAACCACACTCCCCTCCCACGCTTACCAACAAACCGCTCAGGGGGTTGGTTCTCTAAACCTCAAGAGGTTCGAATTCCTTAATAAGACTTAGGTCCTGGCACCGTAAACCTCACAAACAAACCTATGATGATGAGAGGAGGAGGATTGTGCAAGGGTTTCATTGGGAAGGGTGGCCGCCGGGGGCGGCGCTGTAATCCCAGACAGGACGCTTGAACAGCGTAATCAGCCGCCGAGGCGGCTGAGGGGGAGATGGATTGCCGATCAACACGGCATTCATAGATGCACGTTCACGTAAAGTCGTCATTCAACTATGATGATTGGGGGGGGGGGTAGGGAGTTGCCTTTCCACCCAATAGCGATCTCTAGCACCAAAAGGTATCATCGATGGCCAGACATTCATTAACGAAAAAGATGTGTTTTTGCATTCCCTGCATAAAGTTTGTACAGAGTTTCAAATTGTCCTTTGTAATTTCTGGAGATATATGTTCTTGAATATTACTTTAGTATTCTGTCTGATTGGTTCTTTTGTAAGACACATTCTCATAAGCATATGATCGTTTTAAAAAATATGTATATTTCATTCGCTATTGATGATGTAGGTTCTAATTGTCTCATCTTTCTTGTTTAGCGATGTAGTATATTGCATATAAGGTCAATCAAGCCAGAATCAAAGTATGTTTGACAACTTGTAACAAGGGACTTGCTACCTAAAGGGGAAAGTACTTATAGTAAAATCACATTTTTTTAAAAGTAGCAATTATGTACGTATTATGCATCTGTTATTTGAAAGCTTGACTAAGTTGGTCACGATTGACGAATAGGAAATCTCCTATACTAGATTCCTAGGTTTTCGTTCTGCAGTGCAGAGTACAATTCATCATGATTTGTCGAGTCTTGTGTATTTTTATTTAATATCTGCAATGTAAAATTAATCCTCAAATTTAATACAGGAGTGCTCATGGCTAAAGGAAAACTGGGGTAATATATGTGTATATTTGTAAACACAAAAATATAGAAAATAATTAATGTATTCCCACATGTTAGGTGGCGTGCTGGATAATTCAAGGAGCATTGGATTTTAGATTTTGATCAATCCGACTTTCTGGAGAAAGTGTTGGAGGGTGCCTGTGTTTTCTATTACTGCACAATAAACGCCCATTTAAAGGTTACACGTTAGTAAATATTTCAACTTAAAAGCAATTTGAATTTTGCGGCATGTTGTATAATATGGGGTTATTCTGGCAGAAGTAAAATCTCACTTTCATCTAGCATGCTGCATAATGCACAAGAATACAGTAGGGGTGTAACGTTTTATGTTGGTCTGGCACAAATAACCTTTTTTTTTTAGTAAATTATAGAGACGGAGATGCTTTTATTTGTTCAAAAAAAAAAAGAAAGAAAGGAAGAATATCAGATTTATATGTCAAAACAAAAATATACAAAAACGACTTGTTAAGTAGTGTTGGAATTATTTGTATTAGCTTTTATTGGCTATGCTACTCTAAGGTAAGCCCAATTTAGTTAGCATGGCAATGCTTAAGGGCAAACGTATTCTAGTCTGTGGTACAGCAAGGGTTCAGTACTCGAAATGCTATAAGTACAAATAAAATTCTGTCACAAAACTAAAGATAAATGTGACAAGACAAAGAATGTACAAATTTAATTAAGAGCTGTATAATCTTCAGTTTCTGCACATGCAAATAAATTAAAAATGCAGAGAATCATAGTTGCAGAATTGTCAAGAGATGAGTGATATATGTTTAGGAAATTGCATTTCAGCAAGTCCCAAGAAATTCACGTCATTCAAGGAAATTTTTTGCAGTGCCCAATTATCAGGGTGTCTAATCATCTGGAAAACATGGAAAAGTCAGGGAAATTTGAAATACAAAGGCCAAAGTCAGGGAAATTTGAATTTCACTGTTATAATAAATAATTTATTAATGTTCCTGAACTATATATGCCCGTCATACCACATTGTGTACTGAAAAATTTGTAAAATGTGGCTTTGGGGTTTACATTAATGGATTTTATAGCCTTAAAACTTATTTTGATTACGCAAATTTTAATCCATTGTGTGTTGTTTACTGTAATTAGGGACTGAAAATCGATTAAGATTTGGTCTGGAAACGTGGAAAAGTCAGGGAAGTTTGAAACAGAATTTGGTAGACATCCTGATTTATAGCCTTTTGGTATTTTTCATAAATTTTATTTCCTTTCTGACATGTGCAAAAATATGAACAAATTTATTTTCGGTTATTGTAAATTGAACGCTCGCACATACAGTCTAAGTCAACAAATTATGCAAAGCCAGTGAAAATTAATGGAAAGTGTTAAAAACTAATTCTCCCTAACAAATAAAATATTGGTTTTCGTTAAATCATGTATTATGCATGTTTAGTTAGGGTATGCATATTATAGTTAATCTATGGGAAGAGTATCGTAAATAATTAATTTATATTTGACTAACCAGTCGGAACAGTGATTTTATAAGCATTTCATTCCCTACTTGCATGATTTTGAACGTAGTTCTGAAATATTTACGACTTCGACCAACCATTGAAAATGAGAGTTGCCATTTCAGTTGATCTTTTCATTTTCTGAAATTTCATTTAAAAACAGTGGGTAAGATAAAGGCAGGAATAACATTATATGTAATAATTTTTATGAGGGTTGACAGTGTCATAAAAAACAGAATAAAATACGTCAAAGTTTATCAATATCTTAAAAGTTAGAAAAATAAATAGTGTTAATAAGTTTACTTACAACGAATGTCATAAGAACTAATGAACTCACAATAAAAATGGACATGTAAGATCGTGTACATTTGTTAAAGCTTTTTTTTAATTATATATTAGACTCATAACTGCGGCTTACAAATTAATGACTTCAAAATAAGGCAAAGAAATCTAGACAAAATATGTAAGAGTAAGGCTCCTGAAAAGGAAAGTTGGCACATCTGCCATTTTGATGCCATCGTACCATATGATCCCATTCACCGATGTATGCAGTTGAATTATAAATCAGTAAAACAACATTTTTAGTGTATATGATGATTCACCATTTTTCCATTTCACACTAAAAACGTTGTTTTACTATTTAGTTCAGTGCATATTGCAAATGTTGCAAGAAAATATGTATAATCTGTTTTTGGTGTGCTATTGATACGAATTAATATTTTAGAAATTCCAATTCTGCAATACTAAAGAGAATTAAGCATTCCAGTATTTTTTGTTTATATGTATTTTTGTAGTAAAGGTTATGAACAGTAATAGAGTTTTTGCATGCTTGTTTAAGTGAAAAATGGTTCATTTAGAAACTTGCTTGTGTCTCGATCTCTTCACAATCTGCTGAAAATTCACATAGGAATAAGTCGAAACGCTAAAAAATTTATAGCAATGCAGTAAACACACACAAAAGCAATTGCTGTATTTATAGTGTGATAATTTTTCTAGTCTTCGTTTGTGTATTTATATTCTGTGAATATTTTTACACTTGGCAATTTTTCGTATGATGAATAGAAATATGCATAGTGTAGCAAACTTATTTTTGTCATTTTTTATACAACTATATTGGTATTGTGATATGCAGACATAGCTGAAAGCACATATTTTTATGCGTGCGTGATTGTCTATAGAATTAAATAATACAGTTAATTATAAAAAATGTATCTCATCGAACATGTGTATATATTTCACTGTAGATAGCGTAGGGTTTCTTTGCAAAACACTTTAAATGTGCATAATGGATGGAATTAAAATTTTGAGCAATGATATTTGTTTTTCATTTAAAATTACTCTCACTCTGCTTCTCTTTACAATAAAAATTACGATTTCTAATAAGCCCTATGGTGGCATTAAAGGTGGCAATTTTGTATATTATGCTATTAAACAGAGTTCAATGTTAATGGTACCATAAAACATATGCAATTTTTTTCTGGTCACCACAGTTTGAGACGTACTTACCTAGATTAGTGCTTCTCGACCTTTATGAGGCTGTGGCTCGGTAAATTATTTTTTTATAAGACAAGGGCCTGGTCCCAACGAATTTACTCGTGAATATTTTTCCTTTTTTTTAAGTTCTTACATTAAACTACTATAAATACAATATAATCATAAAGAGTATGTACCCTCCTATCTATTTACACTTTACTGATTGGTCTCTCGCATTTGATGTTATTTTACAGCTTCACAAACAGATGATGCATCATATATTATTGTAATCAGCTTGGAGGCCGGGAAAATTCGTCTGACGTTGACGACGATTATTATTACGTATTTTATATGATTTATTATCAAAGTCTTTGTTAAGCATTAGTCATTTGAATCGGCCACTCTTTGTTAATGGAAGGGAAAATTTTTAGTTTGTTGTTGTAAGAGACGATGTAAGGGTCGAAGTTCAATCATTGTTTATATAGGAGTTCTTGTCTAATGGAATGAATCATGAAAACTGTATCCGTATCCCTATCTGAGGGTGACCGCTAAGCAAGGGTTTGAAATACATTATTGTAAATCAGTTTCTGCCGAGGAATTTTTATCTGACCGGAAAAGCATAGTGACCATTAAGGGGGTTTCACTGTATTAAAAGCAAGAGGTTTTGATGCTCTTTCAACATTGATAACATCAATTCGAAACTGTTGTGAACTATAGCCAAGAAGTTCAAACTATAATAATTCAAGAAATGCATGATTGTAGAAAAATAGGTAAGCATTTCAGTCTTCCTTTTGACGAGTGGACCTTTACCACAAATAGGCGCCACATGAACATAAGTTTTTGAAACGATTAGGGCAGATATTGGATTAATAGGAGTTTGAGCATCAGTGTCTTCCGATGTGTGTGTTCATAGGCTAGGAAAACGAGTGGAAAACCACAATTTGTCACTTTTGTTAGTATAGTGACTGATGGATTACTCATATGTATTCTCTCCTTTTCAATAATTGTTGAACTATAGCACTGGTTACATTATTTTAAACACACACTGCAATTAATAGCAAATTGCTTTATATTCAAAATGCTGATTCCATGAAATTGAAATAAGTGTAGATCCCAGGATAAGAAATTTTTTCCCAGGATTGGAAGCCCTAATTTGAGTAGACACCTTGTCGTGTATACTGGCAAGGGCAGAAACAATCTCATATAGGGTCATGGTTGTTTAAGCATTTGGGGTTACATAATATTTACACATAGTAAAAAATATTTTTTGAATTTACTGTACATAATACAAGTTTTAAATGTATGCTTGTATAGTTTTGTTACAAAATGTGTATATGGTATAATATATGTATGTGATAACCAGAGATGGAAACATTTATATAGAAATATTCCCATCTTTTCTGGAAAATGCAAACTGTTAGCACCGATTTTTTTGTCTCCCTTGGTGTTTGTTCACATTAACAAGATTTGACCTTAGCTACTGTTTTACCAACCCAAGTGGCTGAGTTGGTACAGCGTTTGGGTTTCAATTAAGAAGTTGCTACATTGAAACCAATTATTATGTGCATCCACTCCAATTTTCACTAAAAACTGCCCTTTGAGTGCCCATCTGCGTACGTATGTTTTACAGAGGAAGGGTCATGCTGTGAACTCCGGTTTTCCCCCATGAGATCCGAACATTATAGGATTTAGGAAACTGACCCATGGTAAGCAATTAGTAAGAATTGAGGCTTCATGTGTTGAACCATTTATGGTCAATTGCCAATCACTTTTGTGGTAATTATGGTTACCCTGAAAATGACAATGTTTTAATACACAGGTTAAAGAGCTCCAATTTGATTGGTTGGTTGCATTTTTGTGGCATAAGGGTCATTCTGTGCCAAACAAGATGAGAACATGCACATGGTTATCAATAAAAAAATAAATTAAAGCTAAAATGGTCAAAACATAGAGTAATGTTAAATGTACCAAAGGAAATGATATAAAAAATCATAGATGGGAAAAGCCAAGATCCAATTTGAACCAAAAAATAATAGAGTTAAAGTTTAATTTCTTTATATCTAACTTCCATTAAAATGAATTGTTCAAGTTAAAAAAAAAATATTGTGTGTCCCTCAAAACCATTCAAGAGGTTACCTGATGAGGGATTAACAATTTAAAACAAATTTTGAACTATGAAATGTCTACAAATCAAACCTATTAGTGAACCCTACATAATCAATAGTAACATGCCATTACCTACAAAAGTCTTACTTCATTACTTTTCAACAACATAAATCATTTGAAGTGGTTGTCATTAAGGTTGAAAACTAATGAAGCAAGAGTTTTGAAGGTAATGACATTATCACTGATTATGAAAGATCCACTATTGGTAGTTAAACCCAGATTTGTGATTCCGAAGTCAGTGATGCCAGTAACTGGGATGCATATAATTATTGATGTGGGTTATGTGGTGTGAAAGAAAGGAAAACAATTTTTAATAAGAAACATCAGTTTAATTTCTTCGGCCTTGAAAATACCGGTAAAATTATCGCAATATAACCTTCGTCCCATGGCTTTTCATGCAATAAACTTGGTCGATCAATAAGTCTTTCATTTACTTCTATAAGCGTGCCACGCACACAGCTTATAAATGTATATTCTGAACCATCACTGCATTTTACGCTACATAATCGAGACTTTTCTTTCATTTTCTGACCACCTCTTTTGAATTTTCCCGATACTTTATTGTTTAACCGATTTACATTTCCATTACTTTCATATGTAACCGAAATGACAGTTTTTTTGTTTACCATGATAGGGTGATACGGCGAGATGGTCACGATTTGTAGTCTATTGGAATGAACGAGAACACATTGTGCAGAATCACCTTCTCCAAACATTTGGGGCGTGTAAAAACGCTCAGCAATACACGGGTGAGATGAATTGATACGAGCAAATTTGAGGAATTCTGTATCAACGTCGTTCTTTTTTTCTGCCAAGGAAATGGAAATTTTTTTTGTATCATCAGCTGAAGTTTTCCGATGATTTTCAATTTCGGGAGCTAGAAGTTTCCAATAATCTTCAAACTCATAAATTTGAGCTTCAGATGCAACAATATTTTTTTCGTCACAGTTTCCTGCTTCAACCCCAGCAGATGGAAAAGCTAAATTTGTTTTTCTTTCTGTTAACGAATTATCTTTGTCAACGAAACCTACAAGCTTCTCCTCAAGTATTTTCCCTATCACAACTTCAGTCATTGAAGCATTTTTCAAGTTCTTAAGATCTTTGTGTTTGATTATTTCCGTCATCATCATTTAATGGCAAATCCCAAACTTGCAGCCCTAAATTTAAAATGAAAGGAATATTTACATTAAGATAAAAGGAAAAAATGTCAAAACGTTTTCTCAAGATTTTTACATTTGTAAGCCAAAATAAAACCAATACAATGGCTGAATTGTGTATTTATGTTCAAAAATAATGAACGATAGAGCATTCACTCATATATAACACTTTATTACAATTATAAACTCTAATAAAATTATTCTTAACTATTTATGTATGAATTATATCCAACTATTTTATAATTATTCATGCGGACTGACATAATGTGCTCATAGAACTATATCATAATAAAGCACTTATTTATATTGTGTGGAATTTAGCACGGTTATGGTCATACTGTGACAGGAACCGGAGGCATAGCCAGGGGGGACGTTTTGGGGGGTTGTAACCCCCCCCACCATATGAAAATGTTCTATGGCTAACATAGGAATATGTGAGTTGAAGCTCTTAGCCTCCCATTAAGCGCTAACTTATCCCTTTCTGCCTGCGCCACTGCTGGGCCTCGGTTTCAGGTATACCTTTGTTGCCTCGAACTTGCTAGTTCTGGACTACAATCGCTGAAGAGCAGTATCCATTCTGTGATGCCATTGAGATTGACTGAGAGCTAATGGTAAGATCCATTATCACTACATCAACATGGAGCTCCATTTTAGAATACATAACCAGAAGTACACTGGTACATTAATAAAAAATATATATATTACCCGTGATATATTAGTAAATTATGAAAAGTATAATGTATGATACATCTGGCAGCCAAGGTTTTAGAATTAACGGTATTCAATGAACAGAAACCTTACATATGGATAAAGGAAACATTATTCCTGTCCTCATTGATCTAGGGGTTAAGGCACTCTGGGCTCAATGGAGGGGCCCCTAGGTGGATTCTAGCACGGGGACGGTGTCTCTTTTTCTCCCATATTTAAAAAGCTCTAGATTGAACTTAGACATGGGTGTCAAAATTATTATTCTCAATAAATAGTGTATACTATTCCAAGGCAAACACTGCAAATTCGATTAATAATTTTCAGAATTAAAAAAAGTTAACAAATTGGAGATTTTCCAATAAACACATTTTTAAGCATAAAAGTAGATGTTATAATTCCAGAATTGTGAGAAATCAATAGTTGAAAATAGAATTTCTAAAATCTTTAATTGTTTTCTACCGGTTGTGCTTTCTGCCCCAAAATTAATGAGGCCAGTGATTTAAATGTGACTCAGTGTCATCTCAGTGGATGGGCCAACAGAACATAGAGTTTAGACCCAAAGATTTTTTTTATAACAAGCAACTTTTTAAAAAACTTTAAGTTTATAGTGCAAAGTCGAGCCATCTTGGTTTCTTTGAAAATTTGTCAATCACTTTATTTACATCAATATGAATGTCTTTATGGATGTGTATTAAAAGTCTCTTCTGTCATCCGCGTTCGAAGCCAAGTTTGACGGCGCTTCGAGGATAAAAAACTACGTTCTGCTGAAGCAAGACTTACTGAAAACATAATTTGAAGGGCGAGAAGCTTGTGGATTCATGGAAGAATGTCTGGATAGCATTTCTCCAAGACTTGGAGACTTCGGACGCCAGTGAACTTTTGTTTATTGTTTGAAATTTTTGTTTATTACAGTCATAACAACACATGAAATATTCTTCATCATTATTTTTTTCCTACTTAATCCTAACAAAGGGGGGCAGGTGATCACCCCCTAGTTGGATTCGCAATTGGTTGCAACAGGACATACAATTTCCGGAGAATCTATTGCCTAAAAAACTAAGCCTTCGCTTATGGTGGGTACAAAAATCAGCATATGAAGGGCCTATTATTCCAAGGAAATTTTAGAACTGCGCAAGTCATGTAAGGATACCAATTTTATTTTTTTCTAAAAAAATGTCTCTGTCTGATGGGAAGTTTTTTCGGTCTGTGTCAAGTAATTATAGGGTATAGCTACACAATTGGTCATTAAAAATATCAATTCCTTGTAGTCAATTTTAAGGAGGCACGTGATCTTAAATATTAAAAAAGGAAGCTCTTTTTTTATCTAAATTAAAATCTGAATTTTTATGAATATTTTAACACCGGCATCAACACTCGTCTATTACTACGTGAGTTATCGCATAGAAAGTGTACAGATGTAGCTAAAGAAATTGCGAAACATATTTAAAAGGATATTTAAGGTCTAAGAGGGGAATATGGTTTCATTTCTTTCTATACACACAATTTGTAATTTTGCAAGATTATTATCTTGAGATGTAGTACAAAATTTGTACTATTCAATGGTAAATATGTGTAGGTTAAGCAAAAGCCGTTAAACATCCTAATATGTTTTAATGAATATATCTTTATCTCGCATATTATATTGTAATTATTGTCAATACCGTATGTATCCTATTTCCAACTGCACAAATCCAAATTTAGAACTGATCAGTCGGTGTTTAGAACTACACAGATTGTGTAGAACTGATCATTAGAATAGGCCCTGAGCACATGTACATTATAAGCCAGTGGCTCCCAACTTTTTTCAAGTCGCGACCCACTTTTATAGCATCCAAGAAATCTGCAACCCCCTTTTTTAGTAACCAAAAGGTTTCCAACCCCCTTTGTCCACCAATGCCACATTTTCATAATAAAAACATTTTTAACAGAGTAAAGAAAGCACGCTATTATATTCTCAGTTGATTATATATATTAATGTATATTATAGATATAAAGTTAACAACCATTAGTAGAATATTATATTAGTAGAATTATAATATAGTATTTAGTATTAATATTATTATCCAATATGTGGAGTCATGTTGAAATATAAAAGCCTTGGAAACATTTGGTATGAAATTCCTTATAAAAATAATTGCAACTAAAAAGAGTTAAGGTGACTACTACGTTGGGAACCACTGTTGTAAGCGAATCTACATTAAAGGGATAATAAATGAATGTATTACTTTTATATTAATGAGTAGCTATATATATATAGCTCAACCAAGAGAACAAGCTGGATTTCGAAGTGGATTCAGTACAGTGGACCATATTCAAGTATTAAGAGAATTAATTGAAAGAACACATGAATATGAACTTCCATTGTGTGTGGCATTTATTGACTATGAGAAGGCCTTTGACTCTATTAAAACATCAGCAGTCATCAACTCTTTAAGATCAGCAGACATCGAGGATGTGTACATTGACATGGTGAAACGTGTGTATAAAAATGCAAGTGCAAAATTTCGGTTACATAAAGATACCGAAGCTATCAAAATTGGTAAAGGTGTGAGGCAGGGAGATACCATTTCTCCAAAACTTTTTACTTCAGCTTTACAGATGATTTTTCAGCAGATAAATTGGAATAACAGGGGAATAAAAATAAATGGTGAATATTTAAATCATTTGCGGTTTGCTGATGACATTGTTATTTTTTCAACGAACCCATCAGAACTCCAAGACATGGTACAGGAGCTCTCAACTAGAAGTAAAGAAGTTGGACTCAAGATGAACCTACAAAAAACTAAGATCATGTTCAATAATTTCGTAGAGGAAACAAAAATACAAGTTGACAACATTGAGCTAGAAATTGCTGATTCATATATTTACCTTGGCCAGCTGATTTCAATGGATGGCAACATTATGAAAGAACTCAACAGACGTATTAAACTTGGCTGGAGTGCATTTGGAAGAAACAGTTTTATCCTGAAGGGGAAATTGCCTTTGTGTCTAAAAAGAAAGGTCTTCAACCAGTGTGTATTGCCAGTCCTCTCTTATGGATCAGAGACATGGAGTCTAACTGTTGGAGCAATACGAAAGTTACAGACAACACAAAGGAGCATGGAGAGGTGCATGCTTGGAATAACTAGAGGTCGAAGAAATGAACACTTGGGTGAAGGCAAGCTAGAGTAGAGGACATCATTGTTAAAAGTAAAGGGTGAAATAATGGCGATGGAGCTGGGCATATTGCAAGGAGGAACGATCAGCGATGGACAACAGAAATTCTGAACTGGATTCAGAGACCGCAAAGACCCTAGAAAGCGTCCTCAAACTAGATGGGTGATGAAATAAGAAAACAGGTTGGGGTGGTGGGAGGAATTGCTCCTGGGATAGACTTGTGTGGAAAGCATTTGGAGAGACCTTTATCCAGCAGTGGATAGATAATGGTTGAATATGATGATGATATATAAAAGGATTTTATAGAAATAAGCAAGAAAGAGTTCCATTTTCTTAAATAGCATGGCAGTAATAAAAATAAATACTGCTACATAAAAGTACAATAGATATGTTTAGGCCTATCTAATAAAATAAAATTAATAATGTTTCATATATGTGGAAATAGAGTCTAATTTACATTTTAACATGAGTTGGTTGATTTTTATGGTGGACGAATAGTAAGGATCACACTGTGCTAAACAATGATTTATAGGTGAATTTCTATGGTGAAGCTGTACATATGGTCTAAAAATGAACTAAATTGTATACAATGATAAGAAGGTATTAAACACACTAAAATAAAATACAATCAAAATCTCAGTGCACCCAGTGGCCATTAATGAAGAATACACTACCTTGGTGTTTTTTACCCTACGATCCACTTCAAAAGTGAAGTCATTACTCTTCTAACTAGGGGTGCAGCTACCGAGTAGCAAAAGCAAGCAATGCTTAGGGGCCTTGCGGATGGCAAAACGGTGCAGCCAGATTTTTTTAAAAAATTTCTTGGGTTTTTAATTCTTTTCAAATTATTCTAAACATATCTTTATGATTTCCTGAGAAAAACATGGCCTTCTGGGGAAGAGAGTGTTAACCCCCAAATCCACCCTCTGGCTGAGCTAGCACAGGGGACCATATCCAAGGCTGAAAAAAGACCATTCTTCAGCCTATCTTTTTTTGTGATAACGCCACATAAATTCCCCAAAGAAATCTGCAAATCATGTTACACACATGAGGCCTACCCCACATCTCACTTTTTCCTTACATACCGAACACTCGTACCCCTACGAAATTATTTCCCCTTTCATAGCCCATTTAAGGTAAGCATATTTCTCTTACCATTCAAACGCAATTCCACAAAATAAAAAAGACATAACGAATAAAATGTATAAAAAGAAACGACGTAGCGGGTGCAATAGCGTTAAAGGTACAGAAGGGTGGTATAAACATGACGTCACAAGCCGATGTACTGAAATTCCCGACTTCCCGACGTATTTCAGGAGGAGAGCGAGCTGGTGGGTGGACTGTGCAGTTACGCCGAAAATTTTGCAAAGTCTGAAAAAATGAAAATTTATACATAACCAGAGTTTGCTGACTTTTTTTTTCGCTTTGGTCATTTGTTTTTAAAATATCACACGCAGTTTTTGTTTTATACATCAAACCATGTAGATACCCACAATCATGGCTTTACGCTGATAATGGATTTAGATTTTAAAATAAGAGATATGAAGAATATTTTGGGAGAGCTATTACGGTTTACAAGATGGTTTAAGTCAGGCCAAAAGTTTTAATATTACACGTGCAAAGCTTTCAAAACATTTTCAAAACCATTAAACGATCGATATATTTTATAACATGCAATGCATAAATACAATATACACATTACCTGTTTAATAAATTCAAGATAAAAGACGAAGAGGTCATAAATTTACAGCACTACTTTTCCGAAACTTATATTTACAATGTCAGCACAGCAAAGCAAAACAATACTTAGCAATGCCACGACAGTTCACGCAAATACAAGAACGTTAATTTTTAAGAGAAAATTGGGTGTTCCATAAGAACACGTGTGTTTATGTGCATAAATATATATGTAATGTGCGTTTATATAAATATTAATAATAGTGAAAGAACATTAATTATAATGAATATCTAATATAATTAATATATGGTATCAGAATCATAAAATATTTATTCATGGTTATTAATTTGTTATGAAATTTGTAAATTGCAAAAAAACGTTATCAGCTGAAATAAAATCGCGTTTTTTTTATGCTTTAAATGTGGTTTTAATTCATTAAATATTTAAAATTTAAACAAAATGAAGACAGCAAAAAGGTCAATGGCTTAACTTGAATAGGAATCTCATCAGATTCTTAATAAAGTGCTATGTTGTAAACACTCAATTTGATCCTAAGGATTGGGCTTAGAACAAAAATTTGTAACTCATCAGTATAAAATCTAGGGAGGAGGAGGAATTGTGCAAGGGTTTCATTGGGAAGGGTGACCGCCGGTAGTATAAAATCCAGGAGGAGAATTGTACAAGTGTTTCATTGGGAAAGTTGACCGCCGGAGTATAAAATCTATATTGCATCAACTGATTTAAAATAGCCAATAAACGTCAGTAGTTTATTCATTTATTGTCAGAAGAAAAATCACCTGAGCCAGAAAGCCAAAATCACAACCATTGAAAGGCTATTCATTGCCGAGAAGCAGAGATCAAATAACCTTTAAAATTTTCCGTCTGCTCTGTCCATTGAAAAATTATTTGCCGTTCTTTTATCAGAGGTTTCATTTGATAAATGATTTAATTTGATCAAAGATTCTTCATATATATATTTGAAAAAAGAAAAATTCAACAGGTTCTAAATTGTTATATATATATATAATAAAAATGGCTAAGTCTGTAGCCAGCACACTGTATAATTTTGTTTTGGGGCGCGCTAGGAAATTTTTTCGTAATTATAATGTTCTCGAACGTACAGAGAAACTAATGGATACAGAAAAACTAAAAGCTGCTCCTCGCCATCCTGGTACAGAAAAAAAGATTAATTATATAATAAAAGGTAATGAAATATATTAATTTAAATGCATTTTTAAGTTACTTATGTATATAAGTGTTGTGTCTATAACTGTTCACAGTCTTTTGAACCACGGAAACTTCGGAATGAACGCGCACTTATTCTGCGCACATGAAAGGAGTGGAGCTACACTTCAAAAATTTTCTTAATTTTAGAGTTTAACGTGAGTTTTGGCGACAAGATTTTAATATGCAGGGTTTCACAAATCCGGCAATTGGCGACTAAGCCTTTGCAGTTGGCGAGTAGGAAATCTTTTCGTACTTGATGCCTAGGTTTTCTTTTTGAGGCAAGCGAGTACAGTTCACCCACCGTGGTTTGTTAAGCCCTCCGTATACGCATTACAAATAATGTGCCATTTTGGAGTGCACTGGTATTGAATGGTGTTTACTGAGAAATTTAGTGGACCCCCATTTTGCAACTTTGATTTGTAGAGTTAGTTATATAACAGTTTGGGTGATACCGCATAGTCCGTCCCATACTGAAACTTTTGAAAATGTTTCCAAACCAGCTGGCAATAGGGTAACTAACCTGCTACCATGTTGTTTACAGTGTTTTGAGGTCATGTTAATTTTCCTAAATCAGTGAAGGGTTAGTGGAAGGAGAGCCCCACCTCACTTTGAGTCCCCTCGCAGCGTATTTAGATCGCATTCAAGTTACGCTTGAATCTTTAAAATGTTGTATGCTAGCAAAAAAGCATCAGAACAGCCTGATATTCGTAATTGTCTCAATTCAACGAAGTTAAAAACACGAAGTACTAACCTTTATTGGCCTTGGTCAGACGTGTGTGGTGGGAACGTTTTTTTAATTCATACTGTTGATGAAAGAAGTCATCCACATTAGGTCTAGCCTACAATCTCATCTGTTCCCTACATTCCAGATACACATACCCCGATGCAATCAAACCCTTATTCACAGCCCACTCAACAACAATTCCACAAAAAAAAGGCAACATCAACCATTACATAATACAATTCACTGCAACAAACAAACAACAAGAATGACAAAGTATGTGAAAATGCCTTTACAAGCTCAGAAGAGAGACATAGGTATGACATAAGCCAATCTACTGAAATTTTTTACTGAATTTTGGATTAGAGAAAACTAGGCGATGGATTGTTCCATAGCGCCAAAGTTTTATGTGGCAAATAGTTGTTTTATGGTTAAAGGTTAAAAATTCAGTCACCAACCCCAGGGCGACTAAATATTGGGGAATGGCGATTAAAAATACGACTTCAGTCACCATCATACTCGTCACTTTATTGTTTCCCAATGCAATCTTGTCCATTTTGACTCTGCAGGGAGGTTACATTCTGAAACCGCAAACTACTTACTATTTTTTTATGAAAAATGTTGATCAAACAAACCCTCCTAAGGCTTCAGTATTTAAATGTTCTGTGGCCACATAAAAATGGCTACAACTTCAATGAAGTGGCCTCTAATAAAAAGGGCCCTGCTGGCCAATGGCCACTAATCAAATGCCTGAGTTTTAAGCTTTATTTGTGGTTGATGTGCTAATTTCATTCTCTAATAACACTAATCCCTCTGCGATGGTATTGTAGTAATGTAGCCACTACCATGAGAATAATCCGGGTTGGTTTCATCAAGTACCCAGAATCTTTTTTTTCCTTCTAGGGTATGATACCTGTAGCGAAAAATTTAAATTTCTTAGAAAACTAGATGTCCTGGTGCATCATGGTCTTAGTATTTATCTTTACACCATAAAATGAACATAACATTAGTTTTGTCAAGATCGTACATTTGTTAAAATCATTTTTTAATTTTTCCCTTTTTTAATTATGGTAGTTTTATTTATTACCTATCCTCACAGTGGCATAAAAGTAACAAATCTATATATAATTATATTTTATACTACACTATATACCACATTATACTACTATTACATACTATATACTACATTATACTACTACTATATACTACATTATACTATTATTTTATACTTTTTACTCTACATATTTTACTACTTTAGTTAATGCATGGTCTTGCAATTACTCATCTGTTGTGTTTTTAAATTCAAATTTATGTTTTTCTGTTAATCTAAATACAAATAATAATACTGATAAACTATTAAGCGTGTAAGTTAAAACATTATTTTATCCATCTTGATCTAAAGTGGTAGCAATTAACTCAGTGCTTGATTTACACGTAGGCACAGGCTTAGAGCCCTGTTGTTCTGGAGGTCTTGAAGGGTCTGGTTGTATTAAAGTTCCATCATTATTTTAATATCGTTCATTTACACATATCTGAGAAATTTGCACTATTGCTAAACTGGAATGTTGAAAATAATGAATTTCAATGAGTAACTTACAATTCATTGATTGAATATCACAAGGGCCATGTTTTTTGGGGGCACATTCTATTCTTCCGACCTATTGCCCCTAAAAATCTTAATCTGGCGTTGGATCAACCTGAAAAAATCATTTTGTATAACTTGTATAGAACCTGCATTAAAGCAACAGTTTAAATTGTTAGTTGTTTTAATAACTGTGCTTGTGTGATTTTAAAACAAGTGGAAATGAATGAATTTAGAAGATTGTAGCATTGGATGTGGTGAATGCATGAAGGTGACAGTGGTTACTATGAAACTTACCGAGCTGGATTTAAATACTGATATATTTCGTTGTATATAAACATGCAATTGAGACATTGTATCAAACTACTAGTCTTGTTGCACAAAATGTATCATGCAATTTTCAAGTACAAAACTACAAACAAAACAATCTATGTGAAGTATTAACTGCCTTTTAAATAAAAACGTTAACTAGGTAAAATTAATTGTTCTAATGAATGTTCTGCACCATACAGAGATCTTTTTCTCCAATATATATATATATCCTGTAACTACCCATGTATGTTTATTTTTAAATATTTTAATCGGATTATCTCTGTTATTATTGCATTTTAAAACACACATTCCTTTGCATTTCGAATGAAAATGTCTACGAATTTTACCAAGTCGATGCATTTATTTAATCATGATTATTAAAAAAAAATAGGAATATATTCCTATTTTTCCAATAAAAACAATGTTTTAATGTTCTATAATATAATAATAATTTTAATATTCCTACTAAAACATCCTTTTAATGTCTTATATAAATTTCTTTTTACTGCATTTTTAATAAAACTTTTGTGAATGAGGAAAATGGTATCCATTGTTTCATATGTTAAATTTATTTTTTGGTAAGTCACCTTTAATCCAGGTTCAATTCCGAATGGTGAAAAGAATTCTTACTCAGAGATCTCATAAAGATCGCACTGCTCACTGTAGTCCGGGGTTTGGTTCCCTAGGCCTTAAGAGGTTCGGATTCCTCGGAAAACAGTAGGTCCCGGCGCAGCATGACCACTGTAGTCTTTGAGCCGTAAAACACAAACAGACAATTTTTTTTTGAAGTTGGGTGAGACCTATTCAGCAAAATACAAGTTTTAATTATGCATCTGAAAAGACTTCTTAAATCTTATTTTGATAAATTTTTCTATACACAGGGCACAGTATATCTGATAATTCAAGGAACACCCCATGTTAGAATTAGAACTGATCATAACTGTATCAAAACAGGAATCTTACCGACTGTTTACTGTGGTTCGGAGGTTGATTCCCTAGACCTTCAAAGATTCAGATTCTTTGGGAAGCCGTAGATCCCTGTGCCGCATGATCTGTGCTGTTCTTGCATCATGAAAAACAAACATTGAACTGATTACATACAGATTTTTTATATTTGTGAAATTTTCTGGCATAAGTTAAACCTCGCCTTTAGCTTTCTGGTTGAGGAAAACTTTGCTTTTATCTGGCATACCAGCTAATGTGCTGGAATAAGGCACTTTATTTTAATTTCAATGTGTTGGAAGTGATTAAATACTGATCATTTATATGTGCTTTTCAATTTGTTTTAAAGAACGGCCAGAAGTTGATGAGCCCTTATCAAAACCTCCTACTGATCTTTTGAATCGTTTAAAATCAGTGAAGGTTGAATCAACGGATCCAGTGCAGGTAATCAAGGGCTTTCTTTGTATTTTCTAAATTATTGACATATTATAAACAACAGTTGCTTTGATGCAAGTTTGATGTTTCAACTTACATCATGCATATCTATATCGGAAGATCGTAGCTTGAAAATTGATTGGCTAATTTAAATAAATGTTTATAACTGCAGTAGACTCGCATCACAGCAACTTTGAAGAAACTGTCACTGCGGAGACATATCAAATGGTCATTATTATTATCATCGAACATTCCTCGTCTTATTTCAAATCTATAGGAGAACTGCTAAGGTCTTTGGGTAAAATATAAGAACATTGTACTAGTGCCAATGAAGTGTTTGGCAAGTTTTCCTCGTTTTTTGCAACTCTTATTGGTAACTGACAGGGCTGCTTTGAACTTTTCCTGAATTTCTCTGAAAACGTTCTGACACTGTAATTTTTAATCAGTAGAGAATAAATTAGGGGGGCCAGCCGTGCTCACCCAAATTCTTTCATCTGAAAATTTTCTGACATTGCAATGTTCTTGAATCAGTGACGGGAAAGTGGGAAAAGACCTCCCCCTACCTGCTTCGGACTTTGCCCCTGCTGCCCACTCAGATAGATTTGGAGTTTCCCTGAATCAGTATATTGATGTTAACTTGATCAGTAATTTATTTGCCTAGCTCACCGTTCTCCTGGGTTTGACTCCCAACATGTCTAGTGTAGCCTGGAGGTTGGTTCCATAGACCATAAGAGGTTCCTACTCATTAGAAAACTCTAGGTCTTGGTGCAGAATGACCCTTGTTGTCTTTATGTTATAAATGCACAACAATGCATTGTTTATATAAAACTATAATATATTTTATAAGAAATACAACTTTTGTCAGACAACAATATTAATCAACGTTTATTGGCGTAGTGATACCAGCGCCGATGTTATGGCGTGATTAGATGGTGAAACGTTCGAAAGAAAATAAATATTTCTGCGTTGATGGGACCTGAACCCACGACCTTCAGGTCCCACCGAACATAGAAATTCTTTCGAACATTTCACCATCTAATCACGCCATAACATCGGCGCTGGTATCACTACGCCAATAAACGTTGATTAATATTATTATTTGCTTTAATCTACGTAGTGTTCGATTTATATAAATACAACTTTTTGTAAACAAAAATGGAAATAACAACTTTAACGTAGTAGTGCTTAAGCGACGGTTCGACGCACGTTTCGAGAGAACAAGGTCTCTCCTCGTCTGGAACTAGCGTGCAATAAACAACATTGGAGTGTTGCCAACTCGATGTGGTTAATACGTTGCCGGTAGCGGTTAGTGCTTTTTTTCAGGAGTACAGAGTTGTTTTAGGCGGCCAACTTACAAAGTGGTAAATTTTGGTCACAAAGTTAAGTAGCAGGTGTAGTTGAAGGAGAAGCAATGGGGAAGAGTTTTAACAGATTTTTCCAAGCCCCACTAAAACTTGGGGTTGATTTATGGTCGTTCACAAGTGATGCACCAAATTTATGGATGTAAAACGCTTCCAAGAAGTCAAGTTCAATGACCGAAAAAGGTTGGCAAATGACCGTAATACCGACTAACCGGAACGATAACCACATCGAGTTGGCAACAATCGAAAGTGTTGTTTATTGCACGCCAGTTCCAGATCTATAGGAGAGACCTTGTTCTCTCGGGAACGCGGCGCCAGAATCCATCCTTTAAACTTACTATCACTGCTAAACGCTGTTATACTTTTCCATTTTCATATATTTACGTGAGCGCTTCCGCCACTTTTCCAGTCTTACAATTTTTGTGTTTACTTGTTTGTGTCTTTCATCATTTAAATTTTCTAGTTTATATCATAAAGCTAAAAACACAATGGAGTTTATCAGGGTCATGGGATTGAAAACTTGCAGAGGCACTTACAGCATGTCAATCAGTAATCAGGGCCTCTGAGAGGTGGGTGCCAGTGGGGCCATTTGGCCCAGACCTCACTTTATCGGAGGGCCTCAAATTTTTCCTTTAAAAAAAAAAAAATTTTCCCCCAATATAACTATTGCATTGCAGATTTTTATGACCCTTCCAGTGTCAGTGGCTTCAGGCAAAAGAACATTTATTGCATTCAAATAAGTTAAAAATGTTCACCGCTAAATGATGGGTCAAGAGAGATTGAATGGACTGGCTATGCTCAACATAAATTACGATGTAGCACGAAAGCTCAACTTTTCTTCAATTTTTAATGAATTTGCAGAAGAAAAAAAAAGATGGGGAAAGCTTTTACTTCAATAAAGATTTGAGAACAGTCAATAGTAGTTTGCGTTACAAATTACATTTTCTTCATTTATTATATTTTCATCATATACATTTTCAGCCATTACCCTATATGTTCAAATTACAGTACTTGTATATTATTGACATTTGTCATTAGTAATTTTTTCTCAATTTTGGCTCAAAGGGCAGGCCCATTGAAGGTTGGGGCAAATGCCCAGGGCCCCTGTATCATAAGGGGCCCAGTGCGAAAGTTTTTAATTTGTCCTTTTTTAAAATTATTATAACATTAAATACATTTAAATGCAACATGAAAAATTATTCTCAGAGAAAATGGACAGGGTTTGGGGAGGGGGAAGGTCTGATCTGCTAAACCGCCCGGAGATTTATAACTCTTATCTCCGGCCCTGTCAAAATTAGGTGGGGGGGGCTTGCAACTGAAAGTGTCTTGGGTCTCTCCCATTTGCTCGGAGGGCCTGTCAACAGCCACTATTGATCTAATAATGTAAGTACAATTTAAAGTGTTATTGTTTACTATGTTTATTTGTTATAGGAACGATCAGAAACCACTAAAGAGTGTCCACAAGACAGGATGGCGCACAGTATTCCAGATTTTGGCTATGAAGACCCAAAAGTTGTACCAGATGGTAGATGCTCACTGCGTCAGGTTTTACACTTCATCACGAATAATCAAAACGACCCTCAGAAGTGGACCAATGAATTTATTGCCAACAAATATAAAATGCAAGTTTCGGATGTCGAACATATAACAGAAAACTTCAAACCTTTCGAAATAATTCTCACAGAAACGAAGAAAAACGCCCCCTTAGAAAGTACGTTAGAAACATTGGGTGTTAACAAACCGAAAAAATTGCCATTTTATGAAAGGCATAAGAAAACAGGAAGTATACAACCAGATTCAGCAGAAAAAAACAAATAAACATTTTTTGTAGGCCTGTATGTTATCTTTTATATATATATATATATAAAATTCATTTAACGTAATTATATATTAGGACAAAAATATGAAATTTGATTGGTAACCTTAAAAAACAAACGACGAATTAAATTTTATTCATTTCAATTTAAAAATAGGTTGTATATAGCTTTGCAAGATGAAATTGGTATAGATTTTCAGCCTACTAATCATTTAACACAATGATACATTCAAGTTTTGTGTCAACACATACATCATTTAAATTTACGAACATCCAAGCTACTATAGTTCTAATAATATACCCATTAATTACGAATCTCAGTGACCTCAATCAGTATGCCACCAGTCCCTATCGCACCGCAGTTCAGGCCTTCCTTTCATCACCGCTGTCCTACCAAATAAATTTTCATTAGCTCCAGAAGTAATTTTAAATGAACTTTTCCAAAACCACCAAAAATTAATTTCCTTCTCACATTTCTATTTCACCTCTCCCACCAATCAGGTCATTTCCAGATTGGACAATAACTGTGCCTCATCCCACAAGTCGTACTCATCATCTCTATCATCACTTCCCTCTTACCAAATTGACTTACCTTGATGCATAAAATTTTTATCGGATATTTTCATATTCCCTTTCGCAGCCGTGAATAATTCTGTCCTGTTTTTCTGCCTTGCCATTTCAGTCCCCAATTCCCTGTAATAATCCTATTTTAAATTTCTCATTTTGCTTCCACATAAATATTTCCCAAATAATCCTGTCATTTCAGTCATCCCCAAACCTTACATTATTCCTTTTGTTCTAATGTTCCATGTCACTATCAACTAGAAGACTAAATACATATGGAAGTATAGTGTTGATATCGCTGGTATATATATATACGTGTGTGTGTGGTGGGGGAGGTCGATATTTGTCTAGGGGAATTATTTGATTAATTAAGCTCCAAAAGCCTTTCATCATAAAAAAAAAGATGTGAATGCCAAGCAAAACAAGCCAATTTATATATTTTTAAACAATATAAGCGGACATAGAAGACGAAAAAGGAAAATGCCTTCTTTGAACTTTCAACAAGAAGTGATATTGCTACGTGACAAGCAGTATTTATAAAATGGTGGCGGTTCTCATGGCAAAATCTGTTTATGAAAATTTTATAACAAAAACGAAGATATTCATTACGTTATATTTTATTATACCACACACACACATATATAAACTTTGTCCTCAACTGGATTCCAAGGGACCACTGAAGACATAGAAAACGTCTTCAAACGAGATGGATGGATGAAATAAGAAAACAGGTTGGGGTAAGGTGGTAGCGAATTTCTCATGATAGACTTGCGTGGAAAACATTTGGAGAGACCTTCATCCAGCAGTGGGTAGATAATGGTTGAAAATGATAATGATATATATATATATATAAAATAGCTACTATAATAGCAATATGCTACTTCCATGTCTAGTTTTAAGTTCAAGTTCTGGTTTTAAAACTCTGCATTAATCAAGAGCAATCCCATTTCAAATTACTCAAATAGGCTGAGATGAGAAAAGCAGTGTAAAATAAACCAAGCTAGTTGCTCTACAATGGCTTAGGCATAACTTTTTTTTTTCGTGTGTGGTGTTAATATGGGTATGATTCCAATGAAACTATAGAATGTGCCCTTTTTTTCTGCCCACTGTAGTCTGGTTTCCCTGGGCAACAGAGGTTTGTATTCTTTGGAGAAATGTAGGTTCCATTGAAACACGACTTTAGATGTCCTTTTACTGTAAAACGCGCATAAAAACAAAGCATAAGCAAACATATACGTTTTCATTTCACATAACTTAATTATTTTGAAAAACAATTACACTATTTTTTGTAACTATGCTGCATGCAAATGCAACATTGTTACAAAGAATGGTGCAACAATTTTGCATTTAAATGTTCAGTAGATATTAATCTGAGTAAGGCGTTTTCATTTTAACAAAACATTCACATTTATTTTAATTTTATATTGCTTTAGAGATGAAGGAAATACTGAGCTCACTCATGTCATAAGAACGTTTATGTTAGAGTGTAATTTGTAAAAATGAAAAATATGGTGAAGTAATATTTTATACAGAAGACTATGAAAAGTTTGCATATATTGTTAAATCATATCTAATGAAGTAATAAAATTGATTTCAATATTAATTTTTAAGGACTTT
>QLNU02015270.1:26060100-26076190 GCA_006491805.2 Dysdera silvatica
TGCTCTACAGTGGTATAATGGTGATGCATTTGTGTGTGTCACTAACTCTTGCGTCATAAAAACACAATCGTTAACCCAGGTTTGACTCCCAATGCTGTGGTGAAATGTGCTTATTTTTGCGTACTGTTGTCCGGGATTTGGTTCTTTTAATAGTGAAGGTTTGAATTCCTTGAAAAATTGTTGGTTTGTGTGAGTTTTACGGCACAAGGATTTATAGTTTTCTGAGGTCTCTGAAGCACGCGAGACGTAGGCAGGGTGTCAGCCCAAATTCTATTTCAAACTTCCCTGACTTTTCCAGACCAAATCTTAATCGATTTCCAGTTGCTAATTACAGTATTTGTTTGTGGTTTTACGGCTCAAAGACTACAATGGTCATGCTGCGCTGGAATCTATTGTTTTTTTAAGAACCCGAACCTCATAACCTTCTGATACCCAATGTAGAAAGGGCTCTACATCTGTTCAGCTGCTACTAGAAGGAAAAGTCGTTGCCCAACGTAAAGAATATTCTACATGGAGTTATGGGTTAAATAATAATAAAAAAAATAACATAAAAACATCTTTTTTTTTTTTAGCATCCCCATTACGTCTAAAAGTGTAAACAAAAGTTTTGTTTTTCTTGGGCATCAGGAGATTAAGGCCTACGGAACCAAACTCTGGACTACAGTGAGCAGTCGATCACTAATTAAAGTAAACAGCACACAACGCATTAACATTTGCATAATAAAAACAAGTTTCAAGACCATAAAATCCACTAACACAAACCCCAAAGCCATTTATAACTCAATTACTGTGAAAATACAAAAACTGTATTAAAAAAATTGCATTTCTTTACACTAAAAACTTGCATTAATTAAATATTTACAACATTTTCATCCAGCCCTTTTTGAGTTCATTATAAAAGAGTTTAACTATATAATCGCAAAGCTGATGCTTCATCTTCTATTTCATTTAAAATGTGTATGACTGTATATAAGGCAAAGGAGATTGGTATTAGCAAAATCCCTTACAGATTACATAGTTTAGCTAAAAATACTTTCTTTTTTTCAAGTTGTAGTTATATATTTGGCAAACATTTTCTCCTGAGAAATATATGGGTTTAATAATTTTATATAAATTATATTAGTTTTGATGCAAAAGGGTAATTTTTGGAAAAAGTTAGTCAAAAGTACAAGTTTTTCAAAATTTTCAGTATGCAATGTGGTATGAAAAGCACAGTTCAGGAAAATTATTTTAATAAGCTATTTATTATAACAATGACTTTAAAATTTCCCTGACTTGGGCCTTTGTATTTCAAATTTCCCTGACTTTTCCAGTCAGAAAAACTTCCCTGACTTTTCCATATATGTAGACACACTGCCTATGGAACCAACCCTCAGACTACAGTGAGCAATTATTCAATATGCTTTCTTCTTTTGGCATAGTTGGAAGTATAACCTGAGATAAGCACTGCATGCTAGGAAAACATGTTACCACAGCATGGCCTAAAATCGTAGGTCCTGGTGAAGCATGACCATTACGGTACCTGTGCCGTAAAAACAAAAAATATGGTTCTAGTTGTTAGGGTTTACATAAAGACACAGTATTTTAAATTGCACAACTTTGTTCGGTGATTTATTTTTAGGATTACCCTTTTTTTTTATATAACTCTGCTTGTGTATCCATGGCAATGTTTAATATTAGCATGGTTATATGCACTTTAACGAACATGATACCCAATGAGATGTCAGCCCACGAAATTGACACAACTGACAATAGCATTTTCTTAGTCTGTTAACTGAACATAACTAGAACAGCAAGGACAAAACAAATATACATTCAGTAGAGCAAGTATTAAAACTAATTATTTTGACTGCCATTTGTATAAATAACTTTTTTAACATAGCCATTTGCATGCCAGAAAATGAAAAAAATATATATATATTAACGTGCAATTTAATATTTTTTTTGATTGTCACAGAGAAATACAGTGAAATATTTGACAAATACAAAAATTAAAAACAAATTCTTTTAAGTAAATGTCGCCTTTAATAACAACTGTGTTTAACATGACACTGCAAGATATTTTTCTTAAGTAACATTCAGGCTTGTATGAAATGTATATCCATATATTAAAAAGCATACATAACTCCTTTTTAATCAGTAATATTCTGAACGCTGACTAGAATAGTTCAAGGGCACTCAAGAGTACAGAGTACCACTTTAAAAGTATCCACATTAAACTCTTATTCGGGGAGCAGGTCATCTCCAAACTCATCATCAAGATCATTTTCAACGTTGTCTCTGTTGCCAGCGGCTGTTTTGGGACGGTCTTGTAAGAAGGCTGTGGTATCTGTTAAATCTATAAGAAATAATTTTCAGGCGATTCAATCTAAAATGGGGGCATATAGAAGAAAATATAACTAAAAGTAAAACATCCAAGTCATTCTTTCCACTCTCTCTGATTGTTATCCTATCGAATGGAGTCGAAATACTTCTATATTAATTCAACGTATACAACTCAACAACTGTCCACAATATATAACTATGCAACGTCCATTACAGGTTAAATGAACTGTTATTAAAATATATCCATGCACCTGTACATCATACTTAGGTTGTAAATAAAGCAGTGGCAACATAGGTGGGAATGTTGTACATGTGCAAACAGGATATAGACAATGTTAGGGTGACACTAGCGTTGAAATGGAGAGAGTTGTTTGTACCACTCTAAAGCATGTTTACAAAAGGAGATCAGCGGTAGTGGATTAAAATTAAGGTGGATCATAAGAAAAATGCTCGGGAATGTTATCACGGATTACGTGAAGCTTGTAGCAGCAATATGTTAGCGCATCGGATGGTTGTATGATGGGTCAAACCATTTTGTATGAGTTGGAATGAGATGGCGGATTTACCCAGCACGGGTTGTCCATCCATACCCGATCATCAGATAGAGATCATGAGAGGTTAGGGAAGTATCCTGATGAGAGTTCTTGTGACTTTGGCCTGTTTCATCAGTTGAACGGACCTTTTAGAAGCATCTGATTTCTCTTGGATATTGCATCCATGCCCCAAGAAATGGGGCGCTTCATCACTGCGATCAACAGAAACTACCTTGCTAACAGTGTCCAATGGCTTCTCGACATTTGGCAAAAGGCACAAGACTTTATTGGTTATATTGAAGAGATGTAATGCAATTTTACTTTTAACTTCAATAAAACTTGTGTACAAGCTTTGTTGCCACTACCTTATTTACAACCCTCATATAAAGAAATGTGATGGTGATTGTCGTTAAAGAATTCACAGTTATTGGAGATTTTTAACACTCTAAAATACTTTTTTTTTTTTCAATATTCACTGCTTGTTCTTTTGACCAGGGTTGGTTGGTTGCATTTTTATGGCACAAGGACAACAAGGGTCATTCTGTGCCACCTTTGGCCAAGGTGAAAGTCACACTGTGAGTCACCAAGGTGAAAACCACATACATTGGGTTCCCAGTTCAAATCCCTGTCAGGGCGATAATTCCTTTTATCCTATACATGAAGCTCTACTTAGAGTGTGGGTGGAAAATATTGTTATCTATAAAATTCCCCACGAAAATGACAAAAAACATGTTTCAGTGGCTTTGTGTGTTGACTATTTGGCAATTGTACTAACTTTGTGGAAGAAGAAACGTACCTTACATAATACCGCACATACCCCATACATACCTTACATAAAAAAGGTCACATTTAAAAAAAAATTATATATAGTTTTATAATGCTCGAAATGTGTTATTGAACAGGCTTTAAAGCATCTTCTTATTAAAATAGTTTTTCATTTAGTAATAAATTTTTACTATTATGCAAGTAAAGTACACGACTTACAAAGAGCATCATTTCTGAAGTTTACTGAATTGTGAAAGAAAGTTTATGTATGGGACGTGATCATGTGCACATAAATGAGTGAGTATGTGTTTACTTTTAAGGATGTTACAACAATTAAGAGTTATCTAAAATTGCACTACTTCAAGAACAAGAAAACGATTTTTACATCTTAGCTTTCTTATACCTCATCCTTCCCCACAAACAAGCAAACTTTGACTATATATTTAAGAAGTTTCTGTTGCTTGGACAAATTTAAATTTCATAAAAATCAGGGACTTAATTAACAATACGGATGTCAAATTCCTGACAATGAATTACAAAAAAACAGTATGCAATCTATCAAATCATAGGGGAAATAAATCCGAGTTTTAGGAAGGGTAGCAGGCCATGGGCTCAAAACTAATTAAAAAACATGCAAGTAATAAAAAGTCATCTAAGGTCGATATGTAAATTTGGTGGGTTTCAATTAACATTCAATCTCTTGTTGTTTTGCCTTTTTTTAAATAAATTTTGGCGATTTGTAGTTCATTTCCAAATTCTAATTCATCAAAATTTGGCAAGCTGAAAAATAAAAGTTTGCGAGCTGTAATTTACTTTCAAATTTGAACTTGTTTAGCATACAAATTTAAACTCCCCAAATTTTGACGAGTTGCAGTTTACTTCCGAATTCCAACTTCGCCAACTTCCAATTCTAAATTCGCCAAATTTCAAATTTTCAATTCGCCATTGACGGTACCTGATAACAATTTCTTGTGACAGTATTTCATGACAATTTTTCCCCGTTACGGGATTTTGTGACAAGTTTTGCTGAGTAGTATTATATAACACATCACTCAATAAGTCTCCGGTCTAGCTAAGAAAAACAAATTTTTTTTAGAAATTCGACTTTATTCGTCAACATACTCTCCTTCAAGAGTGATACATTCATTCCAATGCTCCTCTAACTTTTCGATGCCTTTTTTGTAGAACGATTTGTCTTTGCTCTCAAAATAGGCCTCAGTTTCGGTATTCACTTCTTCATTTACACCAAATTTCTTTCCCTGGAGCATCTTTTTGATATCTGCAAAAAGCCAGTAGTCACTGGGGGCCAGATCTGGAGAGTACGGTGGGTGGGGAAGCAATTCGAAGCGTAATTCATTCAATTTAACCATCATTTTCATCGACTTGTGACACTGGGCATTGTCTTGGTGAAACAGCACTTTTTTCTTTTGCTTGTGAGGCCGTTTTTTCTTGATTTCTACATTCAATCGATCCAATAATGCCTTGTAATATTCACTATTGATAGTTTTATCTTTCTTAAGATATTCGATGAACAAAATACCATGCATGTCCCAAAATACGGATACCATAACCTTGCCAGCTGACTTTCGACGTTTTGGTCGCTTTGGCCGCCTTTCGACGGCTGCTGTCCACTCAGCTGACGATCTTTTTGATTCAGGTGTGTAGTAGTGGATCCATGTTTCATCCATTGTCACATACCGACGCAAGAAATCCTTTTTATTTCGCTTGAACAGCTCCAAACAGCGCTCTGAATCGTCGACGCGTTGTTATTTTTGGTCCGGTGTGAGCAAACGCGGCACCCACTTCGAAAGCAACTTACGCATGCTTAAATTTTTGTGTAAAATTGTAAACACACTACCTTCTGATATCTTTAAGGTGTCAGCTATCTCACACAACTTCACTTTACAGTCTTTCAAAACTATTTTGTGGACTTTTTTTATGTTTTCCGGAATAACTGCCGATTTTGGGAGATCAGAGCATTCAGCATCATCAGTGTTTGTACGACCATGTTTAAATTCAGCATACCAGTCAATAATAGTTGCTTTCCCTGGTGCAGAGTCTCCATAACGCTTATCGAGCCACTGTTTGGCTTCAATAGTATTTTTCCCCATCAAAAAACAATGTTTAATCAAAACACGAAATTCTTTTTTATTCATTGTTTTGAAAATGACAAAACTGGGGTTACTAAAATCGCTGTAACCTGTAAACTAATTATCAGAATGTCATAAAATTTTGACATATATCGTTTGAAGGATGCTACTATCCAGAAATCATATGGGTCTGTCAACAGTATTGCCATATATGTGTCAGACCGGGGACTTATTGAGTGATGTGTTATACTGATGAGTAACTCAGATTCTTAATGTTAACAATAGCTATTGATTGATTGTTTGGCTTTTTTATGGCGCAAGAGCATCTGGGCTATACTGCGCCAAACATGGTAAAATCAAAGACTGTAGTAAAAACCAGTACTTTTTAAAAATTTTAAAACGTGCGTATGGTCAGCATGGTCATTTAAAATGTCAGACAGTGATGAAGAGTTAAAAGTAAGAGTGCGGGCAAGTCTATAATAGGGGCATTGAGTTAAAATGTGTAAAACACTCATGGGTTCATTGCACACTTGGCAAATTGGTGCTGGTTTTCCTTCCAACAGATGTCTATGGGTGAGATGGGAATGCCCAATGCGAAGTCTAGCAAGGAGAACCTCCTCTTTCCGATTTTTACGGTATGAGGAGGGCCAGTTACCAATTGTATGTTTAATATTATGCAATTTGTTATTGGTTTGATGATCCCATTCTTCTTGCCACCTTTGATTCACACAGGTCTTGATAATTGGTTTCAGGTCAGAGAAAGGAAGAAGTTGGCTAGAAGCAAGTGGTGAGTTCGTTGCCCTTGCAGCTGCATCAGCAGCCTCATTCCCTTTGATACCAATGTGAGCAGGGATCCAGCAGAATTTAATATTGGAATGATTGTGCAGGTGCTGCAGTTGTGAATGGATTTTGGATAAAATAGGATGAGGTGCATATTTAAAAGATTCCAGGGCTCTTAAAGAGCTCTGAGAATCGGTACAAATTATACAAGGAATTAAGCTATGAGTTGAAATATACGCAAGTGCCATGGAAATGGCATAAAGTTCTGCTGTGAAAATGGAGTATGATGGGGGGATTTTTTCTGCAATGGCACTGTTATTAATGACAAATGCAGAACCTACATTTGTTTCTGTTTTGGATCCATCTGTAAAAATGAAATTGGAGTCTTGAAAATAACAATAGCTATCATTATTGTATTTAAGAAAAACTTTTACCTTACCCTTTTTATTTTCGATAGACAAACTAAAAACAATAGCAGATTCACTATCAGTTGAAACCTGCTAATAAATAAAGTTGAAAGTGAAAGATGAGTGCCCATCTGGACAGAATAAACTTCGAGAAATTTGCGGTAAATAACAAATGAGAGAAAATAAAAATTCAGGAATACATCCTGTGATACAATACAAGGTGCACTGAAAATATCTGTCCAAATTGTGAACAGTGCATGGTGCAGGAGGGAGCTAAAATAAAAATTTTTAGCCACAGAATATGTGTTCAAGTGGTATAGGGTACTGTTCAGGTGAGTAGATAACCTCTTATAGTGGCATAAGGCATTATTCTCCACTGGAATTTTCAACAGTATGCATCGCTACATGGATTTGGAGCTTGCAGATACCCATCTGATGTATAGGTTGCAAACGGAAATAGACAATCTGCTTAAAGGTTGTACAAAGGCATTAAAGAAACCACTGGATCGGGCAAAATGGGCTTTTTGGACCACCATGCTCATCAGGTGTGATGCTTGAATTTCTTCTTATGGGGGACAGATAAACAGCATCATGTATGATACCACAACATAGACTCTGAGCAAGAAATCATCGCCTATCTGTTGCTGCACGATTTGTTCAGGACATGCCTGGAATTTTTGAAAATGTATGAAAATCCATGTGCTGATGATGTGAAGCTCGTGTTTGTGTCGGTGATTGCACTTCTGATCACCTTCTGTGAAAACAGGACTCATTGAAAGTTTCGTTACATTTTATTTGGCCTGTGTTTAATTTTACCTTTCAAAATTTGCTTAGCCAGCAACACTTCAATGCGGCACTTCTAGAACCATATTTCGTGGCAATATAAATTTATTTTGTTTTCCTCTACCGTTCTTTATAATTTGGTCAGATATTTTCCGAGCATCCTGTATGTACTTTGAAATATAATCATGGATATTTACAAAATCTTGAGTAAATGCAGTTTTGATCAAAAACGCAATTTGTTTTCAGGCGCACTAATGTCATTTAATATTATATCTATACATTATAGAGTTTTTCTGGATATTCCGCCGCGTTTGTCTATTAAAAACACTTAAGGTTTCACTCCGTGTTATGCGGAGCATCCTCAGAAGAAACAGCCGACCAAGTTTCCCTCTGTAAAAATGAAAGACTTCCGCTTGGTTACACAGCAGAAAATTTTCTGTCGAGCAACCAAGTGGAAGCTTCTGAGGATGCTCCATACAGCAGGGACTGAAACGTTAAGTGTTTTTAATAAACAGACGCGGCGGAATATCCCGCAAAGCTCTATAATGTATATTAATAGACATCATGAAGCTCTTTGTGAATGTAATATTATACCTACATAGCCGCTACTTACATTTCTGTGGTGGAAAAAAACCAACATATTAATCATTTCAAATATTGTCACCCCATCATGAGATGAAGAGAAAATTACATTTTGAATGTATGAGATTTATGAATGGCTTGTAATTAGATACAATAATTATAATAAGACTATGATTTAAGTACCATCGTTTTCATTTATGATTTGAGAAATGGGAGTTTGTAGTCAAAGGGTTGAATACTGATTCATCTGAGATGAGGTTGAGAGCTTAACATTGACCTCCGAATCTACAACTTAGCAAAAAATTGAATAGTCTTTGAGTGTAAATTCTATAGCTAAAAGACGTGCCACACATACCGAACTTTTTTTGTGGTGGTTCTTCAACCTCTAGTATTTTGTGAGCATTAGAGAGAGACTTGGCTGAGGTTTGAAGATGCCCTGAGTATGTTTGCCGAGGGCTGAGAGCTGAAACGAAGTAAATAACATTGTATGGTTAAAGATTGTAAATATAATCATATCCAAACTAGTTTTTTGATACATTGTTATTGGAAAATAAAAATAAGTAAATTTAAAACATTATATTTAATTTATGAAACAGGAAGACAATTGTGACCAATCGTTGATAAAGTGAAATTACAAACATAAATCTAAATTGAAATTATAAAAAAGTTTGTAATTATATTCTCTAATTTCATGGCAACACTTCATAATACAGTAAGTACAGTCTCAGTAATTCGCATCCCGTTATTTCATAAATCCCACTTATTCATAATAAACTCCAGATCCCTTGAAAAACCAGTGGTAATTCGTAAAATAACAATGCATTTCGGTCCCTTCGCTTATTCGTAAGTGTTTTCTCACTCAAGAAGAACAAAAACGTCTTATAAATCGTAATATAGCATGTCAACAATCCCGTTTATTCGGAATGAAACTTCGCCCTTCCCCATAGGAGAAGGCGTTTGACTTTTGGTTGTTCCATTCTTTGACGGGGAGAAAAAACTCCCCTATTTGCTATTGTGGGGAAGGAAGAGAGAAACCATATCGCACAGTCGATAGTCACGTGATCCACACACCGTATGAGTTATTCGCATATTTTTAGTTTCGTATATTTAATTAGTGGCTTCAGTTGCATTTAAAATGAGTTCGAAACGGTCACATAAGCGTCTTTCTATTTTCCAAAAAAAACAACAAAAAAACAAACAGCGACCATGTGTTTTCGACTATTGTGACATTGGACAATGCCATTGATCAAGTGTGTGAACCTTTCCTTCATCCGACAAAAATAACTGAATTTTTTCTACTTTACAACTTTTTTCTACATATGTATTTATTTATGTTCTTTAAATTCAAGCCTTAGTTGGGGTTTTGGTACATATAGGTCAGTAGTTTAACGGAAAATCTCGCCCCCACTTTTACGAAAATTAATTTGTATATGCATATACACGAAAAATATATATATAGATACAATATATATTGTAACATCTTTGATTAAGATCACAAAGACATCCCCAGTGTAGAAACACTTAAAATACTAAATTCCAAAAAGGAAGATTCTAATCTTTATTTTACTTTCGAAAACATCTCTTCTCCACTCAAAAACCAACACTCAATCTCTAAAAACTTGAATAATTAAAAATATACAAAAATTAACTTCTTTTTCATTTCTCGTGAACACAAAACAACAACAAAAAACTCTTTTTTTTTTCCCCGGTACATTATTACTCAAATGTAAAAGTCAATAAAGAACATTTTATATTATCAGACGATGTCACAATATAAAATATTGTTGTGTCTTCTATAAGAAAGTAACCGGCGACGCATTCCAATATTTTAAACAGAACACATGTCTATTAGTCACCGTTTAATCAGGTACCGTTTAATCAGGGTTCTGGTGCAAAGCATATGCTATAGCTTAAAAACTCGTCTAGACTTTATCATTTTCAGATGTTGAGTTCAGTTTTAAAGGCAATGAAAACAGCTAAAGTAAATACATGTAATGAGTTTGCCACAGTTGGAAACCGTTCATTTTATTTTATATTTTACCTAAAGATTAAAAAAAATCCTTATTAACTAAAAAAAATATTATTTTTTTACTTATAAATTTTATAGAAACAAAAGGGGGGGGGGCTTTTTTTTTGGAGGTCCCCACCTTGTAGAGGTAAGTTATCATTACACCACCGATATAGGTACATATATGAGAACTATGTACGTTGTATAATTCGTATTATGGCCATGGATATATATACTATTTTATCTTCACTAATTTTATTATTTAAACCCTGTTAATTCAAATTTTTTTTTTATCCTTGATAAATCGTAATCCTGCATAATCGAAAATCTCGATAATTCGTAATGAGGTCTTGGTCGCTTGGCATTACGAATTATTGGGATATTACTGTATGAAGATCTGTCTAACTTTTAACCATTAAAATTACATGCACATACAATATATGAAAAAATAATTGAATCATTCAAAGCCACAGTTTAGCGTAATTTTTTCATAGTTATTAGAATCATTACTAATCACTAGTTGTTATTAATAATTACTAATCACTAGTAGTTATTAATCATTACTAATCACTTCACAGTTATAATCATCATTACTAGTCAATCAATACTAACTAGTGCTAAGACTACTTGCAGAACCATCTCTGGATGTTCGACTGCTGCTTCTGCGACTTCCAGGGCGACTACCACTACTGGTTACTCGCTGAAATAAAAAAAAAGTTATAAAAATGTTTGACACATAATTAATGCTATCAGGTTGATATTTGTCAAATATTTAAGCTTCCTAGTCAAAAACTGTAACAAACAAGGTGCAAGAAAAAGACCACCGCACAACACACATAAAGCTTAAATTTCCACACCATACTTATTAAAATAATTGCATACTACATTTAAATAATTGCGAAAAATCACATTACTTACAAGCATGTTTTATTTAACGTTAAAATGCAGTTTTCGATGAGATAGCTCTAGAACAGTATATAAATTGTTATAAAATTTTTGTCAATAAGTAATCAAACTTCTATAATATCACAACGTTTACTTGGTTTTTCATTTCTTTTGCCTTTTCTGCTTTTTTTAATTTGACAGCATATTCTGAAGCCTCCTGTAGGCCCAAGTCATTACAAAGGTTCATTAAATACTTGAGACCTAAAACAAAAACAACATTCATTTAATATTAAAATATTAAATATAAATAGGTTTATTAGCATCATATGAAAGGCCTTGTTATAACAAATAATAAAAAATGAAAGGGAAAATAAACAATATATATATATAGTTATCGTTTCCGAGTTAAAATAAAAATCTGTAATTTTGTGTTTGGGAAGCTTACAAATATAAAATGTTTCTTCCTATTCTCGCAGGGTGAATTTTTTGTTAACCATTTAACTTTCACCTTGAGTAGTGTACATCTATTCTTGTTCAAAGTTAATGATCTCTATCATTGAGCTCCTTATCATGAGACTGGAGTAATTCCCCCAACACATTCATTAACCCCAGCCTGTGTCATTAATTTTAATTAAACTAAATTTTATAAATTCATAAAATTTAATTACGGTATCATGAATAATAACATTTTTTGTAAACTATTTAGGAGTTTGATGTCAAATTATAAAGTGTGTTTATCGAAACTGTATTAACCAAGTTATTCCTACAGTCACATTAACATTTTAAGTTAATGCTTGAAATTGTCAAGACACGATAAAAAGAATTATTTATATTATAAATATGTTCATTTTCAAATAACTCACTTAAAAAAAGTATCATTTATTCAGCTTATTATCAATATGACATCAAACTTACACTCGGTATCGTCTGGAAATTTTCGGTGAATGATCTTAAATTCATGTAATGCTTGTTGATAGTTTCCACTCCGCCTATGACACACAGCAACCATCAACTGCCATTTTATTTGGTTAGGCCTAAAAAGCAAACATGAAATAGTTAAAATGTAGATAAATTCTCGTTAACAATTTTATCAATGTCACTTTTTTTCTGTTAGTTATTTTTAAAATATCACCAGAAGATAAATATTTAGTTTTGCCACACGAATTTGTTCTCTCTTTCCGCGGTTTATTTCATTAAATAGCCTTATAAAATTACACAGACAACAGTTATTGAAGCAGAATTAGGATCTTTATAACTTATTATGGTTGGACTTTGAACATCAAAATATCATGCAAGATGTTCTGCTGAGTTATGGAAATCCAATGATTAAATATTGTTTTGAAACTTCATAATACTGAAGTTCTGTGCAACAAGCAATTTCTATTTGTAAGTACAGCCAGCTGGCTTTTTGCATTTTATTTTTTGCTATTTTTTGCATTTTATGGCACAAGGAGACCATGCTGCACCAACATCTACAGTTTTCCGAGGAATCTAACCTTATTTTGCTAGGAATATAAATCCCAGAATGCGATGAGAAGAAAAATGGCATGCATTTTACCACGCCATTTTAATTGAACTTGGTTAATGACATGACAGATGAACGTATTGCCACTATGCCACCATACGGACAAACATTTGGTGATATCAATATGGTGACTGAATTTGCAACATCAATATATGTATGTGACAAATGGAATATGTGCATTAGAAGGTAAAATTGTTAATAGTTTATAAAAATTGGGACACACACTCAGCATTGAGTTATTTTTGTGAAAGTATTAGTTAAAAACTAGGTTTTGAAACAATTCGGTGTTTCTTAAATTCCAAAAAAATACAGTAGAATCCTTCTATTTTGAAAATCTCGCGGGAATGAGGGGGGGAAAAAGAAAGAAAGGTTTTGAGATATGGAGGTTCACATATATAATGTATACAATTTCAATTGAGGGTATTTTATTAATACATAATGATGAGTATATGTTTAAATAAAATGTTTTACATATCTTAACAAAAATTGTTAACATTTTTTTACGTCTTTCTTCGACTAAGCAACCATCTAAAGCTTCCATTTACCTATCGTTCAGCCCCATTTCCAAGGTCTAATGGGAATTGCAATCTCTGTAGATTTCCAAAAAAATTTGCGACCTGCACATATTACATTCTTATCTTACCACTCGTGGGATGTTATGTTACACATGCAAATGATGTTTCACAACTGCCATTGAGGTTGTAATTGACACATTTGTCCATAATTCAAGATATAGAAGCTTTGGGAGAAAATCATTCGAGATAAACAAGAAAATATACATAGAATTTCGGCTGCAAAAATTTTGAGATGACAGACAAGTTCCATTGTATTTATTATATATGTCTGTCATATATTTTGGTTTTAAAACTGGGTACTAACTGAATGACGGCAGCTCTCTCAAAGTACTTGATAGCTTTTTCAAACATCTGTGCGTCCACATAGTATGCTCCAAGTTTCTGGATAATTTCCATATTTGAAGGATAGTACCTATATGACTAAATTAAGAAAAGCATGTCAGGTCCAAGTTTTATATAGAATTTACTCGAAAAATAGGGCACAGAAGAAGGATTTGAACCTGCTATATTTTAAGAACCTTCATTTGAATTTATAGCATAATAAAATAAAACGAACTTGAATAAAATATATTGAAAAGGAACATTCCACTTCTAATGAATATTATATATAACATAATTATATATTATTAATTGGCTTCTCGTCTTTCCATGCATTCTTCAATTTGGAGGTTGGTGGACAACATACATCACAGTTTCTTATCGTTCCAGTCACAGATGGTTTCCCTCATGGACCTAGTATTGTACGAGTCCCTAAACCCACTTTTCCTGCTTTAAAGTTTCATCCTAGTGATATCCCTCCCATCCCCTGCAATACGTAAGATATTTTCTATCACAATATCTTTCTTTCAGCTGAATTTTTTTAGGAATTTATTGAAGAATGTACCTATTTAGTTTTCATCGCTCTTCCTAAGGTCCATGTCTCAAAAGCTCTGACTTTGTCCTTGGTATCCCCCTTTTGTTTGTTCAGGTCTCACAACCATTTAGAAAAAAAGGCCAGGTACAGCATTTTAAAATTGAGAGTCTGAGTTGTAAATTAATTTTGCTTTCATACAGATGTTGTTGTTTTTTTTTCAAATTAATTTACTTTTTAGCAGATATATTTTGTTATTTGTTTCTGAGTTTTTCTTTCATCTGAAAAAACCATTGTTTGCATAAATGTTTAATTACGCATTGACCAGTGGCACGAAGTTATATTTTCTTTGGGCAGAAAATGCTTTTGGAACATAAAAATAGTAGAAAAAAAATATTAGTACATTGCAGTTAGTCCACGTTTGTACATAAATTCCAATCTCCTTTTTTTTTTTTGGACAAATACATCAATAATGCTTTCGGGAAAATTCCAGTTCTTACTCATATTTGTAAGAAGTTCTTTTTCACACAGATTTCGTTTGATTAATTTTTACGATGTTCAATTCCTTTCGAATTTTTCTTTCAAAAGCATGCTAGGAAAGAGGAAACAATTTTCCAAATCTGTTCCCGAATGTGTATTTGTGTGCAATTCATTGGTTGCATCATAAATTGAGATTACTTTTTTTTGTCGTACAAGGACAGTTAAGGCCATAGTGCATGAGAATCCATAGCTTTCTAAGGGGTCTGAATTTCTGTCACCTGAGGAATTAAACTCTGAAATACAAATCAATAGAAAAAATAAAATAAAGGTGAACACTCTGTAGCAGCAGAATTCAAACAAGAGTTTTCCCCACAAGGTAGACAAAATCAGTACCTGCATGCTACTATACAGCAAGTTTAGATAAGCATAATTGGTAAGCAATTTTGTTATAATATAGATATCATTGCATATAATTTGTGTGCTGTTTTGTACCTCATTCTTGCATTTAAATTCGCAACACATTTTCATGAAAAGTGTTTTGAGAAATGAATACACTGGGAAAAAAAATTTCATCAGTTCAATGTTCATCATATGCTGGTTGATTTGTAGGATTCAAGCATAATACAGGTCATGCTATGCCAATGGTGTAGCATTTAAAAAAAATTCATGTTGTGCTTTTGCCACAAGTAAGAATCTTCACATATGGAATTAAAGAATTATATCACTCACTGCTTATGCAAGCGAAAAAAAAAAGAAAGTTTCATAAGCATTACATGTCAAATTGTGCAAAGAAAGATCAGGATTTAATGTGTAAGGAAAAAAGATACATCTTGCCCACTCACATCGGAATAATACTGAAATGCTTGCGCACAACCTCCATCTTCCTTCAACCTGTTTCCTACAATTTTTATTTGGCGAATGAGTGTACCCAACTTTAAATGTCACAACCTGCTGGTACCTACATGGAAAGAGATACAGTTAACCATGCAAAAGTTTAATTTTAGGTACAAAATATTTAAAAAAAAAATAAGTGGCATCAGGTATTTTAAAAATAGTTTCCATATCTAAATTTTCTACTTTATAAAAATGCTTCGTTTCCTGTGAAATAATCATTTAATTGAAAAGTTTCAGAAGTATTTGTGGCTATTATTTAACTAGAAACGAAATCCTTATATTTTACTGGCAGTTTCTGAAATTTTGTTTATTTTCATGCAGTTGAAGGTTCAGAACACATACTTTTTCATATTCTTAGTTTCATTTAGTTTGATTGGTGCAGTATAACCTGGATGCTTTAGCACCATAAAAAAATCCAAAGAAACAAGTATAGTTTGAATTTTGTGACACCAGGATAGCTGAGGTATTGTGCATTCACGCTCGGTTGGCACGTGATGCCATTAGCAGATGCGTTATTTCCTAAACTGCAATGGACTAACCCGTCTGCTAACGGTATCAGGCGTCAGGTCTGCGCGAACGCACAATAGTGTTGCCCCAAACCTGCAGTT
>QLNU02015270.1:26079212-26100840 GCA_006491805.2 Dysdera silvatica
ATAGGAAATTAATATAATAATATAGGGACTATATATATATATACATATTTAATATAATAGTATAGGGACATAAACATGTATTTACTACACATATACAGGGAGTCTGCTATCCTCTCCAAATTTCTTGGCACCCCCCACCCCCCAAAACTCTTAAGTTTACGTGCCTACTAAATATTCAAAATACAAGAAAAAAAAAATATTGCACAAAGTATTTTTTTATACATTTTCTGCATACATAAATTGTAATCATCTTTTATATATAGCAATTTTTCAAAGACAATTACGAATAAGGATACCAATAGAGAGAAAGACACCATACAAAGTAAAATCCTGCCACCTCAAAAATTATCAACTGTCTGTGAATAGACTAAATGTCTGAGAAAAAATGCTTGAATTTTGTTTTCTTCTGAATAAAAGAATGAACTTTTTGTATAAATATGGAAGAATTATTTCATTGCTACTGAATATTTTATTTTGTTTCTTTTCTGGCAAATATATTTTATAAGAAAAATTAAAACCTTGAAGGTTTCACACCACCCCAAACAAAGTTTGACACCTCAGCAAATATTCTGGCAGACACCCAGTGTATATAGATATTAGATAAAAATTTCAATACTTACAAAATAATATAGGAAGGATAAATTAGTTGCAGCAGTACTTGCAACCTTTGTTTCCTTTTTCTCAAAATGTTTCAACGTCTCAATGGCCTGAAAAGAAAAAAATTATATATAAGTTTTTCTTTTTTAAATTGAAGAGCAATAGTTTATGGGGAACACAATTTATTTAATTATAAATGCTTAATTTTCAAATGTATTACATATTAAATATTGAGAATTTAATGCATGCCATACACATTTCCTTATACTTGTGGTACCATAATATGATATGATAATTATTGCCACGGAAACATAAATGAAACTAACTAATATACATACAACCTAACATTCAGTTCTGATCATCCAAATTCGTAAATAGGTTATTTCTAGTCCCCTTCTTGATAAACTGTTTTTAGAATATTCAAGTGTGTGTGCAACTCCCGTGTGCAAACGTAAGAAAACCACTTGTACCTAAGAAGCAAACTAAAAACGCAACTTAAGGAAGTTAGCATTCAACTGCTTAAGCATTAACAACTCTCTTGCATCGTTGTTGGCATTAGATTGTTGCCTTTATTGCCTGATCTTAATATTATTCCATAACAATTTAACTAGCCGTGTTTCAGCCGTCCTGGTCATGCCATCTATCAAGTAATGCTGTCTATCAGTGCTATCTATGTTCATGTCTGGCGATTTAGGTGGCCAATGGAAGTGTCTAAAGTCAGAAGAGTGTTCCTGGAGCCACTCGGTAGCAACTCTCGATGTGTGGGGTGTCGCATTATCATGCTGAAATTGTCCAAGTCCGTCGGAATGCACAATGGACATGAATGGGTGTAGGTGATCGGACATGATGCTTACGTACCTGTCACCTGTCAGAGTTGTCTCTAGACGTATCAGGGGTCCCATATCACGCCAACTGCACACGCCCCATACCATCACAGAACCTCCACCAGCTTGAACAGTCCCCTGTTGACATGTAGGGTCCATGGATTCATGAGGTTGTCTCCATACCCGTACACGTCCATCCGCCTGATGCAATTGGAAACGAGACTCGTCAGACCAGGCAACGTGTTTCCAGTCATCAACAGTCCAATGGCGGTGTTGGCATGCCCAGACGAGGCGTAAAGCTTTGTGCCGTGCAGTCAACAATGGTACACGAGTGGACCTTCGGCTCCGAAAGCCCATATCAATGATGGTTCGTTGAACAGTTCGCACGCTGACACTTGTTGATGCCCCAGCATTGAAATCCGCGGCAATTTGAGGAAGTGTTGCACGTCTATCTCGTTTAACGATTCTCGTCAGTCGTCGAATGTCCCGTTCTTTCAAGGTCTTTTTCCGGCAGCACCGCTGTCGGAGATTTGATGTTTTACCGGATTCCTGATATTCACGGTATACCCGTGAAATGGTCGTACGCGAAAATCCAAATTTTGTCGCTATCTCGGAGATGCTATGTCCCATCTCTCTTGTGCCGACTATAACGCCACGTTCAAAATCACTTAAATCTTGATAACCTGCCATTGTAGCGGCAAGAACCGATCTAACAGCTTTGCCAGACATCTCTTGTCTTATATAGGTGCTGCCGACAGCATCGCGTTACGCTGATTGGTTGCAAAGCTCCGTTATTTGCATACGCACGCCTGTACCAGTTTTTCTGGCACTTCAGTATATAAAAAGCGTGTTAAGCCTGGATTTATAAATAGGCAGGCTGGGCAAATGCCCAGGGCGCAAAATTTTTAGGGCCCTTCGTCTTTCGATCCTGTAGTTTGTATTTGCAGGCAAGTTAAAGTAATCGCTTATATGTCATCGCTATTGGGGAAACAGGGTAAAAATTAAAAGAAACATTATTTTTTCAACATTGTTGAGTTCGGAAAATTTTATGTTTAAGCACTTTGATGCCGCCCCACGAGAAGTGTCGCCCCTAGGCCTGTGCCTTGTATGCCTACTTAGAAATCTGCCACTGGTGATATCCATCAGTCTACTAACCTCATATTTAAATTATAATAAGCTTTAAAAAATTACATTAATTTCCATTTAAATGATTATGACAATTAATTATGAGCTTATTTAGTCATGAAACAATTACACATTTTGAGTTTTTTTTTGTTTTTTTTAAAACAAAATAATGATAAGAATTTTCAATTCTCATCAATTTTATTTGTTGTTTAAATTCATTTTATGAAACAAAAATTAATTGTTATTATTATTATAACACTTCAAATGTTACAATGCACAATTTTAAATAGAAGTATGTTACAATATAAAACTATAATAAAAAATTGAGACCTGATTGTATTCTCTTTTTCGCAAATAGGTGACTGCTTTGTTCATTTCTAGATCATTGGCAAGATCTGAATAAGGGGAGGTTTTGATTTGATCAACACACCTAAATAAATTTTAAAAAGTACATTGAATTTATTTATTATCACTCTGCCGTCATACTATGTCACTAATAAAATATGAAGAAGCCATATATTTATTGGTGTAACTAGGCTGTAAGGGAGGCTACAGCTTTTAATGTAGCACTAAGCATATACTGTTCATTTGTAATTTTTGTTTTTCTAGGGTGGGATACATTTTTCTAGTGTGAGGTAAGCCCCCTTTAGTACGCCTTAGTTATGCAAATGTTCTGATTATGAAACAGTTTAGATAATGTGATAAAGCATTAAACATTTCCCCCAGCAAAAAAAAGCAAATGTTTGATTAAAAAAAAAAAAAAAAATGAGAACATCATTTTAAAATCAATGTGAAGCTTAGGGGTGAGAAATTTGGCATAAATGTGACAGAAAATGTTCTGAAAAAACAAATGTATATTATGTTTTTTGTAACAATTTTTAAGAACCTACAAAAATCGTTGCTTTTTTTTAAGTTATGATTTTTATGGGTTCAAGCTCAGTAAAACTGTCTTCAATGTTAAAACACTGATAAGAAATAAATTAATAAATAAAATTATTATAAATAAATAATAATATATTATGTATAAATAATATTATTTAATATAATATTAAATAATAATAAAAATAACAAAAATAAATTATACGTTATTTTCCTGCTAGTGAAGAAATATTAGGGTTTACAATTTTTTTATATATATAAAAGGTGAAACCATAATTAGATTCTTCGAAACGGTACTAGCATTATTTGAATTTGAAAACTCACCATTCATAGCCCGCAGAAAATGATGTGGTCAAAATAGGAGCAATTATTTTTGCAGCAGTAAGGATGGTCCATTCCGCTTCTTTTATTCTAGGTTACAAATTTTAGTCCATATTAAAAAGATTTTAGCTTTCACTGTTTTTTCTGATGCAAAAGAATGTTTATATTTATCTGCAGAAAACTTACTAGAGAATGTTCATTAAGTTCTGCGCCAATATGGCATTTTTTATATATATGCTATACAAAAAATAAGTAAATGTTGGAAATATTTAAAAAAAATCATATAGTCAGGTTATTAACAATATGATTACTGTTAATAATCACAAAGTGAACATAAATGTATGTGACACATAACCTAGTTCAGAACCAAATGTTTAATGTGACTTTTTAATCATGCTATGCGATGAAATACAATGAAACTTTCTGAGAATCACTTTATATTTTGGTTGGTTTGTTATATTTTTATGGTGCAGTACAACAATAGTGATTCTGCATGATGATTTATGGCATAAGGACAATAGTGATTCTGCATCATGCAAGGTCACTTTGCAATTTATGGTGCAAGGATAACTAAGGCCATATGCATCAAGATTTACAATTTTTCAAGGAATCTAAACCTCTATTGTTTAGGGAAACGATTCTCAATTTTTTTAGATTGCACCCCCTTAGTGTTGACTAAAAGTCTAATGCAACCCCAAAGATGAAATTCCCCAAAGGACAGGCTTAAAAAAACTTCGACTGCATTGACGCAGTTTTTGCTTCTATTGATAAAAAGTGATTTAAATATGACTAAACTATTTAAACGTTCCTATTGTTATACACAAAATTTTACCATAATATTTTTTACATAGTGGGAGATAACAGGAAAGTAAGAAAAAATCATTCAGTCATCCATCCCCTGTTATTTTTTCTTTGAAAGATGTTCGCACACATCCCTGAAAGGCTCTCACATACCCCTTGAGGAATAGGCATAACTTGGGAGTTTAAACGGGGGGGGGGGGGCAAAACCCGAGCATATATACAGGGTGGTCCAATAACTATGTCGATGACAAATATCTCGACCAATATGACTCCTATGCAAACATGTTCTATATCAAATTTGTTCATTATCAAGTGGGGGGGCTACAAGATGACAGTATCTGTTTTAACATAGGTGGCACTGTTGTAGGTCAAATCAAGGTCAATTTTTTCAATAGGAATCCCCATTTTTTATTGTTTTTATGAGAAGAAGAAAGAAAAATAAGATATTTTTATTCTTGACAATTTTCTTTTTTTAGCACACATTTTGTGATATTCAACATTACGTTAATTTGCAAGTTGGTACATACAGATCAGACACCAGTGGACACATTTTACTTCCATATAATGCCCATTGGAGAATTTCTTGGAGGTTGAAAATGGGCTTTTCAGCAAGATAATGTATCAATCAATAGATCGAATTCAACAAAATCGCTGTTCCAGTGAAACAATATTGCAATTTTAGATTGATTAGCGTACAGTCCCAACCTTAATCCTATTGAGAATATATCAGGGGATCGTAAACCATACGGTTTACGCCGATGGTAAGCACTAATTCTTTGTAGAAGAGTTAAAAAGTTCTATAGAGAAAACATGTTAAACAATCAACCCAGTAGTACTGCAAAATTTCGTTTCTTTAGTGGAAAATAATCTATGGAGTTATACCAACAACCTGCAAAACCCCACAAATTTAAAACATGTTTTTAGTTTTTTAAGAGGCAAAAGTTGAACTGTGACTAAACTTTTGGGACAGGCAGTTTTGGTAATTTTCATTTTAATTAATTTATTGCATACATATCAGGGGCTGTGAATTTATACACGAAGACAGCATGTATTGAATACTAAAATGAATGTATTTAATATTTTTTTTTTATATTACAATTTTTTCTTAAAAGTTAAATAACATTTGTTACTAAACTTTTGAGACACATCTTACAATACAATTTTCAAATAACTGCATCATTGAAATTATAGACAAATTCTTAAATAAACTATCAGAAATTCACTAACTATTTTCTAAAATAATGTAAAATCATCACTGGAAACATTAATTAAAATCACTAACCTTTTTCTTTCAATTTTACGAAGCGAGTCATTTTTGATTGCCTCGACAATCAAATTTATTTGCGGGTCCTCCTAAAAAAAGTGCACGATAAGAGGTATACACACTCACAGAATAAAGATTACAAAAATAAATTTCAACAGGAAAAGGTAAATTTACTCACAGATGATGTTGCGTATTTATCTTCATCTTCCACGTGATCTAATGTGATGTCCAACAACTTCAGAAAACAGCGCTTCATTTTCTCTTTATCGCCTAAAGCTTGATGACACAAAATAAGCTGTAGGGCAGTTCGGAAATCTGGCTTTTCGGACATAATGTATTCATAAGACGTTATGGCGTCAGTGTATTGGTTTAGCTTTACAAAGGCCAGGCCAACATTTTTCATGATCTTAATCCTAACCAAACGATCAACCAATTAAAATTTTAATTAATGACATTTTATTTTCAATAAAATACACTTTTATGATTGATCAAGGTATTTGTGTGGCATCCAATGAAGAGATCAACATCGGTAATAACGTTTTATAAACATAGAAGAAATATGGAGGGTGGGATGGGCATTTTAATAGTTAATAACTCTATTTGTATTCCTTGTTTCGTAAATAAAATTTTTCTCACTTCATGTCCCTAGAGGTTGTAGGCACTTGATCCAAAGCCATTCGATAGAACTTTATTGCCTTTGGATAATTTCCTTGATTGAAACAGATGTTTCCCATATTCACTTTTAATCGACCTTTAAGACAAATAAGAAAAGTTAATGAAATCATATACAACAAAATTATTGTCTAAAACTAGAATTTCAGATATAAGACAAAATTCTAGTCTTTGTATTATAAATCATACTGTAATTAACATGAGTATACACAGTAAGGTGCATGGTGAGTGTTTTTAAAATTGACAAATTTAATAAAGTTTCCAGGACTCAAAATAGGAATTAATACCTTTTTTATACTTGCACAGAGGGTGAGAGATTTAATATTTTTAGAAGAAAATTCACATTTTTGGCATTGTAAAGATTGCAGTAATTGAAAGAAGGTCTTGAAAAAAAATATATATACTCTCTTGTAAAGATCAAAATTATCCAAAAGAAAAAAAATGTAACATTAAATAAATATTAAATCAGGCACGTAATACACAAAAAATAATTAGACAAAATGCTATCATTAACTTTTACATCATTTGCTTTTATCTTAATTTCAAAATGGATCATTTAAACCAACAACCGCTAATTAAATTGACAGAGGGTCAACAAATCATAAAGGTTATCAGAAGGGGGCAAACATGAATTTCTTTATAACTGTTTTTAGAATTCAATATTAAAAATACAATGTTATTAATTAAATGCAACCTTATTCAGATGTCAGCACGATTACATTTCATGATGGGCCCGGTTGACCAGTTAGCAATTGTGGTAACTCTGAGAAGGGCAATAATATCTTACGAAATATATTGTATTGTAAACTTTAAACAAGGATAAATGCACACATTATGTGCAAATATACATATTAGCTCCTTAGCTTGAGCCACATGATAGCATATAGCTAAAATGTTTGTGTCTATCATACAAATAACCAAGGTTCAACTTCCACTGGTATGAGCATATACGTCTTTATCTCATCATCATCATCAACAATTTTCAGTCCATGGCAGGATGGAGGTCTCTCTGTTTTCACACATACACGTAGTACGGTGAAAGAAATACAAAGGAAATGGCCTTAAGCGCAGAATGTTGGCCAAACGGGTTGGCAAACTGGACCTACAGTTTAACGAAGAATCCGAACTTCGGTCACCACAGCCAAAGTTCTGTGCTAATGTGGGACTCATTGTGTCACCTCCCTATGGAGTGAGCGCCACCGATGTTGCTTTTCAGTGATGCTCAGGTCAGTACCGGTATTCTTAGCAGGGAACGGCTGTGGAACAGCTCTCTATCTGCAGGTCCCTATTCCAAAGGTTGGTTTCTTAGATGAAGTTTGGATTCTAATTGGTACAGAAAACTGCAAATTCATGTGTAGCACAGCCTGAACTGTCCTTGCATCATGAAACAAAAAAAAAAAACACTTAGCATAAAACATAAAAAAAAGGATAAAATTTTAACCCATGATCAAGACCCAAATATCCTTTTTATTCTTCCAGGAAATGTTTATCAATGAAGATTAATTCATATTGGTGTATTTTCAAGTAAATCAATATTAATTCGTCCTTTCATTAACACATTTAAATAAATAAAAATAATATAAAAGAGAATATATTTCATACACATTAATATTTTTTAATTTGTAATAAACGCAAACTTATTACTACTTTATATTGTCTCCTTTTTTAATTATTTGTTGTTTACAAGCACCCAAAACGGTAATCAAAATTTAATAAAGTCGACTTACTTGAATTGGAAAACGATCTGTTTTTAATGATAATCTGATATGTATTCATAGCTTCTGTATACATCTCGTTGTCTGCATAGCGAGCGGCAAGGTTCAGTAGAACCTAAAAAATACTTGGAGCTCACAAATTTGTAAAAGTGATTTCGGTGGGAATATAGCACAAAAAATTATTAAATAATTTTAAAAATATTATACCACAATAAAAGATAGTTAAATAATTTTAGTATGATAACAGCACAAAGATTCTTAAATAATTTTAGATTATAGCAAAATGATTATTAAATCACTTTAGTAGAATTATAACATATATTACTTTATTTGGTAAAGAGAATAGTAGTTCTTGACACAACCATAGACTTTTTTTTATCTCACTGGTAGGTTTTATTTCTTCTTACATTCATTATATTTTCTCATTTTTCAGTTATTCCTGTTCATCTTACTATTTCAATGAAAACATTTTATGAACCATATCTTTTTGTTCTTAAATGTATTTCCTACTCAAAATTTCATTTTAAATTTCTTATACTTGCAAGCATTTACTTGTGGTCAGTTTTCTAAAATTAATGTAATTATATGAGTTGTATAATATAGTATGTAATTGATTTGAATACAAATAAAGATTATTCTTATTTCTTTATATGTGCAAAATTCTTACTGAAAAAGTGAGATCCATGTTTGGAGTAACTTCGACTGATAACTGTTCTCTATGTCTAGTTAATGTTCTTTCCTTGCTTGATGCTTCTTTCGCTTTATCCAATGCCTGTGTGAAAAGAATAACTTATGAAATTCATTAAAAAACTACATTACAATCGAACATCACTAACATGAGCATTGAATACACATGATGACAAAAATTTTTTAATGTTAAAAATAGTTCACGTTAGCTGGAAAGGACAAGATCATATTACTATAGAATCTGATGGGAATTTGGTAAACTCATGTTAAAGGCAATTCATGCTCACAAAGTTCGACCATCAGGGCCATCCTTAGCTAATGTGGGGCCCGTGGCAAAACATATTTTGGGGGCCCACACAAGTATGAGTAAGAAAAACAAATATGGAATAATCTATGCCCACTAGATGGCACGAAATGCGAGATCTGAAGTAAAAATATTTTTGGGGAAATTTTCAATATTACAAAAATTTTAAATTTGAGAATTACGCTTCGTGGGGCCTCAAGAAGCGCGGGGCCTGGGGCATGGGCCCTGCTTAAGGGTGGTCCTGTCGACCATAGTATAAAACTGAATAAGGGCAATTATCAGACCTTCGGACTTGAAAATCTGAAGATTTTGAGATAAGGTTTTGATATTGAGAAATCTCAATATCAAATTATCTTTAGATATATTCTCCTTTGCAAACAATTAGAGATGTAAAACAAATGTTTCACAGGAATGGAATTATGTGCTTAATGTTCAATGTCATTGTAAATGCTGCGTAAGGCGAATAATTTTTGTGGAAATCAAGGTTTTAGATACGGGTTACTCTGAATATCATGCAAGGCAGCTATTCATTTGTCTACACAAAATTTTATTTTCACTTAAGAATAAATATTTTACTGTTAGGTATATTGGCGTAACTAGGGAGGAAGCTAAGTTCTTCCTATGAAAAAAATTTATCCCCTTAAGAAAATGGAAATTACATGTAATTGCTCTGTATAAAACACTGGAGTGAGAGGCTATGATCCTCCCACCTCCCATGCCTAGACCTCAAGGGCAAATATACCGATGTTTATGTGTAAATTATCAAAAACATCTTTTTCATTTATTTTGAGATCAGTATGTTCCTAAAATCAATACATACGAGTCTCATTTCTCCAGATGCTGCTGCAAAACAACTCTCTTCAAGTAATTCTGATACTTTCTTTTCCTGTTTCTTTAACCTTTCTTCAGGACTATCCAAAAAAAAAGTAAATATATTGATATTTCTTTATGATAATTTATATTAAGACATCAAAATTAAAATCTACATCTACATATATCATCTACAGAATATGTGTAGTAACACATATTCTGGAAATGCAAGAAAAAATTGTTTTAATTAAAGTTATCAAGAGCAAGATGCAATTGCCCCATGTAATAAAAATTTCAATGCTGAAGGCAGTATTTTTAAAAAAAGAAATAATATTTTACACATACACTATTACATAATTATTTTTACACAAACTTTTAAACGTGACAAAGAAAAAATAAAAAACAGATCGCATAATTGAAAGAGAAATACAATAAAAAGATGGAATATTGTGAATAAACACAAGTGTTTCACTGAATTAATTAACATCAGTGGCATAGCTTTACTTCCAAAGTGGGCCCTCTCCGAGTTTCCACCATCCTCTTTTCGAATAAAATTTCCAATTCATATCCATATCATCATCATGATGATACATATATGAATGGTAACTTTTATATTCAAAGGGGGGTAAACACTAAGAGAGGGCCCACTTTCAATGTCAAGGTACACCACTGATTAATAAAAATGTTTGTAAACCTATAAAGTAATAAAACTACGTTATCTTTTTTAATTTATCTGTACCATTCCTTTCAAACTTTCATTTCATGTTCAAATTTCATCCATAATACATTGTGCATAATTCTATAATAATAGATTCAACACCAGTAACGAACATTTTCATGCAACGATTCTTATAGCACAATTATCAGTAATAGCATGAAAAACATAAAAATGTGCAACATAGCTCCGTTGACATGTATTGCCTTAGTGGCATTAAAATGTACATCGATATCCATGGAGACATTTTTAGGAAGAAAAAAATAATTACTGTTGTTTCTATAGTGTAAGATTTAATAATATAACGTTTTGGGAGCAAATTGCTCTCTTCATCAAGCGAAGGCAGAATAAAGGGCAGGCGAATATCCTAAGTTTATACACTCACATATTGGGAATTCTTATCTGAGGGAACCTCATATTTTTTCTGTCTTCGTTTGACAAAGGGAGCAGTTGTATTATATCCAAGTATTGAGAACATTGTGTTTTCAATCCTTTCATCAGGTCAAAATAAAAGTTATAGTGGAATTCTCCTTATGAAACTTTATATCGTCTTGTTAAAAAAACAAATAATGCAAAAATATCATTTCCTACCTATCTTCTTTGATTAGTAAGGGTGAGACTGAATTTCGTGATTGATTCATGGGATCGAAAACACCAGGTTGTGCTAAATTAAAAATCAAAAGTTTAATGTGCAAACTGTCGATATTGGTATATAAAAGTATAATTACATACAATAGTAATCAATAAAGCAATGGCGGGATTATTCCTTTCTCACCTCTGTGTCCTGTTGAAGTGAATCCAGCACCACGAACAGCTGTCATCGGACGAACTAAATTATCTTGCGAATTAACTGACAAACCAGAGGATGATGGCATCGCTGAACGTCCTTGAAACTTTATGAAAAGGGTATACAATTTTGCTATTATATATGCTTTATATAGAAATAAATATAAGAAAACAATACATATCACTTTCTGTGTAAAATGTTGTTACTGTCCAAAACATGGAACGGAAAAGGGAAAATAGAACAAAAGACGATGAAAGTATAACTTTAATGTTCCCATGTTTTAGCACAAATTTCTACTTACACCAGCACCAGTTGTAAGACCAGTTGTAAGACGTGATGTCCCAGGCACTTTAGCTGTTGGCTAAAATAAAAATTCACAACTCTTTAAAGTAATTACTTAATGCATTGAAATCTATCTAGGATCTATCCTATCTAATCTATCTAGCATAAGGTAAAAATAGAAAATTTTTGAACCCACTGAAAAATCAATCCACTGTCTTTATGGGGGATCCAAATTAGTTACCTAAATAAATAAATCTGGATTTTTCTGAATTAGAGAGAGAGAGAGATGGTGGTGGGGGGGAGTTACCTCCATGCTTTTATTACATTAATTTTAAATGGTCTAAATTCAGTTATTCTTTTCAAAATTTGACTTTATCACTTATGTTACAACTACAAAATACTACAAAAAAAACTACAAAATACATACTAAAAACTTCAAACATTAATTCAACAAATGGAAATACAAAATTTAAATTCTGATGAGGACGAGAACTTGCTACAGGATATATTACTGTAAGATCCAATGTAAGTGATCCTATAACACTGCAAAAGGTTGTATTAAAAAAATTAATAAATTGACATTTATTAATATTAGAACAATTGGGTTTGCTTAGGGCTGCATTTTAAGTTATATTCTAAGGTCAATCTTAAAATTATCTGAAATGTGATAGATATAAGTAATAATTGAAAGTCTTTCAAATGATTTCAAATGGTTTGTGTTTTTAAATGGGAATTGAAATCTAGATCTTTCACAAGAAAGTAGATTCCCCCTCTCCATATACACACTCTGTCCATTATACCATAATCATCGGCATGTGAAAAAAGTTTGTAAGGGGAGGTTATGGGCTCAATGGGGAGAGGGGGGTTACAGAGCTACAACTCGTATATTTCCATGTTAAATATAAAAAAAAATTCATTGAAATAGGGCAGTTACAACCTCAATCAACACCCCCCTGCATACACCAATGACTATAATAGTGACAATACTGAAAGGAAGTTCAAATATTTACATGGAAACAATATTAAAGACAGCAATCTGTGAAGATATTACTTACGATTGGTCTTTTACCATAGCTTGTTTTAACAGCTTGCTGAAAGGCTGCATCTTCCAAAACAGCCTATAAAGAATGTTTCGTATAACTTTACTTTTCAGTTTTATACAAAGAAATTTAAATTGAACATTAACAAAAAGTAAATTTAAAAAATATGAATGAGGAAAAAAGAAAAGTATATTAATATCACTTTAAACAAGACAAAATAATAATCAATATCAATTTAGTCATATGACTGTATTACATGTATCAGCTTTATGGATGCACTTTCGAGAATTGCATTGTGTTCACGATGAAAAAGCCTGCACATGTTACATCCCCATTGTTAAAATAATATATAATTAAAAATTCTTTGACTGTTATTCAAAATCTACAATTTAACGATTTTCCATTAGACTAAAATACTGTTCATAATTTTTAGCACAGATGAAAAATTATTCACATAAAAGCTACAAATGAATTTCTTATCACACGAGCAGATTACTTAACATGCTTCTGATATTTAAAAAAAATGTTTTTGACTGTCAATCAATGAAATTCATGAAAAATCATTCACTAAAGGAATGAGCCAATAATATTGACTATTGGTTGGTTGCACTTTTGTGGCATAAGGACAACAAAGATCGTTCTGCGAAAGACAAGTTAAGATCATACATGCGGTTTAAACGTCGACTGTCAATTACATTGCTCATATTTTATGTGAATTCTGCTTTCCCATTGCATATCGAAAAGCGGCTTTAGAGTTAAAGTGGGAAATTCTTTAATATGTGCCACCGCAATGTTGACGCCAAAAAAAATGCATATATTTTTTAGACAATAGCAAAAGACTGGCGACTTCGAATGAATTTTTTGCAGCGTCATTCACAACTAAATTAAGACTGTGCTGAAGGTACATACAATGCTCTAGGATTAACATCTAAATTATTTTTAAGCCTATCTTTTTGCCTTTCTTGTTAGCGCCATTTTTGTGACCTTGACCGCACGTTTCATTAATATCCATATTTAAGTTCTTTAAAAATACAATAAAAACTCCCTTAGTCCTTGTCCTGCTGTGTCAGTGGAACAAAATCCAAGAAAATGCTCCTTTATCTCAACGTTTTTCATTGAGATGTTCAAATAAACAAATCTAAAAACTACCGTAATTTTCTCCTCATGCGTAATGTTTGGATTACGATCTAAAATAACAGAATAATATTTAGAATCTTGTGTTAACTATAGTTTGTTTAATTTTCTAGCATAGCATTTTTTGTGATCAGTTAATTTTGAATGTTATGACCTAGATAATGAGGCATATTGCGGTGTTGGGCTTTTTCAATACAATAAATGTGCTTTGCTATAACATTATCAAGTTTCGAAATACTTTCTGTTAATTTTAAAAAAAAATTTCGTTATTTTTTTTTAAACAACTTTCCCGTATGCTCTTTAAAAGATGAATTTTGTCTGGCTAAAAACTGAATGATGCATATAATTCTTTCAATAACTGCCATTCACCTCTTCTTTTCATGATCCACTTGGGCCTGATTTATGGAATCTACGGTTTTTAATTTCTCTATATTTTGTTTTAAATCCACACATTGTCTCAAACTTTAAAATGCGATACACTTTTTTCATCTCGTTCCACTTTTCTAGTTAAATGAAGCCAATCTTTATAATCTATTCTATCATTAAACGCATTCATAGAGGTGTGAAGGGCAAAATCAGAGATTGAAGGTAATTCACTACAAGACCATAGCCAAGTCCCATTAAAAATTTAGTTTTGGGGGGACCGGTCCCTAAGATCCCCCCTCCCCTCTGGATATGGCACGATTCATGATGTGTAACACATTCACGTGTTACCAATACTGAAATGCATAGATTGTTAAAAACACGCTAAAAACTGCTAGATTTATACCATTTTTTTATGTGCCATTTTAACACATTTTTAATAATGTCTCATTTTTTTTAATTTCCGAAAATTTTCAAAATCTATCAGTTTTGCTAGATTTGCGAATTTGAAAAAATCAGTTATGTAACCAAAGCTTAGCTGCAGCCCGGGTGCCATGCACCCGCGCTTAAGACGCTGCTGTTTATGGGTTGCAGGGTTGTGATTTACTGATGTTTTTAGTAAGTGGGGGGCACGGCACCCTCCCCACTAGGCATGTACTTATTCGGGAAATGCACTGGATAAAAAAAAACCTTGGAGACATTCTATTATGGTTGGCGCTCCCTACAGTTGTTGGCGTCAGGGATTTATACACACCCCAACTCCAGATTTTTTGATACACCCCACTAAAACACTGTGTTTCTTGAAATATAGTCCACACACCCCCCCGCCAGTTTATGAATCCCGAGCAAGCCCTTGGTTGGCGTCTTGGCGAAGTTGCCGTAACCTGTACTATTACCCGGCATTTTAATCGTTAACGTATCTGGAACCATGAATTTTATAAAATTAAAATTAAAATCATTTAAAAAAAAAAATACTTACATTAATATCCAGTGAAGGATGATATTCATTGTATCCAGAATACAAATCGTCGTCTTCTGTCATTACTTGCATTTTCGTGCACTAATAAGCTTTTCCTTCGTTAATAAGGAAGTAAGCTAACATTGGGTTAATTTTTATTATTTGTTATTTTATTTATATAACATTATATTTTAATTGTTTCAATTTGAAAAATGAAACGAAATTGCGCACGTTTCATATCTGGTTACCATGGAAATTGATAAACAAATTGCCTGGAATACTGTCCCCCGTTTCTGTCTACAGCAGGTGCTATGTCTCACAGGATTTCATTGATAAAGCAAAATTTCATTTTGTGAATATTTTCACTGTTTTAGACTAAAGAGCAACAAATGGAAACAACTGCAAGTTCGACTTGTAAACTTTTTGCAGAGTAAACGATTTGCAAGCAATCAGTTTTACATAAAAAAACAAAACATTTCAGTTGAATAGTTTTTTTTTCACTAATTTAATTAAAAAAATACAGTAAAAACTGTCTTAATGGACACCATGGGATCCCACATAAGTGGGCAGGGGACTCGAATCCCACCCCCCAGCCGTTCAAAAATTTGATTTGCCTAATTCTGCTATGCATTTACTTTAAAAAATTTTACAAGTAGGTTTTAAAATAAGGTACTTTTTAGCTCATTACTAATTGTCAAGCAGTATCAATTACTTTTGTAGCATTTTAGTATCTTGTACATTCATTAAAATGTTTGACAGCCTTGAGAAGGAGGGTTTTTTTTCTCATACCGTACCTCCCCACTCCACCCAAAGGTACTCAGATGGACATCCCTCAGATCACTGGAAGCGGCCATATATAGACGAATTTCCGAGTAGCATGGGAATGTCGAATGTTTGATTTTTTAGAAGCTGACTGGTTAAAATGCTTTATTTTACTTTCGATAAACTCAACCTGGCTACATGGGATAAGCTACACAACGTATTCCTACGTGAAAGAAAATAGTTCCCAACGAAACTTGTTCTGAACAAAAAATTTTGCGTATAAAATCTATAGTTATACATTGGAACTGCAGGCCGCATTAAAAATAATAATAATCTTCATAAAAACCTGCGTTTCTATCATTATTTAACAAAAGTTCGTCCTTACTCTTCTCCAATCGTGTATCAGTTTACTTACGGGGACTTGGCGAACGCAACAAGTGCAGTATCCCTCATTTTAAAGCCAATACTGTTTCTGCTTCGAGCTTTTCCAGTTGCCGTCAGCTTCGGAAAGTAAATATTCTCCCCTTGAATTCCACTCTCATGCTGTTAGAAAGCCTTTTAGCAGTTCGGCGAAGGTCATCGTTTTCAACGTGTTTTACAAATTGCGGGATCGACATCCTGAAAAATCGAATAACGGAATGGGGCTTTCGAAGTTGACCCCCCCACCCCCCACCCACACCGGTCGGATTTTTCAATGTGAAACATGCTATTAATATTTAACGAAAAGCATTGATTTGAGTACGGCTTACCTGCCCTCTACCACCGCCCTCCCTCTGGAAAAATAAACAAATTAAAAAATAAATGTAGGTACTATGCTTTGAACCGTTTGTTAGTTGGAGACATCAATCATATAATAAATAACACTTATTAACACTTGGTGTCAGGACAAAAGGTTACTGAATTGAAACTTTATAGGATGGTGTATGAAAGATGTCGGGTGCATATTCAAAATATGTATAACAATACCTCCCGCCGTCCGCCCTCAAGGCTTTTGAAAGAGAATTTTCGGCAGGGAGGGAAATGGGATATTTGGAAGTAACAGCGATAAGCTGCCAATTCTAACGAACTCTTGCATGTAGATCAGTCTAGACGCTTTATGATACTGAAAATTTAACTTCCGTTCATGGTAACACGGTCAGCTTCCATAATGTAGCCAGGTTGAGTTTGCCGAGAGTATAGTATTACAAATAGTAGCATGTTCACCCCGTTTTCTGCACTTTTGGTGTAACGTTGTATTCAATTATATATTAACCGAAAAACTTCCTTTAACAACCCTAAGGCTCTTGTTGCTTTCAATGGCCTTCCTTACTAACTCACAATTGAATTTTCTTATATCTTCTTTCATGTTTTTGCGCAAAGTTTTGCAAAGTTCTACATACTCGATCTTGCGACTGGTATTTTGATTGTCCACCTTCATAAGTCTTCGCCTTTTCATGAGTTGTTTCGTCTTCTCAGATAATTTGCTATTCTGCTTTTTACATGTTACACCACCAATTTCCCCAGCAGTTTCAATTATTGTCTTAACAATGTTTTCATTTGCTTCTGAGATGTCAACTTCTTCAATAAGTCCTTCCAGTGCAGAAAAGCGATTTTTTAATTCCAACTTGAATGCCTCGGTATTTTCTTTTAATTTCTTTAAATCCACCCTCTTACATACTTGTTTCCTAATGAGCTTCTGCCTTTCTAGTTTAGTATTTAAGTGCATTTTACATCTCACCATTCGATGATCACTTCCAGTATTAAATCTGTTCAGTATGCTGCAATCTTCAATAATTGATTTCTTGTTTGCCAGTATATAGTCAATTTCGCTGGTTCCTCCATTGGGGTGTTTCCATGTCCATTTTCTTTACGTTTTCTCATCCCGCCCCCCTAAAATTACTCATACGATTATGAGTGCTTATTTACAAATTGAAAGTGACGTTTGCCTCCAAGGAACAGTCATGAATTATTCAAACATAAATAATTATGAACGTCGCCAATGGTGCCCATATGCCACATGAGTACTTTTAGGTGGGGTGGGGGGGAGGCTAAGAAAAATCATTACCTCCTTCAAGTTTGTTCGTCGAACAACCATTTAAATGGCTAAAAAGCAGAGGTGCCATTTGGGGTTAAACTGCCCCAAGGATTCCAAGTTGCTGTGTATTTTTAAAAATTTACTATGCTTTGCAGCTCTTATATGCACTTTGCGCCCCCCCACCTAAGAAATTCCTGAAATGGCGCCCCTGCTAAAAAGCCGTACATTTATCAAAAATTTGCCGATATCAACGTCTGAGGGGGCTCAAATGCCCCCCACCCTTTCAGCCGTTGGTATGGGCAAATTTTTGATAAATTTATGGCTTCAGAATCAAAAACAACGTTTTTTCAGGCCATTGCCCCGGCCTAGATTTCAGTTTACAGACGTCCCTGACTATATATATATAGGTGGAGCCCCATATAGGTATATATGTATATAGGTAATATATGTCAGTTTGAGCTGGAAAAGAAACATACTGATCTTCTATAGATAAAGCAGCAAGCCATTATTTTTCACATAAAGTATCATTGCTAGGAAACTGATGAAACTAATTTTTTCAGACCTCGAATCAGAAGTATGAAACGGTATTACACAATGAACCATGTTTAAAAAACAAAATTAGCAATACTTGTTGGGCCTGAAAAGAACCGTTTTAAAAATGACACAATATGTTAAAAAACGCCAAACTCCAATCGATCTTAAATCTCAACTCAAGCTCATGCAAAGAAATAATCAAAACAGGTTGGTTTTGAGCGGGTCGCGAGCGATCCAAGCGGACGAAATCAGAAACAGAAATCGCGTCCAAAATTTTTTCGATTTCGGATGGCTTCTAGTGGCGGAGGCTTTGCTGCGTGTTTAAGATTTGGCTCAAAGTCGTTTTTTTTGGCTCAAAGTCGATTTTGGCTCAAAGACACTCAAAGTAGTTTAAACCAGGTACTCGCTTAACGAGTATAGTGCATTTCAGGCATTTCGCTAATCTCATATACTTACAAGATTTAAGCAGTTTTACAAGTTCGCTAATGCCTAAGAACTTCTTAAACTGGATCGCAAAAACTGTGATATTTTACATTATGTCAGCTATTCATTTTTAAAATGTAGGCATTTTCATAATTTTTTGTTTTTTCCCCCATTTTTATATACAGTTTCACTGCTATTAAGAGGTTATAATATTTTATTTAACAGAATTCAGATTAAAATTTCTCACCGAAAGGTCTCAAACTCGTTATCTTTAAGAGGTCATAATTACTCGAACAATTAGTTTTGCAAAGAACTAAAGACATATTCTGAATCAGTGTTAAACACTATACAAAATAATCCTAGTGTTGACCCCAGGTGCCACGGACGTGATAAAAGGTTCCCTTGTTAGTTATCAATAATTGTATATCATTCAACATCTCAATAATTGTTTCAGCAAGACCTTTTCCAGTCCTATCTGATAGCTCAACAAATGTTAAAAAATGTTTATACAAGAAGCCCTTCGTCTCAAAACGAATCGTCAACTTCATTTAAGTTTAAATATCCGAGCGGTTTTAAAATACGTGTGTTTCTTTCAAAACCCATGTCGTAAATGGCTCCCAGTGTGGCTAGGAAGTTCTACTGAAAATTTTCCCTCTACTGTCAGAAATTTCCCATATTTTCCTCACTTTAGAAAAGGCTGTCTTTAGTAGACTGATAGTAGACCTAATGTTTAGGACTTCTGGTAATCGTAATCGAATTCAGATTACCGTAATCATTCATAGTCTGGCGATAATACATGAGACATGACAAAGGCAAAAATAGAATGTTCCAAATTGTACATGGTTGCCAACGTGCCATGCCGTCAGCTTATTCTTGTCAATTTCTTGAAGAAAGTCACGGATCTGTGATCAGGAGAGGAAGATACAATATGTAATTTTAAATGTGCTGTACAGTATTGTACTTGAAATTATTAATTCATAAAAATTAATAGCAAAATTATGTATGAAAAATCAATACGAATTGTATTTTTATCAGTTTTATGCAAATTTTTGCTTGAAACCAATCCCTACCTCACACACATATACTATTAAAATGAACTTTAATTCACTTTAAGCGTATTCGTGTTACGCGATTATTTCTCAGAACCAATTAATCGCGTAAGCCGAGGGATACCTGTAAATGTATCAATTAATTTCTGAATTCCAGGGGCGCTGAAAGCCAACGTGGGCCCCCTAGGCTCACTTCAACCGGCCCCCATAACCCCTTTCCTAGGCCGGGCCTCCCACAGCATAGGTTCTTGCCAGCGCGGACCCCCGGGCTGCAGTCCCTGCTGCCCCCCACCTCTAGTCGGCTCTGCTAATTTCCATTGAATCCCACTATCACAAAACGGCGTTGGATTGGATACGCATTCACGCCACTTCCCCGACTGTGGATTCTGTCACAGTCACCTTTTTTTTTTTTGCCTGCGGGCGATCTTTAAAATGTTGTGCGCAAAAAATAAACAATAATCTTGAACAATGACAGCCACTATTTCAAGTTACAGTGATCAAGAAGAGTTGCCTTTTTTGTATGTACCCTACTGACATTATCAAACAAAGGATAGCCTACACATTCTTAGCTACAGCATTTAAACGTAAAAGCGGGGTACCATTACGTCAAGTACATTGAATATTATAAATAAATGGCAACACTTCGTGTTTACTAGGGGTTCAGTCCGATTGATTCCTGACGAAAGACAGCGATCTTTAGTTCGAAACGCATCTAAGCGTTCGGCCAAACATTGAAACTACACCTAGGAAGGTTTCAAGTATTACGTAAGCAATATTTTGGCCATTTCAACCCTCCCCCCAAATAAGCAAAAATTAACATTGGCTAACATAGGAAAATAAGACCAATGGCAACCCACCCCCCCCGTCCCCCCCAAGTTGTTTACGTAATACTAGAACTCTCCTTAACATTGTTACTAATTTCTAATCCACACTATTTAAGTAAATTTCTATTAATTCTTAGTCTGTTTAATAGATTTAAAACATCCGAGTACTTCTTTTAAAATTATTTATATATTTTTTTTTCAATTAACATATGATTTGTAACTTTTTTAAAGTCAATCAAACATAATAGTTTTAAAATATTAACATGGATACTTTTACAATTACCAACTGAAAGTGAAACTAACATTATTTTAAAATCTCGAATCCCAGATTTTTTTTGCAATGATATGAGCAACTTTTTTTGTTTTTTGCAAATGCACTAATCCAAAGATATAGAAACGTACGTTAAATAAAATATTTACATTTAATAATAGTGTTTAAAATCACATATGGGAAACTACTCTACGTTCTTTTAATTCCATCTTACGTTAATAATTTTAAACGCGTTGTTTTGTCCGTTACGTGCCCCACGAACTTACGTTTTCAAAACGAACATACATTAGCCAATTTACTACAATTCTGAATAATAGTCCTTAATAATTCTGAATAATAGTTCTTAATAATTCTGAATAATAGTTCTTAATAATTCTGAATAATAGTACAATTCTGAATTTGCAGTGTTATATGGATACTTCTTCGTATTCAGATTAAGTAACATTAGAGTTCTTTACTTTATTCTACATTTT
>QLNU02015270.1:26100940-26143109 GCA_006491805.2 Dysdera silvatica
TTACGTTTTCAAAATGAACATACATTAGCCAATTTACTACAATTCTGAATAATAGTTCTTAATAATTCTGAATAATAGTACAATTCTGAATAGCAGTGTTATATGGATACTTCTTCGTATTCAGATTAAGTAACATCAGAGTTCTTTACTTTACTCTACATTTTATTTTCGATGTTCAGTTTTATTAGACAAAAAAAAACAACAAAAAAAAAAAAACAGGCACAATTTCATGCAAGGTAAGTTGACATAGCACTACGCGAATTAAAATTCTACATCGTGGGCAACGTTATAAGCGTAAGGTGAAGTACAGTCAAAAAGTAAATTCCTAAGTACATTTCAGACGGGCTTTGCAGTGTTTAGTCTTTTATTTAAAAAAAAAAAAGAAGAAAAATCAGACCTATAATTTCATGCAAGATAAGTTGACGTAGCACTACGCGAATTAAAATTCTACATCGTTGGCAACCTTATAAGTGTAAGGTGTAAAGTGTAGTCAAAAGGTAAATTCCTAAGTACGTTTCAGACGGGCTTTGCAGTGTTTCTTCTTAAAAACAACAGCAACACGTATTTCTTTTTTGTATTCCCAAGAAAGGTGGTCCAAGTTCGTCTGAAATGTGCGTCGAAGCTAATGTTTTAGCTTCACTTTACGTTTATGACCTTCACTTCCGTATATAAATTATTTCTATTTATTTATTCTATACAGTCGAACCTCGTTAAGACGAACACCAAGGGGAACAGAAAATCTGTTCCTATTAACAGTAATTCGTCTTATCCGGAAAGGGTAGTATGTTATACAATCTGACGGGACTTCAGAAAACGGTTCGTATTAAAAGTAATTCGTCTTAAGCGTGTTCGTCTTAACGAGGTTCGACTGCATTTGATTTGAAGATTCGCCTTTACGACGTTTGACTGCATTTGATTTGAAGAGGGTAGTCATGGAAAAATGATCATAAAATTGTTTGTTGGGAGACATATGCGATAAAAAAAATGTAAATTATTTAAAAAGGATTTCTATTTAATTCGCAGCCCTTTATCGATAAGGTTTTGCAGATTAACGAGCATCACTGAACTTATAAAAATTTTGTAGGTGATCGTCTTTAGAACTTCAAAAAATTCTACTGAATGAATGAATGAATGAATGAAATTATGCTGTTTACAGTGAATGAAAGATCTTGGCCTACTTTTCAATATTTTCGTAATACAGTCGAACTTCTCGGTTGAATGGTAATCGTACTCTGGGTTACTCTTGTCTGGAATTAAAGTGCTGCCTTCGGCGGCCACTCTTCCCCATCCCCACCCCGCCCAATCTACGAACTCGGGGTTACGCAGCTGTAGAAAAGCGTTTAGCACCCTGCAATTAATTGGGAATTGAATTTGGATTTTTGCATGGCAGAATAATCGTTTATTTTTACCACTGCAGCAACGGCACCTGAAGTCATCGATGGTTTTCAGCAGTCTCTTTTTAGTTGTTGTCCGCGCCTACATCTGACTAAACTGCCATGTTTTGATGGGAACCTGTGTTTTATTTTCAATGATATTTTCAGTGTGCTACCTTCCATTAATCAAATTAGAGTTATCAAAAATATTGCGGAAGGGGCATATATTACATACATTTATGCATTACAATATATGTAAACTTACAATTTATTTTAAATTATTGAGGTGGGGGGGAGGGGGACTCTAGCACCACGGGACACATAAAACTCAACATTTATGTCTCCATTACTTCCGAATATTTAAATACGAATATAATAATAATCACTAAATAAATTTTTATTCATAATACAATGGAAGTATCATAAAATCTTTGAATGATTAATTTCTCCCACCAGGTGAAAGAAGACTTAGGAGAAATTTTGGAGTTTTATTTGAAATGAATTAAAATGCTTAATATGATTTATAATGCAATCACGTGTAAATATGTGCCGCCTACCTAACGTAATTCGAACATTCACCTTTGTAAAATATGTACGAGCATAACACTTATGTTTCTCAATTTACATACGCGGACATATGGACACAGCATATAAAATATATAAAACAACATTTAAAATATATAAAACAACATTTAAAATATATAAAATAACATGTAAAGTATATAATGCAGATACAAAGGAAAAGGAAGGTTTATAAATTCAGATGCTTTTCTCTTGCGTAGGCGGTTAAATTTAGGAGAAGTTGAGAAAAGAGAATATAATTTTGGAATATAAAAAAACTTTTGTTTTCAAGTGTATATTATTTTCTGCGTTTGTCTTCACTGCTATTTATTTTACTCTATTTTGTATAAATTATTGGAAAATTTAAAATTATAACACAAAATATGCGAAAAATTCATAATATTCTTTTATAGAAAGCGTTAGTGTTATTAATGAAGCATATACAAAATTAATGATTTTCTTCCAAAAAAAAAAGAAAAAAAAAGGGGCATATTTCCAAATAATCAGTGAGTTCAGATCCGAGTGTAGGATTTGAAAAAGTGGGTATATTTAATGAAGCGGGGAAGAGTTTTAAGATAGAAATTTATCCCATAGTGTAAATATAATCCTAGTGTAGGCGAGTATCTGGACAAATCAGTGAGTTTATTAAGTTACCATTTATTTTGAAGGCGCCTACATATCAATATACAGGGTGAGTTCAATCCACCGCACCCAGGAAACATTTTTGAAATAGCCATCTGTTCACTGATTGGACTAGTTTCAATCAGTTCAGAAAGTTCACATCACAATTTATGGAATTAAGCAAATCCAAATACGCACAAATGTATAATTTCTTCTCTTCATTAACACAAATTCTTATTATAATTCAAAAGACTCAATTTAAATGTTCATTAAACCAAAATCGTTCCTATATAACTCAAAAATTCTTTCCTTATATTACACAGTGCGATGACTTATTATATGTACTTATACTTCTATAATCTTTCTATCCAAATAAACCTATAGAATATAGAAAATCTTTCTGTATAACTTAAAAGTTATATTACAAAATTTCCTTAAACCGATTTCTTATCGTAATTCTATAATCTTTTATTCAACGATCTTCATTGAACTAAAATTACATTTCCTTAAAAGTAATAAGGAAAGTTAGTATCCAGGATCAGTGGTGTAGTTGAGGAATAGCGCAGCCTAGCGGCGCTAGGGCGAAGTTTTAGAAAACAATACATTTTACAAACAAAGTTCTGTTCAAGTTGTAAATAAAAAATATGTGAATTCTACAATTCTGTTAAGAAAAAAAAATTCTTAGAGCAATGATCATAAAATAAATCGTGGGTATTTAAACGAAATTACAGCTTGAAACAAGTGTCTTAAACTATATTCCGAAAACAGAATAAGCCACAATACTTTGTTTGACACAACGAGTGCGACAAGGATGAAAAGGCAGACATTGGAGGAGTTGAGTGGTCAAAAACTTCCCTCCCACTATATTTCCTCTCTGACGCCTTCGGAAACCCTTCCCAATCATCCACCCCCCCCCACACCCCCCATCCCCACTGCTTAATTCGTCTTCATCCTCTCCGACGCATTTAGGAATGGGAAAGTATATAGCATGAATTATACAGCTCCCACTTCCTCTTAAAGGCGATTTAACCCTCTGCTTTCTGATGGCTTTTTGTAAACATGATCCCTACACCCGGGACCAGCCAACGTTTGAACTGGAATCATCCGAAGTTTTATTGCCACTACCCCCATTCTTATCTGAGTTTTTCCATCTCCTCTCCAGAACAGGTGGGAGGGACTAAAAAAGGCAGGAAACATTCAAAATGCGAGAAGACACTGACATTTTCCAGTGGTCTTCACATCGTAAACCGTTGCGCTCTTTTGGTGACTAAAAATTTGGTGACTTCAGGGAAACTAAAAATTTGTATTTGAAACCATAGGTGTACGCAGAAAGTTCATAAGGGGGGTTATAGGCTCAATGTAGGTTATAGAGATGCAACTCACATATTCCTATGTTAAATATACAAAATTTCATTGCAATGGGGGTGTTACAATCCCCATCAACACCCCCCTGCGTACGCCAATGTTTGAAACAAACGTTATTTTAAATTTACAATGAGGAGATATTAAGTATTATTTTGAAAATAATATTATTAATTGTATAATGTAAATTTATTAGAAATAGGTTTAGTGATCGGAATAATAAAATGTTGGAAATACAATCCAGCAGAATATGAATATAGAGCGTAGTTTATTGTTTATATATACATCAGAGTGTAGTTTATTGCTTATGCATCTATTATGAAAGTATTCCATTCAATGTAAGTATAGATTTAAAAGTTTTCAAGAACGTTTATTTGTATAATACATTCAGGGCCGGATCTATCGCCCGCAAAACCCCACAATGCGGGGAAAAAAGAAAAAAAGAGAAGAATTATTCAGACCTCATATGTACAGCCGTTATTCAGAGGTTTCTGTTTTCCGAAGGTTTCGTTATTCGAATATTGCAAAAGTAACAGTTGCAGTTTCTGCTTTGTTTTTTTTGGGGGGGGGGGGTTGAAGTTGTGTGCAATACTTTAATTAGCGAATAGTTTAAAACGAGTAAATAAGTGAATAAGTAAATTAGCGTCAATTTTTCGGAAAATTCTTTTTAATCTGTTGGGGTATCTAGTGGCGTAGTTGGTTAAGGCGTTTGCCTGACATCTTACTGGACGGGAGTTCGAATCCCCATGTGCTGCAGAAAAAATAATTGCAAAGTTAGTTAGTTAATAACTACAAATATTTATTACTGAGCCAACCGTAACAAGATACTCTACAAACTATGTAAATGAAGTCTTGGTTAACATTTCAATGGATTACCTATAAGCGCATTCACGTGTAATATCAGCTCGTCTGTAGTGTAAAACATCGAGCTTGCGTAAAAAATTGAGCCTTCGTCGTGAAAAGAAGTTTCATAGCCCTCAAATATTTCTACAAACACGATCATTTTTAACTGTAAATATGCGGCTCAGACTATCTTTTCCGCATATACTATACTCAATTTCAACACATGGCGGAACACAATATTAAATAAATACAATATTCAAACGAAATACTGGCATGCAAATTCAATACTTCGAATGGTTATAAGCTACTTTCTATATTCTAATCCCTCTTAGGGAATGTGATTTTAGAAAGGGCCTTAATGAAAAGAATATTTTATTTCTTACCAAGCAGCTGCTTGTAGATAGATACCTTTGACATCACGGGATTTGGCTCTGGCTATCCACATGTTGACAATCATCTCTTATAACACTGACTATGTGTTCTATCTCACTAACTTGATGCGGATTAAATCTTTACATCTTTCTTAGCGGTTGCTCTTAGGCAACCATCGTGAAGAGTAGTTCCCATCGTCTCTCGCTTAAGACTTAATATTCTCAACTCATCTCGTTAAACTTTTTATTCAAAACTGATTAAACTTTGACATTTTCAAAGCTCTGAGATGGCGTCTTCGACCTGCGATTGGTTATTGGCTTGACCAGTCAGAATCGCATGCATGTCTTGCCGTTTGGTCGGCATGGAGGTCCAGGTTTTCCCCTGCGGCGGTCGCTTCCGAAGAAAGGCAAGAATTTCTGCTGACATTTACGAGTTTTCTCGTATAGTGATGTAAGGCGATTTTAAGGGTATCTTTGTACGTCCGGGCCTTTGAAGATTCCAATTAGCAGACTTTTATTGTACTGACACACCTCCAACGAGATGGGATGACCAGACGCAGAGATCAAAACCAGGGCAGTCTTTATGCGTCTGTTCTTTACTTACGCCATAAAATCTTGGACTATTCTAGAGATTTTTAGGTTGTACAAAAGGATGAGAGTTATTGCAAGAAGGATATTATGCATGAGAACATCTTCTTGGCGCCGTTGTTTGTAAGGGAAAGTGAGTGCTTTCTTCTATGGCTTAACGTACAAATTTAGGGGAAAATATACAAATTACAAGAAATTTTTTTTATAGGACGATCTTCCTGTAACAGAATGTAGGAATATAAATACAGTGAAATAATAACAACACTACAGAGAGAAATTAAAAGAAATAGTAACAGAACGTATAATGACTATTATTTACCCAAAATGAAAACACGGCTAGGAAGAAATAATATTGAGTACAAAGATGTTGAAACGGGAAATGATTTACCAATTGAACTAAAGGAGAGAAACAACACCAACTTATTTAAAAAAGAACTAAGGGAAAAACTGCTATAAGATGATGCAAACGCTGAGGAGCATTATTAAATAAAAAATATATCTAGGGAAGATAATATATATATATATATATATATATGGCCTGCAAAAGGGTTGCTGGTATCTAACTGGAAGGAGACCCACACGCTGAACGTATGTGACGATGTGTGGAACCGGCCAGGCCAGTAACCTAGTGTCCTACCCCGCCTTCAAGTGGTGCAGGCTGGGCTTTCTATCCAAGAGGCAAATTAATATTTGCTGCACGGATGGAAAGGCGGAAGGGGAGGGCTAATTCACCAACCCGTCTAGCCAGCGTGGTGAAATTATGGCTAATTCCTCCATTATGTTGACACACCAGAAACCATGGCCCCTAGTCTCCAGGTGCTGGAGTGCTCCTGATCAAGGCAGCGGTCAGTGTGGCATGAAAGCAGGGGGTGCTAAGAATCACTGGAATGGCCCAGGCTGCCGTTTGTTATTGACCTTGGCTACGTTTAATGGACGATCCCTTGCTTCTGAAGCAAAACTTCAGGAATTGGAAGAGGAACTAGACAAGATCAAATGGGACATTGTAGGACTCAGTGAAATTAGAAGAAAAGGTGAAGAGTTGGTGGAACTGAAAAGCGGACATTTGTTTTATTATAGAGGAACGGAAACTGGAAGAACAAGTGGTGTTGGCTTCTTAATCAACAAAAGAATTAAAGACTGTCTTCTGGAAGTTGAAAGTACATCAGATCGAGCAGCGAGGCTTGTTGTTCAACTAACCCAGCGATACCAACTTCAAATAGTACAGGTATATGCACCAACATCAAGCCATACCGACGAAGAGGTTGAAGAATTTTATGAAGAAATCAAAGAGTTACACACCAAAGGGAAACAACATATCAAGCTCATCATGGGGGATTTCAATGCAAGAATTGGACAACAGGAACAAGGAGAGACATCGGTTGGTAAATACGGATATGGGGAAAGGAATGAACGTGGCGATCAACTCATCGAATTTGCAGAAGCTGAAAACCTTAGCATCATGAATTCATTTTTTAAGAAGAAACCGCAAAGAAAATGGACATGGAAACACCCAAATGGGGGAACTAGTGAAATTGACTATATCCTGGCAAACAAGAAATCAATTATTGAAGATTGCAGTGTACTGAACAGATTTAATACTGGAAGTGATCATCGAATGGTGAGATGTAAAATGCACTTAAATACTAAATTAGAAAGACAGAAGCTCATTAAGACAATAGTTGAAACTGCTGGGGAAATTGGTGGTGTAACCTGTAAAAAGCACAATAGCAAATTATCTGAGAAGACGAAACAGCTCATGAAAAGGCGAAGAGATATGAAGGTGGACAATCGAAATACCAGTTCCAGGATTGAGTACATAGAACTTTGTAAAACTCTGCGCAAAAGCATGAAAGAAGACATAAGAAAATTCAACTGTGAGCTAGTAAGGAAAGCCATTGAAAATAACAAGAGCCTTAGGGTTGTTAAAGGAAGTTTATCTGTTGGGAAGAAACACATCATTGCATTAAAAGGAGAGGATGGCACCGTAACAAGAAATAGGGAAGAAATACTTAGAAGAGTTGAAGAATTCTACAAAAAACTATATGAAAGTAACAGTGGATTAAACGAAGACACTGAAATAGTCGAAGGAACAGCTCCTAAAATCTTAAAAGAAGAAGTTTCATTTGCAATAAAAAATATGAAGAAAGGAAGAGCCCCTGGTGATGATGGTATTACATTAGATATCCTAAAAGAAGCTGGAGAATATGTAGAAGACATACTTGCAAAATTCTTTACCAAATGTCTTAACAGCGGTAACATACCAAACCAATGGGATTCTGCAACAGTAATTCTTTTGCATAAAAAAGGTGATAAAGAGGATTTGAAAAATTACCGACCAATTAGCTTGTTACCTGCTATTTATAAAATCTTCACAAAAGTTCTAACACATCGCCTGCAGAAAAAATTAGATGCAGCTCAACCAAGAGAACAAGCTGGATTTCGAAGTGGATTCAGTACAGTGGACCATATTCAAGTATTAAGAGAATTAATTGAAAGAACACATGAATATGAACTTCCATTGTGTGTTGCATTTATTGACTATGAGAAGGCCTTTGACTCTATTAAAACATCAGCAGTCATCAACTCTTTAAGATCAACAGACATTGAGGATGTGTACATTGACATGGTGAAACGTGTGTATAAAAATGCAAGTGCAAAATTTCGGTTACATAAAGATACCAAAACTATCAAACTTGGCAAAGGGGTGAGGCAGGGAGATACCATTTCTCCAAAACTTTTTACTTCTGCTTTACAGATGATTTTTCAGCTGATAAATTGGAATAACAAGGGAATAAAAATAAATGGTGAATATTTAAATCATCTGCGGTTTGCTGATGACATTGTTATTTTTTCAACGGACCCATTAGAACTCCAAGACATGGTACAAGAGCTCTCAACTAGAAGTGAAGAAGTTGGACTCAAGATGAACCTACAAAAAACTAAGATCATGTTCAATAATTTTGTAGAGGAAACAAAAATACAAGTTGACAACACTGAGCTAGAAATTGCTGATTCATATATTTACCTTGGCCAGCTGATTTCAATGGATGGCAACATTATGAAAGAACTCAACAGACGTATTAAACTTGGCTGGAGTGCATTTGGAAGAAACAGTTTTATCCTGAAGGGGAAATTGCCTTTGTGTCTAAAAAGAAAGGTCTTCAACCAGTGTGTATTGCCAGTCCTCTCTTATGGATCAGAGACATGGAGTCTAACAGTTGGAGCAATACGAAAGTTACAGACAACGCAAAGGAGCATGGAGAGGTGCATGCTTGGAATAACTAGGAGAGATCGAAAAAGAAACACTTGGGTGAGAGAGCAAACTAGAGTAGAGGACATCATTGTTAAAGTAAAAGGGCTGAAATGGCGATGGGCTGGGCATATTGCAAGAAGAACTGATCAACGATGGACAACAGAAATTCTGAACTGGATTCCAAGAGACCACCGAAGACCTAGAAAACGTCCTCAAACTAGATGGGTGGATGAAATAAGAAAAGAGGTTGGGGTGACGTGGAAACGAATGGCCCAGGATAGACTTGTGTGGAAAGCATTTGGAGAGACCTTCATCCAGCAGTGGATAGATAATGGTTGAATATGATGATGATATATATATATATATTATATAATGTGTGCCCAGAATTTTCCCGGCGACGACGGGTTAATTATTCTTTATTATCCTGTCTCGATTATTAAAAAAATAAATAATAGTAGCTTGGGCTAGTTCCTTTTTTCAGCAGTGATTTTGTAAAATAATTAAGTAATAAGTATATATATATTGAAATGAATAGTTAGCGAGCTATTACTTACAGAAAGGAATTAAGAGAAAAGAGGTACTTAATAGTCAAAACAAACAATAATTGGTCCTCCAGTGCTAATTAATGCAGCTTAAAGAAACCATTATTATCAAAGCAAAATTCTAATATGATTATGATATGTAGTACCTTCTAATTTAATAAACATAAATACACTACTCCCTGATGAAGAACAAAATTCTTGGTATTGTTTAATCTTTTACTCCTCTTCACTTTTTACTACTATAATTTCAGTTTTTATTCTAAGCTGTTTCTACTACTTTAATTTACTTGGTTTGACTACCTAGTGTTATATTACTTTTCTACTTTAACTTTGTCTAAATTAATATACAATTAAGTGTAGTATATTTATGTATATTACATTAGAAGGTACTACATGTCACAATCATACTACAATTTTGCTATATATATATATAAATTGTGTATTACTATATGTGTAATAATAAATTGGAAAATGAATATAATCATATACCTATAAAATAGAAAAACTGCATAGATATAAAAAAAAATTGTTTGCAAAATTTGTATGTTTGTTGTGTGTAAAATGTAACCCATAGCGAAGTAAATAGAAAGCTGTTACTATAATGTGGATGGATTTTTGTCTGTATATCCACAATTTCGATTTCAACTATAATCGCATTTTAGCTTAAAGAACCCATAACAAAAGAACGTAGAGCTTTGCATTTCAAAAATTATTTGGGAGCTTAAGTGTCTTTAAAAAATCATGTGACACAACTTTAAAAAGAATAACGTGCCTTAATACTTAATGGGTGAGATTTTAGCTCCCTAAAACCTCTTCTTCTTCTTCTTCACCACTGAATGAAAGCGACCGCATACGTCAGGCTAAATTAGAAAGGTACTTGACACAACATAAAGTGTTAATTTCAACCGAAACCAATGAAACCTCTTCTTCTTCCTTTGGCGCAGTAAAGCCCAGATGCTCTTGCGCCATAAAAAAGCCAAACAATCAATCAATCTTCTTATTCCTCTGCACCACTGAATGAAAGCGACCGCATACGTCAGGCTAAATCAGAAAGGTACTTGACACAACATAAAGTGTTAATTTCAACCGAAACCGTGGGAAAAAAATCCATAATTTTTTTATTTTTTTTTTAATATTCCCACAAATTTTTTTTAAGTGTATATGTGTAGAATGCTTTTTTTAATGTAATGTGAACGAATGATTTGTTCGCCATTCATGAAATAGATCTGGACAGTGCAAACAACTAGTTGGCGCCCCTATTTCCCACAAGTTCCTTAACAAAATTTTAAGGAGAGGGAAAAAGTTTGTTTGTTTGGATTTTTTATGGCGCAAGAGCATCTGAGCTATACTGAACCAGAGAGTGAGAAAGGTTCGTCACAGACTCTTATACGATTATAAAAAAAGAACGGTTCATTTTTTGTTAAAAAAAATGGTTCATGAAGGGGAATACATTTATTAATTTGAGCAGTAGTTTCTCGAGATCGTATGCACTCGCTTTTTTACTCTCACTATATAAATACAAATTGTCGTAAATACAGATTATAATTCCTGGATATTTAAGAAATAAGTATTTTACGTAAATATCGTTGGTTACAATCCTGAAAAATTTTCACATAGCGGATAATACCTATCTATTCTTAGTAACGGCATTTCGTTCCCCCCTTTTCCCTGTCGATTTCGTCAGGCTGGATATCAAACAAAGCACGCCCCCTAAAAAAACGGGTGGTAACATCGCTCGCCATTGGTTTTCTGCACCCGGGAACAAAGCTCGTCCATCCAATGGCAGAAGCTAGCGCGACGCGCCTGTTTTCATTGGTTGAGAATACAAGGGACACTCCAATGTTCCGACTGAGGGAAGTGGCTCAATTTAGTTAACTCTACCAAGCCATTTATATACACATCCACTTCCGTTAAGTTAACTGGACACGAATTAACTATAATTGTTCGTGGGCTATCCCATTTTTAATATACTGTTATTGTTGTGAATGAGCAAGCCATCAAAATGGGGTGATTTTAAAGTGGTGCATGTGCGTTTTCGATCTTAACGATGTGAACCTCCAAGTTAAACTTTGAGCAGTGGATAGTGCAGGATTACGGGAGTTTACAATTAGCAATTTTCACTCTCCAACCGTTAAGATATTTCTTTCAACTAAGGGGTAAGTACTTTAAATTCTCTGTAAACAGTAAACATTTCCGTTCTTTCGACGTCTTAGCTCTTCAGAATTGCTCTAACACGGCCAGGTAATCGTAGGGAACGAGCCGGTACTTCTATTTTAACAACTTTAAAGATTATTATTAAACAAAGGTGTGTGAAATAATTGAGATCTTTTGATATATAATACAGGTTACCATGGGCGCCCATATGTGGGGGGGGGGCAGAGGGGGCTCGAGCCCCACCCTAGCCGTTTAAAAATTTGATTCGCCCGAACCTGCTATGCATTTACTTTCAAAAGTTTTACAGTCACATTTTAAAATAAGGTACTTTTTAGCTCATTACTAATTGTCAAGCAGTATCAATTATTTTTGTAGCGTTTTGGTATCTTGTACATTCACTAAAATTTTCGACAGCTTTGAGAAGAAAGTAATAATTTTTCTCAGCCCCCCCCCAGAAATACTCGTATTTTTAGATATTTTCCATTCTAGATTTGCCTATGCAGACTACTTCTGCATTTTTTAGCTTTATACGTTCATATCTTACCATCTAATGATTCATTATAGGTTTAGATTTTCCAGTAGTTCGGAGTACATAAAATTTCATCAAAAAAATATCGCCCACTGGCAATAATTATTTATACTTAAAATTAAATTAATGTCATGATAAATGAGTGTTATTTTTAATTAGTAGAAGTAAAAATATTAATAATATCATCATATCCAAACATCATTAATCCATTGCTGGATAGAGTTCCTTCAAGTGCCCTGCACACATGTCTTTCTTGGGATATTCGTTCCTATATTATTTCAATACTATGTTTTATCATTTCATCCACCAATCTAATTTGAGGACGTTTCCCAGGTTTTTAATGATCCTTTGGAATCCATTTGAAAACTTCAGTTTTTCATCATTAGTTATTTTTTCTTGTTAAATGACCAATCTATTTCTATTTCAGTCCTTTTACTTTAATAATTATGCCCTCTATTCTTATTTGTTCTTTCACCTAAATATTTCTTTTTTGATTCCTCTTGGATATTCCAAGCATGCACCTGTCCATGCTTCTTTAGACTGTTTGCAATTTCTGTATTCCTGTTTCCATCAGACTCCACATTTCTCTGATTCATGAGAGGACTGCAATACTTGCTACTTAAAAACTATTCTTTTACAAATTTATGAACTTTTATATAAGTTGTATATTAATTTCGTATAAACAAAACAGATACTTTTCTATCTTGAGGATAAGACTGCTTCTTCCGAATTTACTTCATCTACGTTTAATATCCCTGTTGACAGGCCTGTTCTTAGCGAAGGTGCAAAATGTGCCCCAGAATCTGAGGCTCAAGACCTAGGGGCGGTCCCAGTTCTTTATTATGTTGGCTTTGGATGAAAGACAACATTAACAATCTTTGTTTTATTTTATGAAAATAAAACTTGAAAAATGTAATACCTGTAGCAAGATAACTGTTCGAAACTATGTTATGTGGATATAAAGATAAACACTGCATATATAAAATCCTTAACTAGAAAATATTAAGTTAATAATAGCGGCAACGCCGCGTTTGAACCTGGGCGATCAACAACCCATTAACGGCCCTGCCTGTTGAGTCCCCCTTATAATACTATCGTCCCGTGATATCAATTGGCCAAAGTAAATGCAATAATTTGCAACTCCTAGCTCGCTATGGTTAGCCTGTACTTAACTTCCATTATGAAGTTCTTGAACATGATTTTAGCCAAGTCGGTATTTATTTTTTATGCAATTTCTACTCCAAATCGAGAGTTCCTGTACCACGTCTTGGAGGATTCTTCACAAAAATAATATGTCATGAGCAAAACTGAGATGATTGTGTTTTTCATTTGCTTTTACTCCAGTTTTTTCAGTTTGTTAGTTAAAAAATCCCCTGATTAATAATATATACGTCTAAAAATCATTAATAATTTGTACAATTTTTCTTTTTTCATCCAACACCATTTTGTAGCCTTTCGGCAATTAATGTTCCAGCGGCCCAATATCGGTTTAAAATAGCGCAATGAGGAATTGCCACAGAATTATCGTCCATGATATCTTGTGGGCTTGGACAGGAGAAAAAGGCGGTTTCCTGTCCTTAGAATAAATTCACACAAGGGGTATGTAGGTGAATTAGTCAAAGTAATTCGACGGAGATGCATATAATATTATAAGTAGTCACGTCCATTCGTAAGTCTGAAGCAAACTATTCCAACCTTCCTTGAAATCTCATTTAGTATGAAGCTTCAGAAGACAGTTGCAACTTTTCCAGTAATTTTATCAAATTATTTTAATTGCCTTTGCTAATTTATACTAGCGTATTCTTAGAACTAATAGCAACATATAAACAGTATTGATATAAATTCTAAATTATTTCTATTAATAATAACTCTATTAGTATGGAAATAATAAGCTTAGTATGGTAATGATACGTAAGTATTACTATTAGTGATAAATAGCAATAACAATCCTCAAACTTTTTATCAATAGGTGGCGAAGTTTTAATTTATTAAGATACACACATACATAGGGATAAAAAAGACTCACACGCTAGTGACGTATAAGTCTCCTGTTTGTTTGTCTGCTTTTTATAATTTTTTATTAAAATGATAAAGTGAATGATCAAAAATAAATAAAATTGGACAAAATATGGTTAAAACATGGAGAAAAGCAAAATTCTGTGAAGATACAATACTTCGTATAGTATTATTATAATATATACAGTTACATTCCATAGTACAATTATACGTTACACAGCGTAGAATGACAATTACTGTCCTTGCGCCATAAAATGCACTGATCAGGAATTACATTACATTATGAAATTGAAGTATATAGTGGTTACATTACGAGGATACAGAACATTACAAGGTCACACAGTACATTACAAGGATACAATATATTACAATGAGTTACATTTCGTTACATAGCACAGTACAAAGTAAACTTAAATTACACATTCAAATGATAATGAAACTGATTGAATAAAACAAATAACTATAATTTTCCATTATGTTCTCGATTTATTGATGATAGAAAGTCTTGGATTATATTCAAATGTCAGCATTTATCAATTGTGATAAATTGACAGATATTGAAAATGTGTACAATAATATGATCACATAATTCTACTGAAATGTACATGATAACTTTCAGTAATAGAAAGGTATAATAAATGGCATAAATGACAAAATGATGTGACACTACTAAAAATATTATTTTAAAACTGTGGAATATTTATTATTTGTGAACTTAAATAAACTGTAAGAATGCAAATCAATTACGTTCAGCATTTTTATTTTTGTAACTGACACTTCGAAATTTTAAAGCAGAATACAAGGATTTTTTTTTTTTTAGTTAGGATTGGAAAAGATGGATCCTAAACTAAAAGAAAATAACCAAATTCAACAAATATAGCCGATTATTTGTTATCAATTCAAGATATGTTAAGTATAAATATGAAGACCTAACACAAAACAAAATGCATTATTTAATTTAAGAAACAGCAATTTTAATAAGCACTAACCTAAGACTTATACATACAAGCTCAAGTATGATCAAAAACGTGGGTGTCGAAAATTATTATTAAGTTTAATAAATTCCCCTCCAAAAATCATAAAAAACTCGCTCCTGTGGCTTTGCGTGTGGGCCATTATTTTAATAATATTTTACAACTTTATATAGGGAAAAAGGAGCTTCGTTCCTGTCCTCGATGGTCTAGAGAATAAGGCACTCCGGAGTCAAGTGAGGGACCTTAGTTCGGGAACGGTGTCCTTTTTCCTCTCTCATACATGAAAACTCAAATTTGAGCTCAGACATGGGCGTCGAAAACTGTTAAGTACAATAAGAACTAAATTTAACGAATATGTTAAATATATATACGTAGAATAGAGGTTCCCAAAATTTTTCCCTGCGAAAATTTTTTTTAAAACATGTCTAGACAGAGAATTCCTCTATAAATGAGATTTAAGGAAAACTTAAAAGCTGTTATTTACCGTTGCTTGTCCATGATCAAAAAGATAAGCAATAATTCAATATGCAAAAGGTAGGTAATACTTTTTCATATTACGGAATGCTATATACATTTAGTTAACTCTGTATGTGTTGCGTGTCATGACGTGGACGGAATTCGGAGCGTACAGATATTTGTTGAAAATTTCGACGATGTTGCACAACCTACGTAACGAACCTGGGGTTTCCACAGACCATACTTTGACAGATACTGTGTTAAGGGGTGGAAACCTACCAGTTCAGTCTTGACAACGCTTGTTTGCAACTCATAGTGCAAGGTTCGCTCAGGACATGTTTCATCAGGATCCAGATTTTTTAAGGAAGATCTGAATCTTTGTCTTCTGAAGAATCAAACATCGAATGAGGATCGGTGTGTCAAACGACACAAGTTCTGTACCGGGACAAACATTTACGAAATGTAATAAAGGCATTATATAGTAGAACCTGCCTGAAGTGACCACCTTTGGGACTGGACTCCAGTGGTCACCATGGACAGGTGGTCACTTTACCAGGTTAAACTTTAATTTATTTTGTACAATTTTTTATTTTATGCTTGGTGCAATTTTTTTATTTTATGGTTAGTTCATGTTTTTAGTTTATGTTTCGTTTATTTTTTAAAATGCGCTAATTTTTTATGAGAGATCTATAGCCATTTCGAAAAGGAAAACTTAAGAGTTTATACTCAGGCTTGCTAAATCAGCGCCGTATCCACGGGTGCCGTTAGCGGGGGGACAGGGGGGACACGAAGTCCCCAATGTTGGTATCAGAGTTTCGTGTCCCCCTTCAATTTCAAACAAAATGCCTTCTTTTCGTATAATATTCCCCCAATATTTTTTATGGTGCCGGCGTCGATGTCTTTAAACATTGTGTTGTGATCCCACTTCTTGACGATGAGATATTTCAAGTATGTATTGGCCATGATTAAAACATTTTCATATAATTTAAATGTCACCATTATCATTATATTCAACCATTATTATCCATTGCTGGATGAAGATCTCTCCAAATACTTTCCATAAAAGTCTATCTTGAGCAATTCCCACCCCAACCTGTTTTCTAATTTCATCCACCTATCTACTTTGAGGACGTTTTCCAGGTCTTAGGTGGTCTCTTGAAATTCATTTGAGAATTTCAGATGTCCGTCGTTGATCATTTCTTTTTGCGAAATGCTCAGCCCATCGCCATTTCAGCCTTTTTACTTTAACAACGATGTCCTCCACTCCTGTTTGCTATTTCATCCAAGCGTTTCTTTTTCGATCTCCCCTAGTTATTCCAAGCAAGCACCTCTCTATGCTCCTTTGGATTGTCTGTGAATTCCGTATTGCTGCAATTGTTAGACTCTATGTCTCTGATCCATAAGAGAGGACTGGCAATACACACTGATTGAAGACCTTTCTGTTTAGACATAAAGGTAATTTTCCCTTCAGGATACAACTGTTTCTTCCAAATGCATGCCAGCCAAGTTTCACACGTCTAATAAGTTCTTTCATAATGTTGACTTCCATTTAAATCAGTTGACCAAGGTAAATATATAAATCAGCAACTTCTAGCTCAATGTCATCAACCTGTATTTTTGTATTCTCTACGAAATTATTGAACGTAATTTTAGTTTTGTGTAGTTTCATCTTGAGTCAAACCACTACTTCTAGCTGAAAGCTCCTGTACTATATCTTAAAATTTTGATAGGTCTGTTGAAAAAACAATAATATCATCAGCAAACTACAGATGATTTAACTATTATCTTTTCACTATTATTTTTATTACAGTTTATCATCTGTAAAGATGAAGTAAATGGTGTTGGAGGAATGGTATCTCCCTGCCTCACAACTTTACCAATTTTTATTGTTTTGGTATCTTTATGTAACCAAAATTTTGCACTTGCATTTTTGTACATACGTTTCACCATGTCAATATACACAGCATCGAAGTCTGTTGATTTTAAAGAGTTGATGATTGCTAATGTTTTAATAGAGGCAAAGGCCTTCTCCTAGTCAATAAATGCCACACACACAATGGAAATTCATGTTCATTTGCTTTCAGTTAGTTCTCTTAATACTTGAATATGGCCCACTGTACAAAATCTACTTGGAAATCGAGCTTGTCCTTTTGGTTGAGCTGAATCTAATTTTTTCAGCAGGTGATGTGTTAGCACTTTTGTAAAGATTTTATAAATAATAGGTAATAAGCTAATTGGTCGGTAATTTTTCAAATACTCTTTATCGCATTTTTTATGCAAAAGAATTACCGTTGCAGAATCCCATTTGTTTGGTATGTTACTGCTATTAAGACATTTGGTAAAGAATTTTGCAAGTGCGTTTTTCTACATGTTCTCCAGCTTTTTTTAGAATATCTAATGTAATGGCATCATCATCAGGTGCCCTTTTTTTTTCTTCATACTTTTTACTGCAAATGATACTTCCTCTTTTAAGACTTTAGGAGCTGATCTTTTGACTATTTCAGTTTCTTCGTTTAATCCACTGTTTCCTTCATATAGTTTACTGTAGAATTCTTTAACTCCTTTAAGAATTTCTTCCCTATTTCTTGTTACGGTGCCATCATCTCCCCTTAATTCTTCCCAATAGAAAAACGTCTTTTAGCAATCACAAGTCCCTTGTTTTCAATAGCTTCCCTTAGTACACGTAACTCACAATTGAATTTTCGTATGTCTTCTTTCATGCTTTTGCGTAGAGTTTTACAAAGTTCTACATAATCAGTCCTAGAACTGCATGTAAATATTTATTTTATATTAAACATGTGTGTTAGTATGTGCAAATTCAAACAACGTACACATTTTTTATGTGGAAAATGAGTGATATTGGAACAAATTTTTTTTATAAAAAATATAAATTAAAATAAAGTATTCGATATAAAAAATTTTGCACTTTATATTTTTTGATATTAGAAAAGTTTTCGTTATTTCCGATTGCGCTTTCTGATCGATTTTCTCAACTATTACAATTTAAAATATTAATTATTATATATATATAATAACGTATTAAAATTATTATAAATTTACATTTTTATCACACAGTTCTGAATTCGAAAACTGTTTACAATTTAAATGCGCTGTGAAAATCTTCGTAAAACCATATTATAATTTTACTTCTATTATTTTATTAGGAAATCTTTAAAATTACATTTAGACACGAAAACAGTTGCGCATAGGAACGAACGAATCACACCTTATGGTCGCAACAGTGTTTTGATTCGGTCGTACTATAAAGTATGGTGTTTTTTCTCCCCCACACAAGCTTGATATAATAATTTATTTAAGTAGGCCCCATAATTAAAATTTTTATCAAAAGATTATTTACAAATAAATGTGATAAAACCCTTCTCAACGGACACCCTTCAGATACGGTCATCTGTTTACGGGTCAGATAAAAATTCCTCCGATAAGTATAGGCGTAGCCAGGGGGCGGTTTTGGGGGTTGTAACCTCCCATCGCAATGAAATTTTGTCTATTTAACCTAGGATTTGTAGCTCGGTAACCCCTTTCATGAAACCTATAACCCTTCCCTTACGAATTTTCTGTCTACGCCACTGCAGGTAAGACATACTTTCACAATAATACCCCTCTCACGCGGTCATCTCTCTTTTAAAAACTACTTCTTCCGTCCGGAGAGTGTCCGCTAACGACAGGTTTTACCCCATTAATTGACCGACTGACATATCGCAGGTAAATCGCACCCGAACGGATGATTGATAATATTTCGGAGATCATTTAATCGAAAAATTAAATTGATATAGAAGTTATTTCTCAAAAAGATTAGAAACAATAACAAACCACACAAATCTAATTAAAAATGTTCATAGCAGTAGTATGATACATACACAATATTTCTGATAGTTTCCTCTTGTTAAATCATTCAGCTACAAATCAAAATAACATTGCCATTGAGAAAAAGGCTAGGCTATGGATGGGGAGAACGAGAGGAGGATTTGTTGAAAGCTCACCCTTCCTCTGCCATCCCGTGTGCCCTACGATAATCCCCGGGGACTCCAAAGCCGGAGGCTTGCGTCGGAGCTTCCGGAAACCGTCTTGTCGCGATCTCGAGAGTGGGTAAATCGCATTTGCGAAATATCGTCTCGATGAAATGCATATTAATCTAAATACACAGGCAGCAAGCAGTATACATACGAAATACAAGCATTGTCAAACAATAAGTTAAATAATTCAGTAAATTATTATAATTAAAATGATATTTAATGATTAATATTTTAAAAACGTAAAATTTTTCCGATTCGTTATAATTTCTTCAGTCCTCCAAAATGTTCTATTGAGCCCCAGTTTCAATATAGTCTCAATTTTATTAATAAACTCAAGCATAAAATCTGAGAAGATTTAAATTTATTAATAGTTCAAACAACAATGTCAATCAATCAACGTTTATTGGCGTAGTGATACCGACGCCGACGGCCTGCGGTGGCGCAGTGTGGTAACGCGTTCTCCTAGTGCGCCGCTAATCCGGGTTCGACTCCCAGCAGTGCAAAGAACGCTTACTCAGAGATCTCATAAAGATCGCACTGCTCACTGTAGTCCGGGGTTTGGTTCCCTAGGCCTTAAGAGGTTCGGATTCCTCGGAAAACAGTAGGTCCCGGCGCAGCATGACCACTGTAGTCTTTGAGCCGTAAAACCAAAAAACAAACCAACGCCGATGGTATGGCGTGATTAGATGGTGAAACGTTCGAAAGAAAATAAATATTTCTGCCTTCGGTGGGACCTGAACCCACGACCTTCCACTTGCCGGGCGTGGGTTGTTAATAGATTAATTATAACTGATTGAACTGCTGCAAATCTTTTTGCCCGTTTCTTTATTTCACAAATTGTATATAAATTCCAAAACGTTCGTTAAAAATTGCAAATTGTAAAATAATATTGTTTATCATAATTTCCCCGGCAAATCACAAAAACCTGCCCTCTTGGCTTTGTGTGTTGACCAATGTTAATAGAATTTGGTAATTGTGTTATATCAGCGAAGGGTCATAATATCTTACAAAGCCAAGCAGCGAAGAAAAGAAACATTACTTCCATACCCCGGTAGATCATTCGGTAAAGACGTTTCGGTTTGAATAGGAAAGAAAGGTTTGAAAGGTTCTGCATAGTAGACCTAATTCTATTTATCTATAATTTTTTTCCCTATAAATACAGCTCTAGCTTAAACGTATAAGCATGAGTGAAGGAAAATATTGCATATCTTAACCGTCCACGAAAATTACAAAAAAATGCTTCGGCAGCTTTGTGTATAAATCAACATTTGAAAAATTTGGCAATTATTATTGTAATTATTATTCTTGCGAAGAGTTACAATATCTTACATAAATTCCAAATTTATTAAAAAGTGTTTTATGAATTTATATTACGAATGTATTTAATTTGTGCTTTTGAGAGGTATTCCAAACGTTATTTGAAATTTGTAATTATTTAAAAGACATTCGGTAGCATTAAAAAAAATGTTTTTTTTAATCAAACATAGCTGAAATTTGTTTTTGCAAAGTTATCATTGATAACAAATAATTAGTTATCAGTGTTAGTATAAATCACTTAAATTAGTGAATATAATTGAAAGCCCACCAAAAAATAATCTTTTTTGACGACATTTGGTATTTAAATTTAAAAAAGTAGAAGATCTCCTTTAAAACATTTAAATTACCAAAATCGGACTTAACTTTAAAACTTCCTACTTATTTTCATTCACTTATTATAGAAAAAGTTTTTCAAGGTTTCTGTAGATTTATAGAATACGATTTTTTTATTACTTTACAATTTTGCTCACCTCTTTATAATTAAAACTTTATAATAATTTGCACTTTTGTGAAAATAGTTTATTTGATTTCTCTTTTAACAAGTAACGATTTCTTTAAAGTTTGAAAACTTTTAATTTACATTTATTTGTATACGACGATTAGAAATAATGGTTGTATTGCGTTCCTTTTTCACTGTGAGAACAATAAAAAAATTATTTAATCCGTTTCTTCTTTTTTTCCAAATGTTTCACATGAATCTGGAATACGTTATTCATACATTAGAATATAATATAAATATTATTAATTGCGTTAACAGAAATGCAAATCAAGTAGATTAATATAATTACTAATATGACAAAAGCCGATGCAAACTTTGCAATTATTTTAAGGTTAAAATATGTTAAATGTTAGATGATAAATCATCATCTAATATCGCACATTTTCAGTTATGATGAGAATGGTTTGATTTAAATAAATATTAAGGATCGACATTTCTTCACATATATTCAATTGATTAAAAATAAATAATCATTTTTTTTTTTTGGTAAAATGTATCTAGTCAGTAAACTCTCTAAATAGTTTGGATCTAATTAACGACTATTTCTATTTAGCGATGGTGCTCTCGAACCCGGAAATTGTTTTGTAGAATTAAACACATTCAAATTAGCGCCATTTTTTGTTCAAAGATGTTTCCTTCGCATTTGACAGTCATTAACTGGAGAGTTTAGTGTAGGTACGTACATACACACATATATATACTTAAATTTATTTATTTACAAAATTTTATACATACGGAAATTTACTTATTTACCTCATACAAAGTATCTGCTAAAAGGGTTAGAATTCTTTGGTAGCCAAAATTTTTTTATTATTCAAATTGTTTGTGTATAAGAGACCAAGTTTCTTAAAAAAAAAAGTCTTATTCTGTGTTGAGTCAAAAGGAAAAGAGTATTCAAAGTGTTTATCGTCAACGTAGAGTTGGAACTATCTAATCAAATTTGATTTTAAAATATTTTGAAATAAATTTAAAATTAAATTATTTTTTTACATAAAATTTTACGTCCTATGATTTTTCACGTTACCTAAGGCGAAATTGATGGCTCTGCGTGTACTTTAAATAACAGATAATTTTCCTTTCTTAGCAATCGAATCTGTAACTATGAAACAGTTTAATGTGTTTCGTCTATACCCATTTAAGAACGTATATTCAGCAAAGAACATTTATAATATTTTATGCTCATGGCAGAAAAACGAAGTGTAAGTGTGGTAATAAAAATTATTGATGTCATTTTGGAATAAATATAAAATAGTTCCTTGAGAAGAACTATAATTAATGATATTAATAATTAACAATTGAATTATTGACGTTGTGCAATCATTAAAAAGTGTTTCTTACTTGTGAATAACGGTAATGTTTTTTTATAAATAGAATTTCTCCCATTTGAAATTAAACTAAAACAATTAAAAAATTTTGCATTAAAATTACGTAACTGTTACGTTGTGAAAAATGCCAAATAATATCTATATTTATTACAAATCAAAATAGTATTAAATAGAAATTCGAACAATCATTATGTAAGATTAAGTGTAAATGGTAAATGAAACCTCTCTGCAAAGACTCCAACGCGGGTAAGGTCGATTTGTATGTACTAGTATTAAAATTAATAGCCCTATATCATAGAGTTGAAAAAAGACTTTTAATGTATCATCTATTGTGATACTGAACAAGATTTTTACATCTCATCTTAGAAAAGTCTTTAACCTCGTCAAAAAACAAACGGAAGTCACTCATTTTATGAAAGTTAAAAAACTTACAAATTGGTTTTAATAATTTTATATTCTAAGCATTTAAATCGATTCCCTATAAATTTATAGTAAGAATTTGATGTTTAGAGTAATATTTCTTTTAATATAGATTTCACGTGAAAAACAAACCAATTCAAAGAGTGTTGAAATAAAATCTGCAGCGATTTTGGACTAATGATTGTGTCCCTCTTAAATTAATAAGAATATTTTACTGCATCAGCAAGATTGTAATTGATCAACAGATTATATACAGATTGATATATAATTATATACAGATATATATATAATAGATTGTATAGATATAAGCTTATGTTCATATTTTTATCTTTTAATTTTAAAGTCCGTTTCTCTAAATGTCCTTTAAACATTCTCATTTTCGCAATTTGTTATAAATTTTCACTTACTAATCAGTTCGCATTTGTTTCTTACAGTAATAAATATGTTTTTTCTATGTTAAATATAATTAATTTTTGTAAGTATATAATATTTAACCATACAAAAAATTACAATAATTTTAATAACAGCATTACTTAATGGAAGGTAAAGAATAGTATTTCTAAAAGGTTTTCCAATTTTCCTGCCTAGCTACAATTGTAAATTTCGTTTAATTATTTGATAGTTTTATATTTATTAATTAATTTACAAGCTATACTTTAAGTATTATAAAATATTTATATGGAAATATATATTTTAGGATTTACAACATTACTTTATTTATTGACACTAACTTGAATTTGCAGTGATTCTAAAAATTTATATATTACACGAATTAGATTTTTTTACAATTATCTCATCTTATTATTTTTCTTTGATTTGTGGAGACATTCTCTTTTTTTATTTTCGTTATTAATTTTCATTATTTGACAGAATCGTATCTAGGTAGTTATTCAAATGCCCCAACGATATATGTAAATATAGAATATTTTTATTTTTAAGTACAAAAAATATGGCACTACAAGTTAAACGATGGAGATTTTAAATGTAAATTGTATATTATCGTTAAAATACTCTAAGATTGATGAGGGAGGGAGGAAGGAAAAATCTCAATTGCTGGAGACTACTGTTCTAATTTAGAATAGCTGCTGTTCTGTAATATGGATAGGTCATTAGGAGGCTTTCACGCTCACGCATATAATACGTAATCATGAAACCCTCCTAACAAATAAACAGCTCACTAAATCAGCAATAGCAGACATTATATTTTAATTAACTATACCATCCTTTTTGACCACAGTAAAGTTCTTACAAAAGCATTTAACTTTTGATTCAGATTAAATAGAGGAGCAATGAAGATTTTCAAACATCCAAGTAGCTTTAATAGAGACGATGCAAAAACCATTCCTGTTGCTTGGCTACCCATTCTAACAAAATTGTGACGCATTAATCTCTGTTTTTCTATTTCATTTTCCTCTGTTTTGGCATTTAATTCCATATCTATATTGTAATTTTCCATATTAATGTCGTTTAATGTAAGTAAATATATTCGCAGCTTAAGCATACTTGGCAAGTTTCTGTTCTTACATTTAATTTAGTTCTTCTGATGATGATCCGCATAGTTTCAGATCGAAACATTTAAGTCGTTGAGCAATAAAATTCGTTTTCTTAATACGCAATTGTTTGCCGGAAATATTGTTCTCTTATTGTCATGCGCTGTGGAAGTCTACATGAAACGAATATATAATAAATGAATGCAAGATTAAACATTGTTGGTAACAACCTGGTGTCATTACAATTGATTGCAATGCGTTCTGCGTAGTGATACGTTGAATTTTTACATTGAACGTATGGACTTAGACAGTTATTCGAGTGATACGATAAAATATAAGGATTTTAGTCGAATGTGTTTAAGGAATATCCATTGTTTCTTTCAAAATGACACTATTACTTATTTGAAAGGTAGGAAGGATGTTTAAATTTAAATGGAAAAATGTTCATTTAATAAAGATAATACAAACAACGTTGCAAGTGTATTAATTTTAATAAAAAGAAGGTTACAACGCACGCTTCGGATAGGCCTTGGCGTTCCCTCGTCAGGAACGCATGTGATAATCAAAACAAACACCGAAGTGTTGCCATTCCCGTGTATCTATGTTCATTTGTTTCACAAATAAAACAAACGTTGATGACTGTGGAAATCGGGAGATAAAAACTTCGCAGGACAGAACTTTCACTTTAAAAATGACATTAGAATACACAGCTAAGTTTAGAATGAGTAGCTACCATAGGAATTTATGCATAATCTACGAAAGATAAGTCTTTTTTGAGTATATAATATACTCTCACCTTTAGAGAGTTTGGATAAGAAAAAAGAAGAATGTAAGAGGGGAAACAACGGAACATATCCTCCATAAAATCTTTCCTAATCATCGTCTGTTTTTTATGTTATTATTTCGTAAGCATTTTTGGCAACAGCTGTTCTTGTTTACTTTATGCGTTAAAGATACGGAAAATCCCGTTTCGTCATGAAAGGGTTAACCTAGATTTTACCATGGTCGAAATGTGGGTGAAACCGAAGCTGCAGACAAGCACGTTCCATGGAAGATGCAACAGTGAAAGAGAGAGAGGGGTGTGTGTACCCGCGAAACCGGCGTCCATCGATCGCTGAGACAGGGTGCACGGAAACGTGCTTCCGAAGTAGTTTTGCTCGAGGTGTAACTCGCGCGTGCCTTCCGAGTCACAAAGCATTCATACACATACATACCTTCACTCGACTTCATCAAACGAAAAGGAAGGTTTCTCACGAATTTTCTCACTTTGCCGTGCTTTCTCAGATATCTGTCTCATGACCTTCATCAAAGCTAACAAGGGTTTTCGAGATTTAGAAACACTTCTTTGAGAGCTATCGCCGAAACAAACGAAGTTTAAGTTGCTCTTTTGTATTCTATAGTTTAAGCTTTGTTACCTATAGTTGTGCCTTGTTTGTCCTATAATTGCTCCTGTGTGTTCTATAGTTTAAGCTTTGTTACCTATAGTTGTGCCTTGTTTGTCCTATAGTTGCTCCTTTGTGTTCTATAGTTTAAGCTTTGTTACCTATATAGTTGTATAGCTTGTTTGTCCTATAGTTGCTCTATAGTTGCTTTGTTACCTATAGTTGTGCCTTGTTTGTCCTATAGTTGCTCCTTTGTGTTCTATAGTTTAAGCTTTATTACCTATAGTTGTGCCTTGTTTGTCCTATAGTTGCTCCTTTGTGTTCTATAGTTTAAGCTTTGTTACCTATAGTTGTGCCTTGTTTGTCCTATAGTTGCTCCTTTGTGTTCTATAGTTTAAGCTTTGTTACCTATAGTTGTGCCTTGTTTGTCCTATAGTTGCTCCTTTGTGTTCTATAGTTTAAGCTTTGTTGCTTGGGTTAATTATCTAAAAATAGGGCATTGAATACAGAAACATTAAAAAAAAATGAAGGAATTTATTCTTTTACTTTTCCAAAGCAAACAGTTGAAGTCAAACACTGAATTGAATTATTACACGTGATTGCTAATGACTTTTTCTGGGAAAGTGAAGTAGAAATTCATGTTGTTCTTGACTTATTAGAAAAAACGATTTTGGGATATTCTTATCTTTTTTTTACATGTTTTATATTTTTGCGCCATTGCAATTTTTCAATATTATTCGGTTGAAGGAGATTTGTGAAATGAGTTTACCAATATCAATTGTTGAAATATGCTAAAATGCCATTTTTCAATGACTGAAAAATTATGCCTTTACTCAGAATTTAATCATGTATGAGTAACTCTTGATATGATATTACAAATCAATATAACTATTAAATACACATTTTCATTGTATATATTACTATAATTAATAATATTGACTCGAGTACTTCACATTTTAGTTTGAAAAGTACTAAAATAATGAACTTTGTTTTTAATAAATTCTGAATAATAGGAGCATATTTTTAAAATAATTGAATTTTCCATAAAATATTCAGTTCGTTTATTATATATATATATACTACTCCAGATTTTAATATTTTTCATAGATATATGTGTGTGGCAACGCGTGTGTGTGTGTTTGTGTATGCAAAATGCGCAGCGAAGCATTTTGTTAGTCATTACAACATGACACGCGACCTTTGCTTTTTGTTGAACAATATTTGTAATTACTATTCACTTAATTCGAAAAATAGAACAAATTTTAAAAATCGCTACTATTTTTTCAAAAAAGAAGGGAAATTAGATCAGTTTCATTATTTTGTAATCAAACTTCAACTCCTTTTTACTACCAAGGCGTGACCACTACGGAGTAATTGACTAAAGAAGTGTTGTTACAATGCAAATGAGATTTTTTTAAATTTCCTAGCGGGTATTGTATGCATGTTAATTTCAAAAAATTTGGCTTTTTTTTTTTTTGCAAATAGAGAGGAAGCTCGATAATTTTGATATTGATAATTCAACATTCTCAGAAATACGAAGTGATTTTCATTTTCATTGGGGCAACCTTCAAAATCCTATGGAACCTTGAAAATTCGAAGAATAGATAACGTAAAACTGTTTTCATTTGAATTTTGAATCATCGAGGTTTAACTGTATATTCACCTCAGATAATATAATCCTACATTTTTCTAATTCACTATTATTAATTTGTCTAGGAATTGCTCGAATGAATTATTTAGTTTCTATGAAAACCGGTTAAACGAAAATTCAGTTAATCTGAATAATATTTTAGAAAGAGTAATTTTGGCTAAAAAAGTTTTTCGATTAAAAGCAACGGTTTTTATTTGAAATAAAATTTGGGTTTGCAAAATTAAAGATAGATTATTCAACACATCTAAATCGAAAATGTACGCTTTGTACATATGATGACATCTGCAGGAAAGGGAAAATAGAAGTGTGTGTGTTTTTTTTAATTGATAAATATATAATTCGTGAAATATTATTTTTATTCGAAATTTATTTCGAATTCATTTCTTATAACATTTTATGTACATTTTATTCAACAGAACTTCAGTGAAATCTCTATAACGAAACTGTACCTACAGTCGCAAATCTGTTTTTAATGGTATTTCCGTGGTTTCGACAGATATATGCCATATATGAAATTCAATCTTGTCTTTAACGAAATCTTTTCCAGCTCTCTTGAATATAGTTTGTAAACAGATTTTACTGTATTTACCTTTATGTTTCCGGTCTTCTCGTTAATCCGTACTCAATATTCGTTTGATGTATTTTTAAAAACAATAAGTAGAAACCTGTTTATACAGCATAACCTCTATTATCCGACACGGTTCATCCGTAACTCTTTCTCTTAACTGACGTCTTTCTTCGTTAATGATTATTTTTTTCCTAGTAGCAATCCTGTCCAAACTGAGTTAAAAAAAAAACTAATTCCAAACCTTTTTAGTTATTTTTAATAAATAGTTTTAAAGAAAAAGCGCATTAATACTGTATTTTTTTATAAAAATAACAACGTTCCGTTCCTGTTAAATGTACGTCCATTATAAAGATATGTGCTTTTGATACGTGCAATAATCGGGGTGCCAGATCATTGAATCGATGCAATTTCGATTATCCGGCGATTCCGATTTATCGGCGTAGGTTCGGTCTTAAATGATTCGGATTATGGAAGTCCTACCGTAAATGTAATTTATGAAAATTCAACAAGAGCCTTTTGACTATTTTGAATATATGTGTTCTAAGATGCAATTTATAAATTGACAGCATATTTAAGGAATCATGTAAAATATTTCTTCACAACCTAGTCATAAAATTTGTCCAACTGAGGAAGTTAATAGTAACGGCCTGAATGTAATGCACTTTGACGCGTTTCAGGTGGATAAGGCTGGCCTTTTTCAGGAATTGATTGAACTAAACTTAGAATGCACACTTGCCATCTCATTGACAGAAACATGGTCACTTTCCATTCACATATTTACCGGATTTTATAAATATGTCCGATACTCTCTTCAACATCCCCAGACAATCATAAGCACGTATATTATCGACGGATCTGGCCATTCTTCGAAAGACGGCCAAGAAACTTGTGTTAAAACTTTTGTTTACCAATAATTACTATATTTAAAACGCTGTGTTCGTGTTTCTTAACCAATTATGTGCAGTGCAACGTTCAGTGGTGCATTTTTGAGTAAGCACATAATGCACATGCCAAGGGGGGCGGGAGCAGAGAGCCCAAACTTTAAATTTTCCGAATTTCACTTGATGAAAAAAAGATGTCCTGTAGTAGAAAGTTACGAACAGAGAATGGATATGTTAAATGTCTATATGGACATGAATTGTTATTATGAATAGGATAATATAAACTTGTATAACATCGCACTAAAAATATTTAAAACAACGTTGAAATCGTATCTACAATGATTTATTAACAATAATCAACTCGTTTCGAGAGAACAAATCGGTCTCACCTTCGTCGGGAATACACGAAACTAAAATATCAACAATCAGAGTGGTGTTTCTATTCACATAGATACAGAGTTGCCATTGCGATGGCTTTTTTGTAAAATGCAGCAATTCTGCATTTATGTGAATGAAAACACCACTCTGATTATTGACATTTAAGTTTCGCGTATTCCCGAAGAAGGGCGACCGATTTGTTCACCCGAAAAGCGTTGACTATTTTTAGTAAACCGTTGTAGATACGCTTTTAACTTTGTTTTAAATATTTTAGTATATTTTTAGTATATTTCACATATCGATTCGTCATTACCTCGCACTTGGATAACATTAGTTTTAAACGCTTGTTTGTTGGATAGGTTCAATAGTTTTGCGCTGCATCGTATTGGTTTGAACAACTGTATGAAAAATAGACTTTACACTAGTGGCGTAGCCATTCAAAAGTTATGGGGCCTCAAGCAACTTTAAAAAAGATCAAATAATTCGATGTTAAGGAGAGTAATGTACTATGTTATACAAGGGGGGGGGGTTCTTGAGCCCCTTCCTTTCTTACACTAGTGCCTTCACATATAAAGAGTTAACTGTGCGATTATTTTTTCCCCAAACAATATTCTTTTCTTTTTAGGAGCCAATTATACAGTCAAGGCCGACGAGAGGGGGTAGCAGGAGCTGCAGCCCGGGTCCCAGATGAACCCTGGGGGCCCGCACTGGCAAAGGCTTATTCTGTGAGGGCCCCCCCAAAATATTCTTGATACGATATTCTTGTTTTTTTTATTTAAAAATGAAAAAATAATGTGTGCCCAGAATTTTCCCGGCGACGACGGGTTTAATTATTTTTCATTAACCTGTTTAGATTATTGGAAAAAATAATAATAGTAGCTTACGTTAGTTTTTTTTTCAGCAGTGATCTTGTAAAATAATTAAGTAATAAGTATATATATATATACATATACATATAGGTTTGAAAACAATTAAAAAATATTTTACAATATGTACTCAGAACAAATTATACAATAGTAATAACATTGTTTTTGAATAGTTTTATCATTAAATATACAAATATCACACCAACGTAATAAATTTGTAGTACCAGGTATTTAAATCCCATACCAATACCATTAACCAATGCCCAATATGTACACATTTTAAATGATGCAAATGGAGTAGTTATAAAACACAGCATTTATAACACTCCATTTAATATATAAATGAAGAATCAATAAATTTAGACAGATCATAGTTGGTCTGAATAAGAAAGAAGAATTGGACCTGCAATGTGTAGACATTGATTGGCGTTATGAGCCAATAATCATGGGTTAAACGATATTTTAAGGATCCAAAATTACCCATGCAATGCAGACATTATACAGGAAGGCCTGTTTGTTTATATAATATATTTCTATATATAATTTAAAATCTACATTACTGCTATTACAAGGTAATTTAACCACTTCCTATTTTATTATTAATAAAATATGCTTGCAAAAACTCTGCTAAAAATGCTTAAAAATAAAAAATTTCTGACACTGAATAAATTCATCTATATTTTTTTTACATTTGTGGTATTACTTGAACTGAGTTTGTTGAATTACTACTTGTAAGTTATTCAACAGTGTTACTTTGATGTGAGATGTATATATTTTTGTCTCTTTCAAACAAAAAATTTCTTTTAATCTCTGCCACATGGATGGTTATAAACAAACAGGTCTTCCTGTATAATGTCTGTATTGAATGGGAATGTTGGATCCTTAAAATATTTTTAAACCCATGATTATTGGCTCATAACGCCAATGAATATTTGTACATTGCAGGTCCAATTCTTCTTTCTTTTTTCAGATCAGTTATGATCTGTTTAAATTTATTGCTTCTTCATATATATATATATATATATATATCATCATCATCATATTCAACCATTATCTATCCACTGCTGGATGAAGGTCTCTCCAAATGCTTTCCACACAAGTCTATCCTGAGCAATTCGCTTCCACGTCACCCCAACCTGTTTTCTTATTTCATCCACCCATCTAGTTTGAGGACGTTTTCTAGGTCTTCGGTGGTCTCTTGGAATCCAGTTCAGAATTTCTGTTGTCCATCGTTGATCAGTTCTTCTTGCAATATGCCCAGCCCATCGCCATTTCAGTCCTTTTACTTTAACAATGATGTCCTCTACTCTAGTTTGCTCTCTCACCCAAGTGTTTCTTTTTCGATCTCTCCTAGTTATTCCAAGCATGCACCTCTCCATGCTCCTTTGCGTTGTCTGTAACTTTCGTATTGCTCCAACTGTTAGACTCCATGTCTCTGATCCATAAGAGAGGACTGGCAATACACACTGGTTGAAGACCTTTCTTTTTAGACACAAAGGCAATTTCCCCTTCAGGATAAAACTGTTTCTTCCAAATGCACTCCAGCCAAGTTTAATACGTCTGTTGAGTTCTTTCATAATGTTGCCATCCATTGAAATCAGCTGGCCAAGGTAAATATATGAATCAGCAATTTCTAGCTCAGTGTTGTCAACTTGTATTTTTGTTTCCTCTACAAAATTATTGAACATGATCTTAGTTTTTTGTAGGTTCATCTTGAGTCCAACTTCTTCACTTCTAGTTGAGAGCTCTTGTACCATGTCTTGGAGTTCCAATGGGTCCGTTGAAAAAATAACAATGTCATCAGCAAACCGCAGATGATTTAAATATTCACCATTTATGTAATATAGTTTCCTATACCAGTGTGCGCCTATATATGTGTGATTGGCCTATCTTATCTTACCTTCTTATCTATCTTCTTCCTCTTTCTTTTTATCATACCTTTTTATAGCTATCTTAAACGTATAGTAATAACTATAGAAAAAACGAAGTATCGAAAAATTTGATCGTATTGTCTATAACGTTCACAATCGATTTATCATGTCTTTATGTCGAAACAGAATAGAAATGAAATAAAAATCTATTAGCATAAAGAATTTTTAAATAAATTAATCTATTATTTTAAATGATATGTTTAATCATTAAAAAAAAATTTCTCACGTTTGCTATCGAACTCGAAGCCCCATGTAGCCAAGAAAAACCATTTTAAACTACTCATCAACCTAAAATGTTAGTTAACATTCCAATACCCGAAGAAGCAAAGCGCACTGAACCACTATCATGACCCGCAATAGCTATAAACCACCCCTCTATTAACATTGTTATAGAGGCGTCTAGAGATAAAATAATGACATAACTTTAACCAATTTTACAAGCAAACATGCTTGAAAATGGAATAATTTTTTTTTTTTTGATAAACCTGAGATGAAATGAAACATTGAAACGTCACGCGTAAAACACAAGCAAAACAATGTTAAACCGGTTGAAAAGCGACGAAAAAAAAAAATTAATCCACTCGAACTCCAAAACGGAATAAATAAAAGAAATTGAAATATTTGAAAAAATTTCGTTCAAAAAATTCGTTCGTTTAAAAAAAAAAAAAAAAAATCTTTTGCAAATAAAATGTGGAATAAGCTTTTTTTACTGTTTTTGATAACCGAGGAAGAAAGATTAAAATGAACATAATAAATAACGAGAGAAAGAAATTGACAAAAGTAAAATTACTGAAATAAAAGTACGAACTTAAAAATTCCTTCAGATTTCTAACTAAACAGAGCGACATTCATAAACAAAAACGGACTTCGATGGTTCTTTATGGCAAATAACGGAACACAATTCAATGTTTTTAAGCAAACGCAATATATCTCAATACCTGTCTTATTCTAAAAGCGTAACAACTCGTTAAAAATTGTATTTTACTGACAAATATTTATTTGTTTTTAACTAAAGATTGCCCTGACGATTGAAAAAAAATAGCGACTGATTTCGCTTTTATCAAAATTTCATTTTGATTCTTCAGCGAGCGGCAAATATGTAAATCTAGCGGCAAAAGAAAACAAATAGACGACAAAATAAAATTAATTTCGTATAAATTGAAAGGAAGCAGGTGGGTTAAAGGGCCTCTCGTTCCCTTCTCAAACTCGCCTCCCGGCGACGAGGACTTAACTTCTCCGCCGCGAGTTAATATCGTTAAAGGTGCATTTTAGCGCCAAATTAGCCTAGGTATATTAAAATGTCAGGGAACCTCCATGATAAACGATTTATGGAAGCCATCATATCTGAGCATTCATTTTAAAAATCATTCAGGACCAGCCACGTCATTCGAAAGCTTGTGGTGATCGAGCGATGCTGGGACCATAAATACACTCAATAACGTCCTTTGCGGCCATTAAATCCGTAACTTTATACTATTTAAAAATAGATAAATTATTATTAAATATATGGCAAAAATAGTGTTCGCTCAATGCTACAATTAACGTATAATAGCTTAAAATCTAAATTTCCGTTAATTAGGCTAAAAGCAATGCATTTCACAACGGTGTGATTAAAATTGATCAGATTTACGTATCACTAAATCTCCTTCCCACAAATCATCAAACAAAAACACGAAACAGTGCCAGTTACTACGAATTTGGTAATAAATTCAAATGATGGAACTTCTTTTTGGGATGTAATAAAATTTGTGCTCTGTTTAAAATCACGAACGGGTAAAAATATGTGTGATTTCAAGTGACACAGGCATTTGATTCAATGCATTGCAAGATACCAAATAAATAGAATGAAAACTCCTGAATAATAACAATAATGGCTAAGGAATATCTTGAAAGTATATATCTTGAAACTAAATACGGAAAGCCATGAATAAGAATTACATTTCACACAGAAGTAGAGAATCTTTCTTTTCTGTCTTTCTAATACTCGTTTTTCTGCTTTTCCCCTCTACATTTAATACGTGAGTAGGCTATAAGTATGTAATACTGAAAATAAGTATGTAATACTGAAAATAAGTATGTAATACTGAAAGCAAAAAGGCAGTAAGCCACACAAGTCAATAATATCAAACTTTCATATAATATAATGGACGGTACTATACGCGCGGTAAAGCTAATCTGGTACACTGACAAGGCGCAGAGCAGTATGATTCCTCCAGTGTGATATATAGTTCTCCCCCTATTACGTTAACAGAGTTAATAAAAGCTACATTTCGGACATAAAACATCAAAAATAATGCTCAAATACATAAAACATAGGCATGTTTGTGTAATTAAAATCTGGTATTTATTAAATTTAGGAAAAAGAATCATTATAACTAGCGCTGATGTCATTCAAGTAACTGACCACTCAGAGGTAGAGATGTGAAAAAATCGGGAATTTTGGACACATTGATGGGTAGAAACCAAGATAGCTAGAATAAAGGTAGTTCCGTCAGCACCTCTTTTCCTATTGGACGATTGTGTCAAATCGACCAACAGAAAGAAAAGTTCGGACGGAACTACCTCCTTTATTCTAGCTATCTTAGTTTCTTCCCATCAAAGTTTCCAATGTGTCCAAAATTCCCGGGTTTTTTACCTCTACACAGAGGACTTCGTTCGCTTGGCGGGAAATTTGGCGCCTGGAATTTTGGCAACCGCGTTTTTCTGCATTCCAAATTAGGCGATAAACAGAGCAATAATATTGAAGGTTACCTATTTCTCGCCAATTTGCAAACGAATACTTGTCATACGGGCATGAATAGCTCGCTTTGGCCTTAACAGTGTACCAAGTTAGCTTTGCTGCGAGTATATTTAAGAAAAGTAAAATCATTGGACAGAGCATTTAATCGTATGTTCAACACAAAATTTACATAGTTGGCAAATATAGAAAAGGAAATGAAAAAAAATATTAAAAAAAAAGAAAAAATGAACACGAAAGGCAGCCAAAGACGATAAGGAATATGGAAGAAAACGAAATGGATAATCGAAAAAAAAAAAAAAATGGAAATAGATTGAAATAAATTAATCAAAATAAATAGCCTCTCTTGATGGTAGCCGATGAAAGCTTTTTAACTTCGAAACTTTTACAATCTATTTCTGGTGTACGCAGAAAGGGTTGATAGGAATCATAACCGCTAATTGCGAAGAAATTTTGCATATATATATAATATATATATAATATATATATATACCATTCTTCACATCACATCTTCCTTTACACTAAAAATATTACGTCTGTTACAACTGTTTATCTTTCTGGGTTTACCACAAAAAACTTTTTTACTTTTCCATCATCTTTGTACATTCCTTTGGTGTTTTACCAGGCTTGTTTGCATATATATATACGCTAACCTAATTTATATTACAAGATGTTAACCAAGTTAAACTACACAATTTATGTGTACAGGTGTTTAAGCCTATTATTTTTGTATTTCTAGTATTTGTAATTGATTTCATATTGTTTAAGCTGATTAAGCTGATTCTGACTAATAATGCCTGTTACAATTAAAAAAATTCCAATGCAGCATCATCCGTCGCGCTGTATAAAAAGGGATGCGTATTATCCTACAGGCAAGGGGAATAATATGACAAATGTGTTACCGCCTACTTCTAACAATGCAAGCCATGCTTGTATGAAACTTTCACCTGACTTAAAAGATGTATTCCCAAATTTCAAAAAGTGCTCTGACAGTAGATGCAAAACCTGTCCATCCATGAGTTCTGTGCATGACTCAAACCACCAAGATGATTCCCTGCACACATTTTGCAAAGTGTTTAATTGCATCTATATGATTATATGTAAAACTTGTCAACAGAAGTACATTGGACAAACTGGTAGTTGCCTAAGTATACGTCTGAACCTGTATAGGTCTAATGTAAAAAAATGTTCACCCAAGACGGATTTAGAAATGAAGCATTTGCAAGAACCAGACTTCAAAAACATTGAAATTAAAATCCTTAACATTACACCAGGCATAAAGCACAGACTTTATTTAGAAAATTATCTAATCTGCAAAGAAAAGACCATTTACCCAATTGAAATGAACGATTTGTTTAACAACATTAGAATATCAAGCCATCTGGACAACCATGTCGTTTATAAAATTCTCAGAATGGGTGATTGTATTGAAAAAAATAAAAGATGGAGAAAAAGGGGAAAAGAAAGCAAAAAAATCTTCCTTCATAGATTTAAGCTTGCTCCTCAATAAACTTGGTGATGACTTCTCTAGGGATATTAACCTTAAGAAGGCCAAGGATGTGATTTTTTCACTTAACAAAAGTAAATGCAATTTACTCCTTAAAAGAAGCCTAGAATTTAATTTCAAAAATCAGCAAACACATGACATCATTTTAGACCTTCTTAAATTTAAGCTAGGCATACAGAAGGTGGAAACATGTGTAAAGCACATTGAAACTACAGAAAAGCATTACATCATCTTCAAGTTCTCCAGTAAAATTTTTGATTCAATACCTCTGGCAAAACTAATTAAGTCAGTTTGCAAATATTTTCCAAACGATCTTAAAGATTTTGTCATTCGACCTTTATTTAGTTACACACCTCCAATTGGAAAATTGATTTGTAACTACAAAAAAGTCCTGTTTGAAGACAGTAGCAAGATCTCTTGTCCCTGTACTCGAAAAGTATACCTAAAATTTGTGGACCCACATCATGGACACATTGTCACAGGTCATCTTAATGGAATAGCCTCTGAAGATCTGAAAACTCTACTAGAAAAGGGATCAAAATTTAGGATGGCGGTGAACAGAGGCAAAACAGCATTTTCCCAGCATATTCATGCTGACATCTAAAAATTCTGTTATGATATTGCCTTCAAATATAATATACCATTAGAAACCTTCATTGAATTGAGATCCAAGATTCTTTAAAAAATTTTTCACTTCTGCAACCAAAGGAACCTTTTGAAAAGATTAGATAATAAAAATCAGCCCAATGTAAAAAGAATTCTCGAACAAATTAAAGACATCCAAAGAGATTTTGTGATCACTGTTACAGACAAAGCCACAGGAAATTTTGCACTTATCTGTAAAAACTTCTACATTGAAAACTTAAAAAAGCGGCTAGAACTTTCATCAGCCTATACTCCTTTTAATGAAAGTGAAACAATCTTTGACAAAAAAATCCTTGCCTTTCATAAAAGGCTCAAGTTAACTAACAAATCTCTTAACAAACCTTTCCTCTTTGCCACGGTAAAATTCCACAAAAACCCTCTAAAATTTCGTTTTATTACTCAAGTAAGCAATTCGTATGGATCCTCTGCTGCAAAAGCATTATTTCATTTATTAAAAAAAGTTGAAGACCAAATTAGAAGCCAAGAAAAAACTTGGTTCATAAATGAAAATAATTCAATAATTAAATATCTGCAAGATAACCAGTTATGTAGCAGCGAATGCTATGGCTTTGAAAACCTATTCAATTCCATTGACATTTTACAGTGTTCCGAAATTATTTTTCACTACTTTGAAAAAACAGAATTTCGTTGGGCTGGAAGTATCCTACTGCAAAAACCTTCGCTCCTTTTGCCTCAAAAAAAACATCATAAAAATGTTTAGCAGGCTTTGTGTACAAACCCACGGAATTCCCACAGGAGCCAGTTACTCCAGTATTCTGGCAAACTTATACCTTCATTTTTACGAAAAAGCTTACCTTCAACAGCGAGTCACATTCGAATACATTATTAATGACCTCATAACACTCAATGGCACTAAGAATCTTGACAGCTACCCGCCAAACCTAAAACTAATTAAAACCAATACTGACAACAAGAGTGGTGTTTTCCTAGATTTAAATATCAGCATCAACGACAACTCTCTTACTGAAATTGACTTGTATGATAAAAGGCAAGACTTCAGATTTAAAGTGAATTTCCTCACAAACTGGGACTCCCAACATATCCAGAAAAGTCCACAGAAATATCATTTGTTCGAAATGTTCTCGAAATGTTCTCGAGTAACAATAACCTCAAATTAAAAAACTTTCAGACACTAATGTCGAATGCATTTACAATGATGTTCCACATTACTTCACCAAGAATCTGGTATATAATTTTGTTAAAAACTTTCTTGTTCCTAAACCCTCCACTTCATTTCATTTTCCACATACCTTTAACTTTCTCAGTCCCTATTTCCACTATTATCATCCATTATAATCTATCCTTCGCTTGGTTTTTCACCACAAAAGCACCATTTAAAGTTTAAGTCCTAGTGGACAAAAGGCAACTTTTCTAGCAAAAAGAACCCCAGTGCTTTGGTGTTTTCTCCTACACCCAAGACATGGCAAATCTTATTTCTTTTATCAACTTTCTTACTTCTAATCCTTCAGTACTTTTTCTTAAATACTTCTTGTCACCTCTGGATTGTTTTTCTTACATTTTTATTTATTATACTAACAAGTTTATCTCTGTAATGTAGGTAAGTGTTTTGATATCAGGTTCGAGAATTATAGTAAGCTTTTTCTAGCTGTTGTATGCATATTTATTGAGTTCTCTATGTTCAAAAACGTTTTTGTATTTAATATTGTTCAAATTATATTTGTGTATATATATATATATATTTATGGTGCATATCTGGTTTATATGTGTATATATACTGTGTATATTTTGAGTGTGTATATATATATCATCATCATCATCATATTCAACCATTATCTATCCACTGCTGGATGAAGGTCTCTCCAAATGCTTTCCACACAAGTCTATCCTGAGCAATTCGCTTCCACGTCACCCCAACCTGTTTTCTTATTTCATCCACCCATCTAGTTTGAGGACGTTTTCTAGGTCTTCGGTGGTCTCTTGGAATCCAGTTCAGAATTTCTGTTGTCCATCGTTGATCAGTTCTTCTTGCAATATGCCCAGCCCATCGCCATTTCAGCCCTTTTACTTTAACAATGATGTCCTCTACTCTAGTTTGCTCTCTCACCCAAGTGTTTCTTTTTCGATCTCTCCTAGTTATTCCAAGCATGCACCTCTCCATGCTCCTTTGTGTTGTCTGTAACTTTCGTATTGCTCCAACTGTTAGACTCCATGTCTCTGATCCATAAGAGAGGACTGGCAATACACACTGGTTGAAGACTTTTCTTTTTAGACATAAAGGCAATTTCCCCTTCAGGATAAAACTGTTTCTTCCAAATGCACTCCAGCCAAGTTTAATACGTCTGTTGAGTTCTTTCATAATGTTGCCATCCATTGAAATCAGCTGGCCAAGGTAAATATATGAATCAGCAATTTCTAGCTCAATGTTGTCAACTTGTATTTTTGTTTCCTCTACGAAATTATTGAACATGATCTTAGTTTTTTGTAGGTTCATCTTCAGTCCAACTTCTTTACTTCTAGTTGAGAGCTCCTGTACCATGTCTTGGAGTTCTGACGGGTTTCTTGAAAAAATAACAATGTCATCAGCAAACCGCAAATGATTTAAATATTCACCATTTATTTTTATTCCCTTGTTATTCCAATTTATCTGCTGAAAAATCATCTGTAAAGCTGAAGTAAAAAGTTTTGGAGAAATGGTATCTCCCTGCCTCACACCTTTACCAATTTTGATAGCTTCGGTATCTTTATGTAACCGAAATTTTGCACTTGCATTTTTATACACACGTTTCACCATGTCAATGTACACATCCTCAATGTCTGTTGATCTTAAAGAGTTGATGACTGCTGATGTTTTAATAGAGTCAAAGGCCTTCTCATAGTCAATAAATGCAACACACAATGGAAGTTCATATTCATGTGTTCTTTCAATTAATTCTCTTAATACTTGAATATGGTCCACTGTACTGAATCCACTTCAAAATCCAGCTTGTTCCCTTGGATTTGAGCTGCCATCTAATTTTCTGCAGGAGATATGTTAGCACACTTTTTGTGAAGATTTTATAAATATGAGTAACAAGCTAATTGGTCGGTAATTTTTTAAATCCTCTTTATCACCTTTTTTATGCAAAAGAATTACTGTTGCAGAATCCCATTGGTTTGGTATGTTACCACTGTTGAGGCATTTGGTAAAGAATTTTGCGAGTATGTCTTCTACATGTTCTCCAGCTTCTTTTAAGATATCTAATGTAATGCCATCATCGCCAGGGGATCTTCCTTTCTTCATACTTTTTATTGCAAATGCTACTTCTTCTTTTAAGATTTTAGGAGCTGTTCCTTCGACTATCTCAGAGTCTTCGTTTAATCCACTGTTTCCCTCATACAGCTTTCTGTAGAATTCTTCAACTCTTCTAAGTATTTCTTCCCTATTTCTTGTTACAGTGCCATCCTCTCCTTTTAATGCAATGATGTGTTTCTTCCCAATAGACAAACTCCCTTTAACAACCCTAAGGCTCTTGTTGCTTTCAATGGCCTTCCTTACTAACTCACAATTGAATTTTCTTATATCTTCTTTCATGTTTTTGCGCAAAGTTTTGCAAAGTTCTACATACTCGATCTTGCGACTGGTATTTTGATTGTCCACCTTCATAAGTCTTCGCCTTTTCATGAGTTGTTTCGTCTTCTCAGATAATTTGCTATTCTGCTTTTTACATATTACACCACCAATTTCCCCAGCAGTTTCAATTATTGTCTTAACAATGTTTTCGTTTGCTTCTGAGATGTCAACTTCTTCAATAAGTTTTTCCAGTGCAGAAAAGAAACGATTTTTAATTCAAAACGGAAATGCCTTGGTATTTTCTGTTAATTTCTTTAAATCCACCCTCTTACATACTTGTTTCCTAATGAGCTTCTGTCTTTCTAGTTTAGTATTTAAGCGCACTTTACATCTCACCATTCGATGATCACTTCCAGTATTAAATCTGTTCAGTACGCTGCAATCTTCAATAATTGATTTCTTGTTTGCCAGGATATAGTCAATTTCACTAGTTCCCCCATTTGGGTGTTTCCATGTCCATTTTCTTTGCGGTTTCTTCTTAAAAAATGAATTCATGATGCTAAGGTTTTCAGCTTCTGCAAATTCGATGAGTTGATCGCCACGTTCATTCCTTTCCCCATATCCGTATTTACCAACCGATGTCTCTCCTTGTTCCTGTTGTCCAATTCTTGCATTGAAATCCCCCATGATGAGCTTGATATGTTGTTTCCCTTTGGTGTGTAACTCTTTGATTTCTTCATAAAATTCTTCAACCTCTTCGTCGGTATGGCTTGATGTTGGTGCATATACCTGTACTATTTGAAGTTGGTATCGCTGGGTTAGTTGAACAACAAGCCTCGCTGCTCGATCTGATGTACTTTCAACTTCCAGAAGACAGTCTTTAATTCTTTTGTTGATTAAGAAGCCAACACCACTTGTTCTTCCGGTTTCCGTTCCTCTATAGTAAAACAAATGTCCGCTTTTCAGTTCCACCAACTCTTCACCTTTTCTTCTATATATATATATATATTTATTTTTTTTCCGTAAACGGGGGCCCAAAAAAATTATTGCGGGGTGCCCTGAGATTTTCCGGTACGCCACTGCGCCCGTCTATTATGTGTTGTGATGCAAAACTATGGAAACACTGCAACATAGGCGACCCTGGATGGTTGTCAAGGCTTAATGAAGCTCGTAGTTCATTCCAAAGAACTCCGTTATGTTTTTTAATAATTAAACGGTTGGTATACATCTAAGTTGGGCGTAAATTTTGCCTTGCCTACGACGTGTAGTGGCGAAAATCGCGATCTGGGGGTGCACAACTAAAAAAAAATCCAGATTTGGTAGTTGAAAATGTGATATATGTGAATTATATTTTTTAAAACGA
>QLNU02015270.1:26143209-26189283 GCA_006491805.2 Dysdera silvatica
AGCCTCTTTTTACATCACTTCTTAATGTGCCATGTCTAGAAACTTCCTGACAATGTGACACGTGTTTAGGATTGTGGCTTTTTGTATTTCAATGTAGGTGTTTGGGTCAATGTTGAGTATCTCCAAATTCGTCGCAAGCGTTTTTGGTACTATCCCTGTTGCTGAGATGACTAACGGGATGATGAGGATCTTTTCCATACCCCATATATCTCGTACTTCATGTCTGAGATCTTGGTACTTGGTGATTTTCGTTGTGTAGGTTGTCTGTATGTTATTGGTGTTGGGTACTGCTATGTCGATTAAGTACGTGGTCTTATTCGATTTATCGACGAGGGTTATGTCAGGACGGTTATGTGGGACTGTCTTGTCTGTTATGATTGCTCTATCCCAGTAAAGCTTGTGTGTTTCGTTCTCATGCACGGTCTCTGGCTCATATTTGTAGTACGGGCATTTTTCTGTCAGAAAGCCAGCATTCGCTGCCAATTTCTGGTGGACTATTTTCGCTACTTGATCGTGTCTATGTTTGTAGTCTGACTGCGCAAGGATCTTGCATCCTGCCATCACGTGTTGGATTGTCTCCGATGCCGCATGACAGTGTCTGCATTTGTCGCTTTCTATGTCTTTTCTCTGGATGAATTTCTGATTGTTCCTTGTTGCGATCACTTGGTCTTGGATGGCTAGCATGAATCCTTCTGTCTCTGGCTGGAGAGTGCCTTTGGCCAGCCAAGAATTTGATGCCTTTTTGTCAACGTGTGGTTGTTGCAGGTCATTGTAGTGCCTGCCATGTAATGGTTTTCCGGCCCAAGTTCTCAGTTTCTGTTCGTTGGCTGTTTCCAGGACACGCTCTTCGGTACTACACAGGTTTAGTGGCGTGTAATTTGCATCTGCTTGTATTATGGCTTGGATGAGTGGCGATCGGGGACTCTTCAACTGGAAGTATTGCCTCATGCTCTGGATCTGCTTGTCATGTAAGTCTTTGAGGTCCGCTTGTCCGCGTCCTCCTTCTTCCCGGGGTAGTGTTTGCCGTTCAATTGCCGTTGCAGGGTGTAGTTGTCCGGCTCTTCTCTGGATGGTTCTCATTTTCCGCTGGAGTTGTTCTAGTTCAGTGTTGGACCATTTGATGATCCCGAAGGAGTAGGTGAGCACTGGTACCGCATATGCGTTAATTGCTTGCGTGGTGTTCTTCCCGCTCAGTTTCGTCTTCACAATGCTTCTAAGTCTTTCTTGGAATGCTTGCGTGAGCTGGACTTTGACTTTCTTGTGCTCCTGCTGCCGTTTTTGCATTATCCCTAGGTATTTGTAGGTTTCGCCCTCGTCCAAGGTCTTCAGTAGTCTCCCGTCTTCGAGTTCGATGCCTGGTAAATCTTCTTTGCTATTCTTCTGTATTTTGCACTTATCGAGGCCGAATTCCATTCCTATGTCCTTGGAGAATGTCTCTGTTATACTGATGAGTTGTCGGAGTTGGGTGATTGTTGGCGCGTATAGCTTGATGTCATCTACGTACATGAGGTGGGAGACTTTATGTAGGTTTCTCTTGTCTTTCTTCAGCATGTATCCGTATTTACTTGTGTTCAGCATCCTTGACAAGGGGTTTAACGCCAAGCAGAACCACTGGGGGCTTAGTGCGTCTCCTTGAAAGATTCCGCGGCGGATGGGGATCTCGGCCGTTTCTATTTTACTGTCTGGCGTGTTTAGCTGTAACCGGGTTCTCCATTGTTTCATGCTGCTCTGTAGGAATCGGATGATTGAGGGATGCACTTTGTATATGCTGAGTATTTCAAGGAGCCACGAGTGCGGAACAGAGTCGAAAGCCTTCTTGTAGTCTATGTATGCGGTGTTGAGTTTTCGCTTTTGTTTTCTTGCTTGTTCCAGGATAACTGAGTCGATGGTAAGCTGCTCTTTACATCCCAGAGTCCCTTTCTGGCATCCCTTTTGTCTTCGTCATATATATAATATATATATACACACACACAAAGTGTATTATTTCATACTTTTGTTCACTTAAAAGTTCCATCAACCCCCTCCCCCCAAAAACAAAAAGCATCTACGCTACTGCCCAAGGTAGGGGTCATGGGAGCCCGTCGAAGTAAGGGACTTATAGGCCCGGACTAGATCTCGGTGTCTCTGTATGCAGTCTGTGCCTAAGGGCGAGAATTTCCTTAATCTATCACCAGTCATGACTCTTTATTAGTTTTTTTAACAACAATAAATTCCACTTCAATGGATCTCATAGCATTTGCTATCCTATTTCTTCACCGAAGTCATATTTATCTGAAATCATCCATAGCAAATTTAAGCCATCCGTATGCAAAATTAACCAACATCGTAATGGCTCTAGCTTTTGCCTGAGAAGGAAAGGTTTGCTTGAAAACAATTATATAATGAGAAAATCTTATTTAACATCCACGTTCCAACTTCCCCATCTTTTTTCGTTCATCTAGATGTTTTCTACCCGTGCGTCGCGCATTTCCCGCATTCGTTTTAAATGGCATCACTTTTATGCTTGCCTTTAGTTCGCCTCATTCAATTCCAGAGAAAAAACCGTAATTCGGGCTGAAAAGCGCCGAAGCGCCTCAATGTCCATGACTACGCTTTACTTTATTAACTAATTTAATTTAAAGTATTAACTGCAATTCATTCTGTGTAGTTATATATTGAAATCTTACGTTTCGTTGAACGTTTAAAACTCATTCAATTCCTCAGGTAATATTCAAAGAGATTTTTCGAAAGTGAACGAGGCACACATTTTCCCTTTCAGCATAAAATTACTACTTATTTAGAAGGCGGAAAGAATATTTTTTCAAACTTCAGAATGAGTATTCACTTGTCACATAAATGAAACAAAACGTTAATAATTATAAAAACATGAAGGTGCTGCTTCTTATATCGCATAAGGTGATAGGCGTGAGTATAAAGTTCAGAAGAGGGGTTACAAATTTCTAATGGGGGTTACAAAGCTGCAACTCCATATATTTATATGAATATAGACAACAACGAATCACAATGGGGGTTACAACCCCATCAATCCCTCTGCGTACGCCACTGGGTATGGTATTGCTGTGTTATGCTTTGATTTACTCGGGACCCACACATGTATAAATCTCAATTATGAATATATACTGTATCTATAAATTTATGTGTGTAACACATGTAAATTAAAACTTTACCCACGGTAATTTCCTACATCAAAACTAGTACCAAAATGCTTCATTAAATTTAGTAACAGTGAGTTCATTTATAAGCAGCCATATTATATTCTTTTGTTTATATTCTGCCATTTTCAGAAAGCGTTCTAAAACAAGTGTTTACATTGTTGCCAAATATAAAAATCAAATTAATAGCAATATAAAAACCAATTAAAAATGAAATACCTTCCCTGATACCAGTTACATTATTAACATAATTTATTTAACCTGCAATATATGTTGCTTATAGTTACATACTGTAAATAACATAAAATGGTTAAACACTGGTAAAATAGCAATGAAAAAGATCACTCAAGCTTTCGGACGCATCAGCAGCAGTCCTCCTGATGAAGGACTGCTGCTGATGCGTCCGAAAGCTTGAGTGATCTTTTTCATTGCTATTTTACCAGTGTTTAACCTTTTTATGTAATTTCCTCCCTGGTACCCTGTATTTTATTTCTATTATACTGTAAATAGCTGTTTAGGTGTATACTTTTAATTAACACAGAAATATATTTCGATTCCATAACATGAGTTTGAAATGAAAGAGAGTAGAAAGCATAGCTCAGAAAAGACGAAAAAAATGCAACTGAAAAGGATAATAATAAAATAATAAAAGTTATAAAATTTATATAAATGTCATATATGTTTAATAGCAGCCCATCGTGAAGGTGGAACCTACAAAATGAAAAGTAATTAATTTTTTAAAAAGTAATTACTTTAATTAATTATAAATTTGATGTTCCTTGTGAAATACAGTCCTACACATTTAAATACTTCTTATATTGAAACTGTGTCATGTGAACTATATTCGCTTTATTGTCTCAAGTACCATATCCTCTCTCTGTTGTCGCCCTTCACTCTCTCTCCCTTCCTCTGTTTTCTTTCTATTATCTCTCTTTCTATATTACCTCTCTGCTTCTCTTTCTTTATTTCCTCTTTAATTCTCTCTCTTCTGTTTTCTCTGTATGTTATATCTCTGTATGTTACTCCTCTTTCTCTATTTCTCCTTTAATTATTTCTTTGTTACCTCTCTTTCTCTATTTCTTCTTTAATTTTCTCTCTTTCTATTTTCTCTCTCTACCTCTCTTTTTCCATTACTTCTTTGATTATCTTTCTTTATATATTACCTCTCTACCCCTCTTTGTCCATTTCTTCTTTAATTATCTCTCTCTTTCTATATTAATTCTCTACCTCTCTTTCTCCATTTCTCCTTTAATTATATCTCTATATCACCCTTCTACCTTTCATTCTCCATTTCTTCTTTAATTATCTCTTTATATATTACGTCTCTATCTCTCTTTCTCCACTTCTTTAATTTTCTCTCTCTCTTTCTATATTACTTCTCTACCCCTCTTTCTCCATTTCTTCTTTAATTATCTCTTTATATCACCCCTCTACCTCTCATTCTCCATTTCTTCTTTAATTATCACTCTTTCTCTATTCACTTTTTAATTATCTTTCTCTCTTTCTCTCTCTATCTCATTCAAAGCATTAAAAATGCTGTAAAACGCATGTGCAAAAATATATGACAGATAAAGCACCATAGAAAGAATAAAATTTATAATATTCACAATTTTATTATTAAATATTATATTAGAATATTTTATAAGGTACGAACCTATTTCTATAATAAAGCATATTCCAAACCGATTCCTTCTTTTTTTCTCCTAAAATGTAACTATACGGTTATCCATTCGTTTGGAATAAAAATACAAATTTACAGGAAAGAATTTACACACAAAAGGTTAAACACGTGAAATAGTAAACAAAATAGATTAGCTAAGCTTTCGGGTGCGTTAGCAGCAGTTCTTCATCACTCTTGATGAAGAATTGCTTTCAGTTTTTCTTCTCTTTTCATTCTCTGGTTTCCTATGTTCATTTATATGCGAATGTCTTTTATAGTTTCTTTCGTATATTTTGATGCTTTAGTTATATCTCACTTTCTACGAGTCTATTCAATAGCATTATATTTTTTACGCCGCGAATACGTAATTAAAATTTTCATAGATCATTTATTTTACTATGTAATGCTTTATACCCTCTCTTTATGAAAATACTTTTATTTTACTTGTTTTCTGGCCCACACATTTGCTAATTATGCGTTTTATGGCCATATTCTATGTACATATGTAGGCTTTACAATGGAAATGCTAGTTCACTTCGCAGGCTTTCTTAACTGTTGCCACTTAGAAATGCAAGAAAGACAAACTTAAAAAATTCAGTTTCTGAAATTAGCAAAATTCCGGATTGTTTCCTTTTACACGATGCTTTCCAAATGTGCTTTCCATTTACTTTCCATATCTGGCAACAAATGTATTGCATAATTATAACTTCACTTTTTATATGTGGCAATAATATGTGTAATTGTTTTCCGAATTCTAAAATCAAATCAGTCTTCCGTTTACCATCGAAACCTCATTCTCGGAAGCTTCGCCAAAAAGGTGTACATAATTTATTTTAACGTTGTATTGTAATTATATTTATATTCTGACGTCTTAATTAACTATCCTAACATTTGGTGTATTAATAAATATTTTTAATTAGATGAATTACCACGTTTATTCAATACGTATTTCTTCACGTATGTATAATAACAGAAAGGCGAATTTCTCGATCATTTTTACCGTTTTTGTTAATCGGCATACATAAGATCATTATAAATATTCCTGAGTATCTGATTATTGAACGTTGAGCTCTTTCCTTCATTATAGAGTAAACTCTCTCTTAACGGACACCCAGCAGATGAGATCACACCGGTTTTACCGTAATATTTAATTACAGATAGAAATTTCCCGGCGAGCAATTTCTTTACCATAATACCCATCTTTTATAGTCATATCCATCTTTTATAGTTATAGTTCATCTTTTATAATTATAGTTCATCTTTTATAGTCATCCCTCTTTTATGGACAAATTTTTTTGTCCATAGAATGCCCTCAAATGAAGAGTTTTATGGTATTTCAACGTACATTAGTTGTATTATTTTTTGTCTTAATTTCATTTAGTTTTTCATTTTCTCAGTTTAAATATAGGTACATCATTTTTTCTTATTTGTAGTATTCCACTGTTTTTACAGATACCTATGTCATTCCGAAGAAATTGTTTTAAATAGCATATATTTTTTTTTCTTTTCCCGATTCGGCTTTTCATAATTTGCTTTCTTCATTAGCCGTTCATAATAAATCATCTTGCAATTTTCTTTCGTTGAGGAATATTCCATTTTTCATTTCTAAATTGAATACATATTTAACTTCAGCTTTAAAACCATTCCATTGTATAACCTTCTTTTAACAATTTTCTTGCTACTTTTCATCCTAATGAAGGAAAAAAAAATCGCCATCCCTTCACTTATATTGCAGTTTGTTAATCTATATTTATATTATACATAATTTCAAACAAAGCTTGATAGTATAAAGAGCGAAAGGAGGTGAGAGGGGTACACAATCTCCTAACTTTTGTAAAATCTCTCACTGGAAACTGAATTTATGCATTTGCTAATGACAAGAAAATTTCGACGGTTTTAACTTCCACTTTTCATAAGAAATGTGACAGTCCATTTCATTGGATTTATTTCCGTTTAATTTAGCTTTTAAAAAATAAAAACACTTTTAATAATTTTCGTTATTTAAATGATGCATTTTTAATTTTTAAATTAGGAGTTATGGTGTTTCATGGTTTATAAATATTCATAAATTTCTCTTAAAAACGCACAGTATGTTGCAAGTATGTGTGTGTCTCTCTCTCTCTCTCTCTCTCTCAAAATTGTTTGGTACCTTATACTTATTCACATTAAAATTACAATTATCCGAAATAAAGAGGGCGTACCCGAGGCTGGATAATCCGGATACTCAATTTTTGGTGCAATGACGCAAAGAAATTGCAACGTTTATCCGGAAAAACCTTTAATTACACAGTATTAAATGAGTATTTTGATAGTGAAAAGCATCACAAAATATAGGCATGTGTTTATTAATTACTTAACTGCTTCGGAGATAATAACAAGCTGACAAACTTATATATATCCGATATATAGAAAGTCATCATCATCATCATCATATTCAACCATTATCTATCCACTGCTGGATTAAGGTCTCTCCAAATGCCTCCCACACAAGTACATCCTGGGCCATTCGTTTCCACGTTACCCCAACCTCTTTTCTTATTTCATCCACCTATCTAGTTTAAGGACGTTTTCTAGGTCTTCGATGGTCTCTTGGAATACAGTTCAGAATTTCTGTTGTCCATCGTTGATCAGTTTTTCTTGCAATATGCCCAGCCCATCGCCATTTCAGCCCTTTTACTTTAACAATGATGTCCTCTACTCTAGTTTGCTCTCGAACCAAGTGTTCCTAGTTATTCCAAGCATGGACCTCTCCATGCTCCTTTGCATTGTCTGTAACTTTCGTATAGCTTCAACTGTTAGACTCCATGTATCTGATCCATAAGAGAGGACTGGCAATACACACTGGTTGGAGACTTTTCTTGTTAGACATAACGGCAATTTCCCCTTCAGAATAAAACTGTTTCTTCAAATGCACTCCACTCAAGTTTAATACGTCTGTTGAGTTTCTTTCATAATGTAACCATCCATTGCAATCAGCTGGCCAAGGTAAATATATGAATCAGCAATTTCTAGCTCAGTGTTGTCAACTTGTATTTTTGTTTCCTCTACAAAATTATTGAACATGATCTTAGTTTTTTGTAGGTTCATCTTGAGTCCAACTTCTTCACTTCTAGTTGAGAGCTCTTGTACCATGTCTTGGAGTTCTAATGGGTCCGTTGAAAAAATAACAATGTCATCAGCAAACCGCAGATGATTTAAATATTCACCATTTATTTTTATTCCCTTGTTATTCCAATTTATCAGCTGAAAAATCATCTGTAAAGCAGAAGTAAAAAGTTTTGGAGAAATGGTATCTCCCTGCCTCACCCCTTTGCCAAGTTTGATAGTTTTGGTATCTTTATGTAACCGAAATTTTGCACTTGCATTTTTATACACACGTTTCACCATGTCAATGTACACATCCTCAATGTCTGTTGATCTTAAAGAGTTGATGACTGCTGATGTTTTTATAGAGTCAAAGGCCTTCTCATAGTCAATAAATGCAACACACAATGGAAGTTCATATTCATGTGTTCTTTCAATTAATTCTCTTAATACTTGAATATATTCCACTGTACTGAATCACTTCGAAATCCAGCTTGTTCTCTTGGTTGAGCTGCACTAATTTTTTCTGCAGGCGATGTGTGAGCATTTTGTCAAGATTTTATAATACCAGGTAACAAGCTAATGGTCGGTAATTGTTTAAATCCTCTTTATACCTTTTTTTAGCAAAGAATTACTGTTGCAGAATCCCATTTGTTGGTATGTTACTCTATTAAGACATTGGTAAAGATTTTGCAAGTATGTCTTCTACATATTCTATAGCTTCTTTAGGATATCTAATGTAATACCATCATCACCAGGGGCTCTTCCTTTCTTCATGCTTTTTATTGCAAATGAAACTTCTTCTTTTAAGATTTTAGGAGCTATTCCTTCGACTATTTCAATGTCTTCGTTTAATTCACTGTTACTTTCGTATAGATTTTTGTAGAATTCTTCAACTCTTCTAAGTATTTCTTCCCTATTTCTTGTTACGGTGCCATCCTCTCCTTTTAATGCAATGATGTGTTTCTTCCCAACAGATAAACTTCCTTTAACAACCCTAAGGCTCTTGTTATTTTCAATGGCTTTCCTTACTAGCTCACAGTTGAATTTTCTTATGTCTTCTTTCATGCTTTTGCGCAGAGTTTTACAAAGTTCTATGTACTCAATCCTGGAACTGGTATTTCGATTGTCCACCTTCATATCTCTTCGCCTTTTCATGAGCTGTTTCGTCTTCTCAGATAATTTGCTATTGTGCTTTTTACAGGTTACACCACCAATTTCCCCAGCAGTTTCAACTATTGTCTTAACAATGTTTTCATTTGCTTCTGAGATATCACTTTCATCAATAAGTCCTTCCAGTGCAGAAAAGCGATTTTTTAATTCCAACTTGAATGCCTCGGTATTTACTTTCAGTTTCATTAGATCCACCCTCTTACTTACTTGTTTCCTAATGAGCTTCTGTCGTTCTAATTTAGTATTTAAGTGCACTTTACATCTCACCATTCGATGATCACTTCCAGTATTAAATCTGTTCAGTACACTGCAATCTTCAATAATTGATTTCTTGTTTGCCAGGATATAGTCAATTTCACTAGTTCCCCCATTTGGGTGTTTCCATGTCCATTTTCTTTGCGGTTTCTTCTTAAAAAATGAATTCATGATGCTAAGATTTTCAGCTTCTGCAAATTCGATGAGTTGATCGCCACGTTCATTCCTTTCCCCGTATTCATATTTACCAAATATACAAAGTATAAACATATATTTTGTATATGCCTGTTATCTGGCATCTGTATGCATATCTCCCTTTTTTGTTTTTTCTCTCTAAAGGCAGGAGTACACCAAAACACAAATGCGAGCCCTTTTGCCGAAAACATCGAAAGAATGTTTACTGAAAAATTTAAAAGGTAATAAAATAAGTCAGCGGCACCTTTCGGTTAAGCAAAATTCGGAAAATCGGGGTTTTACTGTATTCTAATACAACCACCCAATTTCTCATCGTACGAGGGCGAATCAGAAAGTCTTTGCTCCTATTTTTTATTAACCAAAATAAGGTAAATACAGGTAATTACAAATATACGTACTATTCTACGTACCTTACACTATTTTTCCACATAGTCCGCACACCGATTCAGACATTTATCCTATCGCAGCACTAAATTTGAAATGCCCCTGTAGTAGAATTTGTCCGGCTGACTGCTGTCTTGGCTTCATCGTTGCACGTGAATTGCTGTCCTGCCAGAAACTTCTTCAGCGGACCGAAAACGTGGAAATCACTAGGGGGCGAGGTCCGGACTGTATGCAATCAGAACCGCCGACAAGCTCCGGTCATTTCACTGGGAGAGTCTGGACCACCCACCATACAGTCCGGACCTCGCCCCTAGTGATTTCCACGTTTTCGGTCCGCTGAAGAAGTTCCTGGCAGGACAGCGATTCACGTGCAACGATGAAGCCAAGACAGCAGTCCGACGGTGGTTCCACAGTCAGCCGGACGAATTCTACCACAGGGGCATCTCAAATTTAGTGCTGCGATGGGACAAATGTCTGAACCGGTGTGGGGACTATGTGGAAAAATAGTGTAAGGTACGTAGAATAGTACGTATATTTGTAATTACCTGTATGTACCTTATTTTGGCTAATAAAAAATAGGGGCAAAGACTTTCTGATTCGCCCTCGTACAACTCTACTTTCTGATCATCCGAATGTTAAATTTCTCTGAAGGTAATAGATCTGTAATGAACAAGAGTTGTTGATAACTGCATCAGCTAAATTGGTAAGCGTCCGTTAAAACGTTTCCACAAAGCAGCAAATGCTGATGAAATTGATAAAGCAACGGTTTTTCAATCGAAAAATAACAGGTTTGTGTTCTTATGGCGCAAGGATAGCCAAGGTTATGCTACGCAAGACCATGCAGTTTTCCAAGGAAGCCGGGCCTCTTAAGGCCTAAGGCAACAATACCCCATACTACGGTGTGCAGATAATCAATATGCATTCTTCTGGGAATCGCCAGGAGTGGAATCTGAATTAACGAAAACTCTAGGCAAACGCGTTATCACTGCACTAAGGCAGGGTCTTTAATCTAAAATTTATATCGCATTTGCGTTACAAACATTGGCGTAACCCGGGGCGTGTTGATGGGGGTTGTAACCCCCCATTGCAATGAAATTTTGTATATTTAACATAGGAATATGTGAGTTGTAGCTCTGTAACCCCCCATTGAGCCTATAATCCCGCCCCTCGCGAACTTTCTGCGTACGCCCATGGTTACAAATAAATTAAATTGCATTTTGTCTATGGACTGAAAGTAGACTGTAATTCATTAGCAATATACTATATGTGAAAATTAAACATCATATACAATTTTTACTCCATGCGCAAAATAAATGGTCATTTTGTTTACATCGTGAATCTATCGTTTACTCTTAAAACAAATTGGATTTGGCCATATATTGGTTTTTAAAAGTTTCGAAACGGTTCCCAGAAAATCGCTGAATCATGCTGCCATGCTAATTTTATGCAACTGCGGCAATTTTTCAACTAGGCTGTCGTTTTTGAACTGTCTGTCCAACTTCGTTCGGAAAACTTTCCATGAAGTCGGAAATGGAGAGCTCTGTACAATCAATTGCACTAAAAAAATTAATGAAAGTGATATGTTCGAAAATGTAATTTGCCCCTAACGTACAGTTTTTAAACTTATTGCGTTACTCAAGAACCTATTATGTACATTTATACATTACAATATATGTAAAATTGCAATTTATTTCAAATTATTGGGGGGGTAGGGAGTTCGGGCCCATATTACTTTATGTCTTATTCCTATACAATATCGTATTTTAAAGTTGTTTCTAAGTTACAATGTCTGTTAACAAGAATGATTCTTCCAATCTCATCTTTGATTTTTTTTATTAGTAAGGTGTTTTTGTTTTTGGCTTGATTAGCAGTACATATTTTTAACTTTTGCTCGTGGGAAATATTGTAACGAGCATTGGGAGTGATTTCATCGTATTGAGGGAGTTCTAAAGGTTTCGAAGCACACCTAATGTTAGGTGAAGTGATTTATGTTAACGAAAAAACCAACTGGGCATCTCAGTTACTTTTGATTTAGAATATTTTAACTGGTTTGAACTGCAAGTATTAAGGATTAGCGTCGAGTGAAAATGAAAGCTGAGGATGTAGAGTTGAGGAAACAGAGAAGGTCGGCAATCATAGGATTAATTAAAATACATCACAATTTTAGTATTTAAATTAGATAACGTTTTAACAATTTTAAAGGATGTAATACTAATTAGGAAAGGCAAACTAGTGGACTTAATGGATGCATAGAATAAGAAGTAGATATCGGTTGTAAGGACTCTTGTGAAGCGGCTCAATTACAGTCGAGCGTGCAGTTGTGCCAACACAGAAATAAGATGCAGAATAAATGAACGATTTTCCAATCTACCATAAACAAAAAGACTCATTCGGGGATTCGATCAATTGAACAATTTAGCACACCACTAGTCAAGAGTCTACGCTTAATGCGTCGAAGAAACGAAACCGTCCTAGATGCTAAATTATTAGGTGTAAAAACATATGTCCAGTATTCTGTGGTCTCCTGCACGTCCTTGGGACTACTTACCAAGGACGTGGAAGAGACCACGAAGTGGGGAATGCGTATCTCGTGAAATTTAACCATTGGTGAGAAGTATTTTTGTCAGATGTGTAAATTATGCGAGAACTGCGACCCCAGAATGTGGACTTAGCTTGAGATACTCAAGAATACATCTACGTCGAATATTTGAATGTATGAGAATATTCATTGTCTTTATGATAGTAATCAAAATTAATTTTCATTAGTGTTTACTGAAAATGGTATAAAAAATACTATACCAGTGGTTTTCAAATTTCTCATCCCACACGCAACACCTTTCCTACCATAGGCCTAGCCACTTTTACTAAGCACTGTTATTTACATCTGTTTAGATATAATCATAAAAATTAGCAATAAATCAGTGGAGGGAGGGAGGAAGGAAGGAAGGTTGTAGTTTTATAGCGCAAGGACAGCAATGGTCATTCTGTGCCAATCAAGGTGAGATCGTACACACGGTAGGGTATAATACTTTTTATTATTAAGAGATATTGGTTACGATTAGTTAGGGGTAGTTTTGGGGAGGGAATGACAGAATTTATAGGTTTTCTTGAAACTTCCTGTGATATTCCACAAATTGCTGGGGAACCCCTTTGTTCTATGGACCCCACTTTGAAAAAAACCTGCTTCATACTGTTATTAACCTTGTGGAATTGCTTGGATTGTTGCTGGTCCATATAGAGATGACGTGGCAATGCGTACCGTGAATCCGAGTTCCATTTTCAACGGCGTGAAAGCAGAACGCCTACTGAGAAATTGCTCTCTGCAGCCCGGGGGTTCGTCCCCTAAACCTTCAAAGATTTGGAGTTCTCAGAAAACTGCAAGTTCCTCCATATCATGACCTTTACTATCCTTGCGCCGTAAAACAAAAAGCCTGAATTGTTGAAGAGTCATGAAAGGAACTGCATTGGAGTGAGGAACTAGCCCGGTTATTTACAAATAGTAACGATAACGTGCTCATGGGATATTTAATAACGAACGTACGGAAAAATATTGTTCTGAAATTGAGGCGTAACTCAAGTCCTAATGAGGTTAGTAAACAAAATATTATTTTGTTTATTTTTTGTTCTTAAATCCAGTTGAATCATTCACAGACCCTGCTCCATTAATCATACAAATGAATTTAAAATATATTAATTGTAAAAGTAAGAAAATTGCTACAAAAAGTAAAAAGAACCTAATAATGTAAAAAGACCATTGTTCTGCAGTTACTATAACGTTTGTTACTGGCAAATTTTTTACATTTTGAAAGTTTATGAAATTATTTTCTAATGGTAAGTGAGTCAAAGATATGTTTTTTTACTTTTTAATACTATAAGTTTTATTGTGAATTCCTTAAATAAATTTTTCTTAATTATATTATATACTTCTTACTCCAGAGATTAGTCACATTTTGGTATTTTCTGATATAGTTTAGTTTCATTTTTTTTAACATTAGCATATAATTTTTATTTCCAACCAAACAAATATTTATTAGATACGTCAAAAAAAATGCATTAAAAAAACACTAAATATGTTAATTCTCACATATATGGGTAGCAAACATAAAAAAAAAAGGAATTTTGCAAGCTACATAATTCTCACAAGTCCAGCTGTCAGTTGGTTGAGATATTGAATGCATTTACATAAACAACCAACATTTCAGCTTCAATGTTAACAGCATTTTGATCACGTGATTTGTGACAGCAAGAACGAGTTAAAAATTGTCAGTTTCCTAAAAAACATTCAAGATCTGAATAAGCCTGAAACTTCATAAGATTTTCAACATGTCAGAATAGAATATTTTCCACTTTTTGGTGAAATATAAAGGTCAAGAACAAGCAAGGACATCAATCTTCGTTTTTTGAAATCCGCGAACATGTCACAGAAGTCTAAGAATCTTCGAAAACCCGAAAATTCCTATACAGCCCACCATAACCTGGTGTCCGGAAAGTTTGGCTTCTGCTCTTTGCACAGCTGAAGATCTGTCCACGTTGCAGCGCGTCGAACAATTGTCGTTCCAAATGAAATGGTGGGTCACCCAAGATCATGTTTGCAAAGCGTCTGACGATTGGTGAACCGCAAATAAACAGCGATGTTTGCAGTAAAGTTGTTTACTTCGCGTGGTCCTGTGTTGAATAGTGGCTTTTGTACAAATTCTACAGTTTGGAAAAAGAAGAAAAAAAAGGTTTTGAGCAAAGCTGCTAATAGGAAAAACATGTTACAATTCATTGCATGTTATTAAGTAAAAGTAAAAATGTTATATACTTTCAAAAGAAAAGATTTTTGCATAAAATAATGGAAAGGAAGGTCTAATCCAGTTCAATACCACCTCCTGTATGAACTCCATATGTATATACATAAATATATAAAAACGGGTTGAATTCCTCAAAGCACGGGGCTTGTTTCATCCACATTAGTCGTATGTATCTAAAACTATATCGCCATATGTTGGCATGAAGAGAAAACAATGTAAACTAAAGTAGCCATATTTCAAATTACGAAAAGGGAGTAAAATTATACAGAATATTGGAAAACTAGTTTTTCTCAATCTTCAGGCATAGAACCATCTCTATATGGATTACTTTATCTTTGCTCTTACATTATTATAATAATGTTCTTTCTCTTGACTGAACGAGATTCTAATGCTTTAGTCTAAACCCTCAAGGTTATGGTGGGGCAATGCAACATATTTTGCACCTACGTAGTTAAAATACATTTTGCACCTACGTAGTTAAAATACATTCTGCACCTACGTAGTTTAAATACATTTTGCACCTACGTAGTTTAAATACATTTTGCACCTGCGTAGTTTAAATACATTTTGCACCTACGTAGTTTAAATACATTTTGCACCTGCGTAGTTTAAATACATTTTGCACCTACGTAGTTAAAATACATTCTGCACCTACGTAGTTTAAATACATTTTGCACCTACGTAGTTAAAATACATTTTGCACCTGCGTAGTTTAAATACATTTTACACCTACGTAGTTTAAATACATTTTGCACCTGCGTAGTTTAAATACATTTTGCACCTACGTAGTTTAAATAAATTTTGCTGCCAAATTTCAATCAAAAGATGCGTAGTTTAAATACATTTTGCACCTACGTAGTTTAAATAAATTTTGCTGCCAAATTTCAATCAAAAGATTTTTTAGTGATGGCAGTATTAAAGTTATTTAAATAAGAAAAAAACAAGTAAAATATTTATAATAGAAATTAGGCAATAACAGGAAAAAATCTAAAATTGGCAAAATTGTTAAAAAAAATCCTTAATTTCGCGAAATCATTGAAAAAACTCTAAAACATCGCGGAAATTCGCGCCGAGATGAAATTATTGTCCTAGATATAATTGGTGGAAGTGAAAGTAATAAACAAATAAATAAAATAAAATAAATAGTTGATTAGTATAGGCATGGAAGGTATAAATTAAAGTGATATCACAATTCTCTCTCTTCAATAGACGCCCGCGGATGAGTTTTTTATATTGAGCAAAGGAATGAACAGATTTAAGTGAGTTAGGAAGAAGATCCCACACCCTAGGGCCAAAGCAAGATTTCGATCTTTTATTTAAGAAAACAAAATCCACTTTCGAAATAATACCTGTGTTAAATTTCTTTGTGTGTAAATAAAAATGGATCTCACCCACCTGAACCTTCAATTCTAAACAACACGCCATCATTCATAATTCCAATAAAGAATAGTATTCAGCTTCTCCGTGTTTTCCTCCTTTACGGAAAATTATTTCACTTTTTATCGTTAATATTAATTATCTTTCGTTATATCGTTATATTATTATCGTTAATATTAATTATCTTTCGTTATATCGTTATATTATTATCGTTAATATTAATTATCTTTCGTTATATCGTTATGTTATATCGTTAATATTAATTATCTTTCGTTATATCGTTAATATTAATTATCTTTCGTTATATCGTTATATTATTATCGTTAATATTAATTATCTCGTTAATTATCTTTTGATAATGATCCTATCTGGATCATACCCAAGTTATTTTCTTATTATATTTTCCTTCTACGTTTGTCTGACAATGCACTTATATCTATTTATATGGAAGCTCTTTTGTTCAATTTAACGAAATAAAACCCATTTTTATTTGTCATTTTCCACTATTCTTTCGTGAAAGTAGCAGGGAACTTCATTTTTTTTTCTTGCGAGTTAACTTGGTATCTCAATTCTACTTGGAAATGCTGAAAGATTAATTTTCACAGAAATAAAAAATCCAAGATTTCTTGAGTACGAGGACGCAGCAACGAAGAAACGATGGAATTCTTATGTCCGAAAATCTAAAGACAGACGCAGGATTTTAAAAAACACAAACTTTTCCTGCAGCCTATTCCGTGTATTTTGAATAAATGGTGTTTTTTTGCTTGGCGCAGTATAGCCCAGATGCTCTTGCGCCATAAAAAATTCAAAAAAAAAAACGTTTCTTTGCATCTTTGCACCAAAAATTGAATTTTCGGATTACCGAAGTTTTGTTTATTCGATTTGGGCCCTCCTTTTTATTTCGGTTAGTTGAAATTTTAGTAGATGGAGGATGTCGATATACGCGGGTTTGAGGTAGACAGGTTCTACTACAATTCGATTCTTTTGTTCAACCCCGCTTTGGATGTTCTTGAAAACTGAATTGTTACCCAATTTGCTTTCCTCCGTAAAATTCCTCATAGTTCATACATTTTATTATTGGTTATACCAACTGTACAATAAATTTATTAAACACGTATTTTTCCAGGTCTTTATTACAGCAAATAATCAACATTTATGAACGTAACATATAATTATCGAAATCGAAATTTTTCTGTGGCAGAATCAATGACTCTAACTTAAAGGAAATATTAGGAGGAGCTCTGAATGGAGGTGCCAACGATCTGCATTGATATATTTTGCATTTTTTTTTACTTGTCCATCGATTTTTTGGAAGTCCCTTTCCACAGAATAATTCTTCAGGGCCTGAAGGAACATGGAACCCCTGGACAAGATGATTAAACTTTCTAACCGCATTTGCGTTAATTTAACATCTCGTAACTTCGTTGAACAATAATTGTATTTTTATGTATAAGTGTATGCCGGATATAAGTTCTTTATGAACATGTGTGTCCAAAACGTATGTTCATAAATGCTAATGCACATATGCATGTCCAATAAAACTCTCCATAAACGGACACTCACCGAACATAAAAATTTGCCTGTGAAAGAGCGGTATTATTGTGAAGAAATTTCTTGCCGGGGAATTTTGATCCGACCGCAGAAAAGGGATAACCGTAATTGAGGGGTGTCCGTTAAGAGGAGGTTTCCTGTAATAATAGAAGGAAAATATATCCGTTATTTTAATATATGGGTACATAGTTTTTCTCTGTAGGTTCTAACGTTTCTTATATAGAAATGAACTCTCCATGCATAATAAATACTTTAAATAACCTAAAATCACAACTAGTAAAATTTCGTCACAGATGCAACTTTGGACCAGGGATGAATTTACTAGTTATGGTAATACCTGATCATTCGTTATATTCCTTGGTTAAACTAAAATTATTTAAAATATTATTATCCTTCTCAGGGATAACACAATTGCCAAATAATGGTTAACACACAAAGCCACCCGGGCGTGCTTTTGGTAAATTTTCGTGGGTAATTTTATAGGCAGAAATCTCCGGTATCCACCCTTGAGCTCAAGCTTGGGACTTTAAACTATTGAAAAAAAAAAAAAAGGCAACGCCCTGGTCTGGGGCCGAACTACGGTCCCTCCGTTAAACCCGGAGTTCCCTCACCACTAGGCCACCAGGGTACGGGAATGGCACTCCCATTCTCTGTATATAAGGTTGTAGGATATCGTTATATTATCTCTTTCTCCTATAATTTAAAAGCTCTAGTAGTGCCTCGAGCACGGGTGTCGGCGATTTCAACCTAAAATTGTATTTCACGTACAAATTATTTTTAATTAATCGTATGAATATTATCTAGAAAAAACATAGATGGCGAAAAATTGGGGCAACGTTTGGCGAAGTTTCTAACTCAGTGTGACTATTTTATTTATCATTTTATAATGCAGTGGCGACCCGTAGCGAGATTTGAGGGAAGTTGTGTGATACTAATTCACCAAGACACATTAATTTGTTGTTTATATTCGCCAAGAAACTGGTTTTTACCTCATTCAGTAAATAAGAAAGAAATTTACAGTAACTTTGGGTTTTGGTGAATTGGCATCACGCAGCTTCACTTAAATCTCGCTACGGGCCGCCACTGTTACAATGCGTGCTTTTTTTTTTACTTTTCCGACATTTTTCCTTCAAGTAACTCTTCTTTTAAATTTTTATTTATAATAAAAATAGAAAATAGTTTTTAAGTTATGGTAATTTTCAAGTTTTTGCTAACGGCTCTCATATGCTTTTCTTTTACAGCTTTTGGCCGACCCGCAAGAGAAACCCATTCCTCAGCGGCGTGGGTGGACGGGGGAGGGGAGGAGGGATAATTAGGCCATGAAGGAGAAGTCTAAAAATGCGGCCAGGTCGCGAAGGGAGAAAGAAAACGCCGAATTTCTGGAGCTGGCCAAATTGCTTCCCCTACCCTGCGCCATTACGAGTCAACTGGACAAGGCTTCCGTTATAAGGTTAACGACGTCCTACCTCAAAATGAGATCCGTCTTCCCAGAAGGTAACTTTTTTTTTAGTCATTTTAAATTGATCACTTTTTTTTTTGTTTTCAAGAGATTTATGTGATCACACAGCATAAATTGATTACAAAGTTTGTTTCTGAATATCATAGCGAAAAATATTTTAAATCGTGTTTTAATTTTGGGAGGAAGGGGGATTTTTTTGTCTATGCGTCCGTCGACAAAGTATCGTCAACAAATGTTTATTGATTCTGGCTTGAAAACTGAACTACCTTTCCGTTATGGCTGTTCATAATGTAGTTTTAAAAAGTCTTGGTGCATTTTTGAACGTAAAATTTGTTTAAAAATCTTCACTGAAATTGGTAATTTAAATTAGTGTGCTTATAAATGCTCTTTACTTATTTAAAATGCGAGCTAAAAGATTCATAGTTTGCTGCGCATGACGCGATAACAGTATTTGTATACTACATTCATTTATTCGATATATATTTATTAGATATATGAATACTACATTCATTTATTAGATCTGTCTTGGTCTAAAGTAGAGAAAGCAGCTGCAACTAAAACACTGCATGTGGAAGTTTAAAGCATCTATTTTAAACGAAGAATGCAGTCCTGTTCGTATTAAGGACTTTCATATTTGTCAACAAATATTATATTTGTCAACAAATATTATATTTGTCCAAATAAAAATGAAACGGTTTATTCCCGTATTCTTTTTCAAAAACAAAAGAAATATTTTTAAAACCACTTTATATTTTACGGGTGCTTTTAATTCTCATTAAAGTATTATTCTTTACTAAATTTGTATGAATATAAGAATGATAAAGGTTTTCAAGTTAATTTTTTCGTGTCTGAAAAAATATTAAACAGATTTTAGATCCCTTTTCCAGTTGTACAATCACATTCATTCATGTCAGACGTTGAAAAAAATCCTTTATAATTGAAACTTTTACTATATCTGAAGGATATTTCCCCCGAATTGCTTTTGGTTGCTGCCATCTTTCCGCACAGATTAACATCCCATATATATTTTTTGCATTTGATTTGATTTAAATTCCACTGTAAAATCTTTTTAAATGCGTGGCATCTTAAAAACATAAACAGCACATGACAGCTAAAATTTTACAACTTTGTTTATAAAACATCAACTACAGAAACGCCTTTGTAGTCAATGGCGCGGCATACACGGATCTTTCAACGTCGACATTTATAGTACAATATTTTCGATGTCCTTTCACACTGATGTTACTTATATGTAACGAGGACTTCTTAGTAAGAATTATATCAAATATTCTTCTTTCATCTGACTGTATTTTCCGTTTTTCTGGAAAAGTCAATTTTTTTTACGAACAAACGTCAACTTCGTAAAGTTTTGTGTCAGCAGCGTGTAAAAGGAATTTAGGCATTTGGAAGTGGCAACGGTGAGATGGGAAAAGAGAACGAATATAGAAGAATGGGGCGGCGGGAATCGGGACAGGACACACACAACGAAGCCAATTTATCGTCCGGTCCTTCCGAACATCCAATTATACTGCGCCCTACGTTTCCCGTTAGGTGACGCCATTATTTCTCGCTTTCTCACATTCATACTCCCGCTTTTTCGCTTTTACTTTCTATCCTGAGTTTTCTTTCCACAGAATGGAAGAGAAACTCCATTCTGGCTGCCAATTTAAATTAAGAGAGTACTTCCGTTATTGGAGGTATTTTCAGTGGAAGTTTCTCTTTCAGTTACAGAGGAACTCCGTTTATCCGAATTCGGATTAACGGAAATAGTCTAGTGCATCTGTTGTTATTAATATTATTATTTTTTAGTAGACACTCACATTTCGACAAAAACGTCGTATTTGTTTTCTATTATACTCTCTTGCCTTGAGAAAGAAACCAGTACAGGTGGTAGACAGGGTCGGACTGAGTCCTTCAAATGGAACATACTTGACCCTTTCGGGAGGCATGAGTCCCATCGCCTATGAGGGGTCACAGCGCCCGGGGCCGCGGCCCAGTTCGCCCCTTGATATTAATGCAATAAGGTTTTTTTTCTATGCCTGCTTCTAAATATTTTTCACTTTCCATTGACGTGTCGCTTCGTTTCATATGACCCATTTTTTGCAGGTTCGCTAAAACCGGGGAAAATAGAAAAGAAAAGCATTCTATTATCGGGAATTGTGCTTGCAACCCCTGTAAAGAGAACCAGTGACCCTACCTGCCTTTTAGCCATGGGATTCTGAGTTCAAATCCTCTTCACGAAGAAGCCATTTTCGCCATTTTTTTAAATTTCACCCTTCAATAGCTGTAAATTGATAAAATAGAATACATTTTTCGGGACTAAATGCAAAATTTTCTTCAATTTTTAAGACGAATGTCTCATTTTTAATTAAATGTTTAAAAGTTACATAAAGTCGTATTTTTAAGTACTATTTTCCTTCTAATCTTTTTTATTTTCAATGCTAGGGCAAATAAGAATTTTTTTTTTTTTTTTACCTAAGATGGCTGTTAAACGTTTTCTCCCTTTCATTCCGTGTGCCGCTTCATTTCATAGAACCAATTTTTCTTTTTTGTGGCTCAAAAAGCATTCCCAGGTTGCGAATCGTACTTACGAACCTGTATAAGGAACCGGTGACGTCACTCGTTTTTCACTTAAAAGGTCCCGAGTTGAGGTCCCCAAGGAAAAACCATTATCACCATTTTTCCAAATTTCATCCCTTTTAACAGCCATAAATTGCATAAAATAGCACACATTTTGCTAGACTAAATGCACATTTTTAGACGAATCTGTTATTCTTAAATCAATTTTAAGAATCACGCAAAATTTTATTTTTAAACACAGTTTTTCTCCCTTGCATTTATTTTTATCCTACTTTAATGCAAATAGAAATTTTTCTCTTTAAGCAGGTTCTTAAATGTTTTTCCCTTTCATTCGGTGTGTCGTTTCGTTTCATAGGACCAAACTTCCCTTTTTTTAGGCGTAAAATTAAAAAACGGCATCCCATATCCAGGATAATAATTGTAACTCTATGTAATGACATGGTGACGTCACTTGACCCTCAGCAAAGAGATCCCAGGTTCGAGTCCCCTAAACGCCGCAGCTACCAATTTTTCAAATTACATCAGTTCGACAAGCTACAAATTACATAAAATAGAAAACCTTTTCCTCCGTCTCATGCATACAATTGCACATTTTAAAGTCTACTTTTAAAACTCGCACAAAATCGCAATTTTAAGCAATCTTTTCCTTCTAACTTTTCTTATATATATAATATTACTCGGAAGCGCACTGAGTCCTCTCAAATGGCGCATATCTTCGAATTTCCGAGGGCGCAAGTTTTATTGCCCATGAGGGCAAACTGGCCCAGTCTGCTACTGGTGGTAGATACCAGACACATACAAAGATACGCATGTGCATATTAGATATGCACAAGGATATAAGTGTATATATACGCACCTAAAGACGTTCTTTACAATTAATATAGGCCAATAGGTTAGTAATATATAATTAAATATGTTTTTTTAGACCCATGTTGCAGTTTCTTTTTACCTTCATGCTGAAGCTTGAGTTTTTGGATTATCCGAAATCGGGGCGATTCGATTATCCGATATTTCGGATAATACGGGTTCTACTGTAATTCAGTGTTTCTGTGCCTGGCGATGGTGCAGTGGTAACGCCGTTATACTGGGTTGGACATAAATTGGTGCAAAGAAGAAAGAACAACCAAAAAATTATATCTTATCGACTTATTATAGCTTATCGACTCACTGTAGTTCGAGGTTTGGTTCCCTAGGCCTTAAGGTATTCGGATTCTTCAGGAGAATGTAAGACCCGGCGTAGGATGACCCTTGCTGTCCTTAGGTCGTAAAACTCACAAATTTATTGAATGTTTTCGATTTTTCTTTGATCGAAACCTATTTTTCTTTCATATAACTCATGGGCATCAATAAAGGCACAACTCAAAAAATACGATTTTTGAGATATGAGTTTTAAAGTAATTTGAGGATAATTGTGATATTTAATGTAATAAACTATTTGTAGTAAGTTTCTGTCTAGCACCAAAATTTACACATCTCTTAATTCAATATTTAATAGTTTAATGATTTAATAGTTCAATATTATATGAAATACCGATCCCTCATTACACCATTAATTTGAAACACGTTTTCTGTGCCAAAATACTAACGAAAACGTTAAACTCATTTATTTTAAGACGTTGTGCCATTATTTTAGCCTATTAATGATGTTTACATTAAGCTCATTTGATACAACTTAGGATAGGAATGAAATAACGAATGTGGAATACGAAAGAAAAACGTTCGTAAATACACTGCGATCAATTCTTCATAGATCCAAGTCTATACATATAAAAGATATAAAAGCATCCAATGAACCAACGTTTACATTTAAAAATTTAAAGAAGTTTTCGTTGTATAGAAATAATTAATAAATAAAGTTTATTTCTGATAAAATGTACATTTGTTGAATATATTTTAAACTGTAACTTACATATATATATATATATACATAATATATATTTTAAACTATAACTTACATATATATACATACATAATATACACTCAGACAACAATATCAATCAACGTTTATTGGCGTAGTGATACCAACGCCGATGTTATGGCGTGATTAGATGGTGAAACGTTCGAAAGAAAATAAATATTTCTGCGTAAAAAATTAAAAAATATAAATTAACTGTGTACATTTTACCTGGGCAGCAATGGGAAAAAGACTTTGAAGTCTGATGAAGCCCATGCTGCCCAAGTTTTCCACAGGTAAGTTTCAGAATAAGAAATACATTATCATTCATGCAAAAAAAAAATCATAATCTATTTAAACAAGTATGGAGGCGCTTTTTAAATAAAGAAAGTGAATTGGGTTGCTTTAATTCATTAGGAAGTGAGGAGGAGGATTGTGCAAGGGTTTCATTGGGAAGGGTGGCCGCCGGGGGCGGCGCTGTAATCCCAGACAGGACGCTTGAACAGCGTAATCAGCCGCCGAGGCGGCTGAGGGGGAGATGGATTGCCGATCAACACGGCATTCATAGATGCACGTTCACGTAAAGTCGTCATTCAACCATTAGGAAGTGTGTTCCACACCCAAGACCCTAAAGAGCTAATATGCTCCAAGGCAGTGCAATTGGTTCTTGCAAAATTCGATCTGAAATCTTTTTCTGTCTGAGTTCCAAATCCTTGTTCCGTCCGACGTGGCAGTGAGATATTAATATTGCTTCCATTCTTAATACAACAAGTGAACATGAAATCTGCAATTTTAAGTCCAAGTTGACAAGCAATTTCCATGGAAGAATAATCAGTATTAAAATTAAGCAATATGGGGAACTTATAAATATTTATAATAATATACAGGGTGTCTCAGCACCAGCTACAGTGCTAGTTCTAAAATCGTCCAGCATGCACAAATATTTACAACCAGTGCATGAGAAGCGCAACATGCGTTGTCCTAATCAGCTATGCACTTGATCAGCTGACCTGAGTAGTATCTGGCGCTCTTCACGCACTGTTTGTAAATATTTGTGCATGCTGGACGGTTTTAGAACTGGCGCTGTGGGTGGTTTGCGACTTTAGATTCTATGACATATTATCGTTCACCTTGATGAGTACTATGACCCCTTGAAGTTTGTAACCCTGGTGCTGAGACACCCTGTATATAGTCTAATAAAGGAAAAGGCAAACGAAAACCTGGTATTTTTATGAAAGAAAGCAGCTTACATTTTTGAAGGTGCTTAGAAATAGAGAGGAGGATGGCTTGCAAAAATTTGAAAAGGTCGGCTGTTTTATTTTTTTTTTATATTTTATTATATTTTTTATAATCAGACTATATAAATATTGGAATAGATAGTCGGAAATAGCTTATCGGAAATTTTATTGATCAGCAGTCGATAGCATTTTCGATAAGGTACCTGATTAGGTATTTCACTAATATCACTTTTCTTATTAATTTATTAGAAATAGTTCATAAGTTTAAATTATTATTTCTGCCAACGCTTCTAAGGACTGAAATCCAATAAAAAGTTAGTAGCATGTCAATTTCAAAAATATATTTCATAAATTTTGCATACCAAGGGAATTTAATTTTAAATATGCCTTGCAACTTATCTTTGTTATGCAGGTTTATATGTTATTATTTTTTTTGTAAAGACTTTAAAGAGGCTTTTAATACCTTAAAAATTTCTATAAATAATAACGAAGTATGCCTCTGACTCCACAAGGAAACTGAATGCATTTCTAAAGTTTCCGTTTTGCCTTAAATTTTATTTCACAACTCTTTTATTGAAGTTACATTATTCTGTTTTAAGGCCCTGTTTGAATGACGCCGCTAATTGAAGAGTTTTTTGGCTAACAATATGTTTCTTCCTGTGTATATTTTTAAAATTCTAGCAAAAAAGTAAACCAACAAAGTATTTTCCCTATCTCCATCACCATCTTTTTCGTTCTTTTGCTTTTTGAAAGAACCTCTTCAAGATAAGAAAGAATTTTTTCTTCAACCAACAACGAAAACATTTCAAAACATCTAGCACCTCATATGCGTAAATAAAGGATCATTCACTACATGCCCGTACCCAAAGGGGGGATCTTAGAGACCGGTCCCCCAAAATTAAAAATTTAATGGGACTTGGCTACGGCCTTGCATGCTGTGATTGTATCGATACATATGCGCTATAAAATTTTTTTCACTCCCTGAAATTAAATCCTGGCTACGATCTTAATTCTCGCCAGTACTACAATGCATACTTCCAGTAAGACACTACAATACACACACTGCAATATATGCACTACAATACATACACTGCAATATATGCACCACAATACATACACTGCAATATGTGCACTATAATACATACACTGCAATATATGCACTACAATACATACACTGCAATATATGCACTACAATACATACACTGAAATATATGCACTACAATACATACACTGCAATATATGCACTACAATACATACACTACAATATATGCACTGCAATACATGCACTACAATACACACTTCCAGTAAGGAAATGAAATTTCTTAGATGAAGATATATGAGGTCAGCAGCGTTGCAATTCAAAACTCATGTAGGGACTCAAGTGGTTATGTGGGCTCAAGTGGCTTTAAAAAATATTATATGATGCAGGCTTAGATAAAATAACATGTTTTGATATCCAAGGGGGCCATTGAGCCCCATCTTCCTACGCTATTGTGTGAGGCGATAATTTTACTATTTTTTAAGAAAAGTAAGGCGGGCAAATTGCTCTGAAGATAAAAGTGTTATCAATGTGTTTTAAACAATTTTAGCTCTAAACGTGCCTCTTAGTCGAATTATGTATATATTGATCCTAATTAACCATACTTTAACGTAATAAAAATAAAACTTCTCATAATTTATTTATTTTTTATATAAAATAAATCATTTCATCATACACTTGGAATATTCTTGACATAAAAGTGTGATTTTGGTGAAAACTTAAAAATAATTCTAAGAAAAAGACGTGCGATATATATGTTGTTGTAATAAGTACTTGTTGTATAAGTGGTTTACAAACCTGAAAAAAAAAATATTTCTCCATTCAACAATGCTTCACAACGCCAATTTTCTTCATACATTCTATCATTTCAATTTTGGACAAAATCTGCTAATTGATTTTGTAACGAAAGTCAAATGTGAGCTGAAGAAATATTAAAATATTTACGCAAATATTACATAGTGCTCCAAAGTATGCTCAGTAGTAAACAAAAATGAAAATCAAAGGGTTGAAACAAACGCCCAATTATGTCAAATTCAATTTGAACATAAAAAAAGGGATGAAAATTTATCCTCAATTTTTTACACTTTAACCGGTTGAGTAAAAAAAAGTCTTAGTTCATTATTTAGAAAAAATATATTTGATTAAAATTCTCTCTATTTTCAATTTTGAGAAATTTTCATTCCAGTGAAAGTATTTTATTTATTTTTCATTTTTAATTAAAATTTGCTAATTAAACTTAAGGAAACAGAAAGTATACATAAAACATTAATCCCTGAATAGTAAAAAAAAAACAGTGTAATTCGTTGAGTGCTTTAAGAATGTGGAGTTTTATATTTCTGAACATTTTTTTTTAAATTATTAAAAAAAAAAGAAGGTAAAGCTGAAACGGCTGCTAAAGCTTCCCGTCTTGCTTCTAGTCCTCGCGATTTCATCACATTTAAAGATTAAAATGATTCGGTTTGTAAATCTTTAAATCTTTTAAAGTATAACAAATATTATTTTAAATCGCTAATAATCTCTTCCATCTATCTCTCTCTCTTCTTTTTCAGGAGTGCGTAAGTTATCATCGCTGCCTTTTCATCTGCCTCTCCTCGGAAATTCCCACCGCCCTCATCTTTTCGTCCATGAGGGGCGAATAATAGACCCCCTGGGTTACGCACTCCCTACTTTTCTGACCCCTAATTGACCTGACCTCTGTATGTTCACAGTGGGGTATCGTTAGAAATTGAAGGGGGTTCGAGCCCGCATTCGGAACCCTTGCAAGCCCTCAGCCCTTCCGCAGGGCAGAATAGCACGTGCTTTATTCCCACTTCTCACAAAGGGGGACAAGAATACATTTCTTTCGCTGTTCAGCGGGGAACACATGCTCTAAACTAACTTGCACGCGACTCTCCTCCGAAGGACTACCTCCATGTTCCAGCACTCCCACAAAGCCACTGATTTTTTTATTTGAATCAGTGGGCCATCACAAGATAGTGAGTGCAATTGAAGAATAGGATGGGAGTCGGGGAGACAAACTGTGAGAAAGGGCTGCGAAGCAGTGACGGTAAAGATAGGTTTTCAAAAGGTCGCGTGCCACAATTATTTACTTCGGGAAGTCCACTGATTTTCTACCTCCGAGGTTGCTAACGTAACTGATTCATTGAGCGATCAACTCAGTGAATTAGATTTAATGAGGTGGATCATTGGAGATCGATTCTTTTTTTTTTTTTTTTCATTGCAAAGAGTAATACGTTCGTAATTATATTTTGGAAGGTTCTATATTACGTACAATATTTTGGCCATTCCAACCCTCTCGCCCCAAAGTGCTCACGTAATATCTTGAATTTCACGTAAGCAATATTTTGGCCATTTCACCCCCACCTCAGTAAGCAAAAATTAACATTGGCTAACATAGGAAAATAAGCACAACGTCAATTCCAAAAGGTTCTTACGTAATATTTTAACATTTCCTTTTTCATATATGAAATTAATGTTTTATTTTTAAGCAGTTTGAAGTAGATATTTTAATTAGTACAGCATCATGCCTTAGACTTCGTACTTAAGTTAATTCTCACATTTTCACTTATGCTAATTAAAGAGCGATCTCTATTACCCCACAGAAATGATTAAAAATTATTAGCATTAATTAAAAGTATTTTTGATGCTAATTACGAATCTGTAAATGTTTTGAAGGTGTGATGTCGGACAGTAATTTTTTTCGGGTCTTCAAATGACAATGGGAGTTTATAGAAGAAATGGGTTTCCTACGATTTCTGCAAAGGAGATTGCAGGTGATCTCAATTCTATTTTTAAATAAGGACCTAATTAATAGCCACGCTGCATCTAATGCACATGGACTAACGCTCAAACGGCATCGGCAACGTATTTGAATTCAATTTAAAAGAAATTAGGAGCCTATAGGAAAGACATGTTTTGATGTTTTGTACGATTTCTGTGAAGAGAATCACAGGTGAACTATCTTTAGGTAAGAAACTAGAAGCTATGCTGTTTATACCACAAATAGATTGATGCTTGGCTTCATGCTCAAATTTAATTTTAAAAATCGGGACCCCATAAGCGAAACAAATTTTATACAATCTCTGCAAAGGTGATCTCAATTTAATTTCTGAACAAGAAGCTGGAAGCTATGCTGCATTTATCTCACATAGACTATTGCTCGAAAAGTGTCGGAAACATTTTCAAATTCAACTTCAAAACATTTTTTAGTTTCTAGGAAAACATATTTTATACAATTTCTACAAATGACGCCACCAGTGACGCAAATTTTGTTTTTAAACAGGAAATTAGAAGCAATTCTAGATTTAACAGACCTGGATTAATTCTTGAGTAGAGTAATTAATTTGTTCTTGATACAAAGAACATTTTCATTTATTTTTTTTGAAGTTGGATTTGAATATGCTTCTGATATTTCCTAAACATTAGTATGGATGCATTAGATGTAGAATAGATTCTAGTTTCTTGTCCAAAAATAGAAATGTAGGCAGGGATCTGGGTATGGCAGAGCATGCATGCAAAACCTAATGCAATTTTATTTCTGATTATTGTTATAGGAATTATATAGTACTTAAGAGAAAACCTATGGGGCTGGCCCCCCCAGTGTGATCGACAACAGGGGGAGGGGCCCATGGCGGGGGCGCAATACGATCGTTACTCGAGAACTGTTTAAGATAGAGCGATGAAGAAAACATCATTGCACGCAAAAAAACAAGGGCTTTAAAAAGTGTAATTACATCAAATTCGTATCGTTATTGGCTCACGAGACAAAATTAGTTCTTCATCAAATTAGCCTACTTTTTTTTTTTTTCAAAAATTTAAATTTGTCTTGGTAACATCGTAAAAGGGAAAACGACGTTGCATACTGAAGAACATTAGCTTTATCATAAGACTGTAGTTCGTCTTATTTTAAACATAGAATACATTTTTTTAAAGAATTGTGCTGGGGAAAAAAATTTCATATCTTTTGTACATTTTATTTCTGCGGTACATTACTTCTATGTCACAAATGAACTCGTTTTCATTTTTAAAACTTTCACTAATTTTAAAATGAACAACCCTGTGATGCTAAAATTATTGTGTTAAAGTTTGCGTATCAACAAAACAAAATATTTGTAGGAAAAAATAAATATATTTATTTTTAATTATTATTGTTATTATTTTGCATATTGAAATGTGATATTATGCGCCTTCTTCGCAACAAATTTTAGTTAGATTGTTTTTATATTTTTCCTTACAAGTACAATAACTACAGCAAGACGTATTATTTACAAAACATGATCAAGGTATTTTTTTTGAGGGTGCTTAGCCCTCAAGGGAGCAGCGTATAGACCGGTACGGGGGAGCCAACTACCGGGAAGTCTGGAAGACGAAAAAGCCAATTTTGTCGTACTAAACTCTGAGTAATAGAACTTAAAATAATGCATTTTAAAATAGCTTTAAATATGGATAGAGGTGAACAAAATAATAGTACTAATAACTTCTACAAAATTTTTTATCCAGGCAGGTAGGAGGTGATAGGAGGGCATACCGGCACATATCCAGATGTCTCGGTGGTCATCACGACTCTAATGGTTTTATTGTCATCTATAAAAAAATGACTTTCTCATTATTTGTTATATCCATGGACTTCGCCTCTTTTTATTTTTTTAATATTACCTTTTTTTTTTGCTTTTTCTCTTGTTTTGCTTCTTTCTTGATTTTAGTTTGTTGGGTGCTTTGAAACTGAGAAGCTAATTCGGTTGGCTTTTTTTCATTGCATCCACCAAACTCTTCATGAACTTAGACATACAAGTCTGCCTAGTAACATCCATGCTTTTGTACAGTTTATTTGAGTTTGGAAATAAGATTGTTGATTGATTGACTGACAACTAGCTTTTGCTAAGAAATAGAAAGAAAATTTTTACAGCAATTGGCTAACTTTTAAAAACAAGTAGCTCAAAAAGATTGTTTTTTCGCAAATTTTGTTGTCATTTTTTTGTGTTAAGGTTTTGCAAGGAATGCTATGTGGGTTTCTTTCGAAAATTAAGGGAAGCCCTATATATATATATGTGTACTAAAGAATGATCTTATTAACTGGGCTCTTTTTCATTTCTGTTACAGCTCAAAATAGGATTAAACTGAAAGCAAAATAAATAAAACTAAATATAAGTTACAATAAACTCTGTGAGCGTAAAACTGAAACATTTAGTGTCTAAATTAATTTTGATAAAATCGAAAATTCGTTTCAATTAATGTCGAAATAGAAAATATTTGGAAAACGCATAAAATCCTCTCTTAGCAGATTTGCGTGATTTCTACTATCATAATATATGCTTATGTAAAGAGCAGCGTAAAATACAATTTATTTAAAAAAGCAATATACTTGTTAGTGTGTTGAATTTTTATAGCATTAAAACGGCAAGAGTCATGTTATAAAAAGAAGCAATATGTTCATCATTTATGTAAAATTAAGTAATTATGTAAAAGAAACAAGGATATTAAATCTAAGGGGTTTAATGCTAATTATATAAAGTTTCTTTGATATAAGTACTTGCCAATTTCATCATCCTGTAGATGTATACAAACAAATTTTAGCGCATCTTCTACTATTCTAATTAAGAGAGAAAGAGAGAGTGAGTGAGATGAACATTTTGAACTGCTGCATAGAATTCGTTCTTACTTGGCAATGGCTAACCTATGCTCATTGTTGTAAACACTGCTTTCCGTGCGATCATAGAAGTTAAGCAACATGGAGCGTGGTCGGTAATCGGAAGGGTGACTACTCTGAGCCGGTTGCGTGCTGTGGGTTGAGGTGTTGCCTGTCGCTTAATATGGTGCCTTCCTTATGAACGACTGTCGACTATTTACCATTACCGGATTGTCGGATACTGAATGTCTGCAGTGCCGGATTTATAAATGGGCACGTTGGGCACTTGCCCAGGGAGCCAAATTTCTAGAGGCGCAAAATGCGGCATGTATATATATATTTTTAATTGCAATTTATTTACCGTAGAATTCTGTCGATCAGCTCTCCCCGAGAAGGCGCCCTCCACCTTTTTTCTAAATCTGAAATTCTGAAAAATTGCGTGAAACAACCCCCGCTCTCTGAGGACAGATCCAGACAGGGAAGTGCGCCCCCTAAGAATAATAAATCTACGTTAAAAATTATTATTTTATATTATTTTCCCTGAAATTATGTTCTGCATACGCCCTTTTCCCTTTCCCCAATATCCAAAAAAATCCCAACAATCGTCGTCAAATGGTTTGGTTTTCTTTTTGGTTTTACGGCTCAAAGACTACAATGGTCATGCTGCGCCGGGACCTACAATTTTCTAAGGAATCCAAACCTCTTAAGGCTTAGGGAACCAAACCCCGGACTACAGTGAGCAGTGCGATCTTTATGAGATCTCTGAGTAAGCGTTCTTTGCACTGTTGGGAGTCGAACCCGGATTAGCGGCGCACTAGGAGAACGCGTTACAACACTGCGCCACAGCAAGGCCGTCATCAAATCGAATTTATTTATAGAAAAATACCCCGTGGATAGGGCGCCAAATTTTTAGGGACGCAAAAAGCTGGGAACTTCGCCTTTTTTTTTAATTACACTCTATCTACTGTAAAATTGCGTCAATCCGCACTCCCCGAGAAAGTGTCCCTTTCACATCTTTGTCTTCATTTGAAATTTGAAAAAGGTAGTCTGATGATTTCATTAGGGGACATTGAAAAGAAATAAAAAAAATTCCCCGTCAAATAAATTTATTTATAAACATATCGTTATTATATCTTATAATAATGAGCATAATATGTATATTATTATACCATATTATGGTAATCATAAATGTCGCCCCTTCCCTATCCTCCGAGATTTTTCGTTGCATTTGAGGGGGCGGAACGACAAAATTTTATTTATTTCTGCCAGTACAGCGGGAGGGGGCATATGCGTAATTAGCTTCGAAGTCTAGGAGGCTAACCCATTTTCTAGGGGTCTAAACCTCATACTTCAATGCTTAGCAGAAATTTGCTAGAGCAGCGGTTCTTTAACTTTCCTAGACCGTGGACCCCCAAGAATTAACTCAAAGTTTAAAGCCCGGAATTTGCATCATACATATTTATTTCTAGTGTTTCATCACTGATTTTCACTATTTAAGGAAGGAATTTTTCGTCCCCTCATAATTTATTCTTAGCATTAAAGAGCAAATGCTCTTTTCTTAGTACTTTTCCGAACTTTTGTGGAACACCGGGGATCTCGTGGAACCCCCAGGGGTCCGCGGCCCACAGTTGAAGAACCGCTGTTCTAGGGTGTTAGCCTCCCCTAGTTGCGCCACCGCAAGGGGGGGGGGCCGCCAAAAATCGTTGCGCCCAGGGTGCTTCATATTCTAAATCCGGCCCTGAATGTCTTGAAGGATCAATAACTGGCTATTGCTGAAGGTAGGAGGTATTATCGGACATCGAGGAAGATGAATTTAAGGGAAAAACAGTGATGATTCAAGTCAGTTCAATTGCTCTGCAATAGATCACCGTGGTTTGAATTCTGATACCGATGATTTTTAGTTTACATGGCAAGATTCAAAGCCCGAAGCTTGACGTGTGTAAACGTTGTTCACAGGTGTGAATCACTGTTCACAGGTGTGAGTCACGATTCATAGATCATGTTAGACTATCTCTCTTATCTCAGATGATTCTAAGTGAAGATTCATCTTTATACTCAAACCATTTACGCCTCAAACTACCTTATGAAAACTCATAAACGAAAATGCTGCAATAGTAACGCCGATATTCCACATTTTCCATATCAATTAACCATGTTTTTTCTAAAGGTGCCTTTCTTCAATAAAATTAAATAAAACAAATATATATAACAGAGTATTACCTCAATATATCGAAATCGAAAATTTCTGAGATAATTTATTACATAAAAACAGTTTTTCTATATAATAAACGAGGACTTTAAATTACAAGGTTCACCAAAACTTTGAGGGAGTATAAAAAAATTTCAATATACGAATGTTCGACATATAGAATTTCTATTTTAACTAAAAATTGTTCTTTAATAGATAGAAAAATATGCACAAGGATGATGATAATATTATTGGAAAATTTAATATGTATTTATCGTTAACTTAAAAATAATTCATTCTCTTACCTTTTTATTGGAAGCAAAATAAAATCGCCCACATTCAACAAAAAAAAAAGTTCAGTTTAGATCTTAAACGAATGATATTGAAAAATTATTGTTAAATATTTGCCGAGGTTTGCATTATTTTAAGCATAAATTTTAGATTCTACATAAAGATATTTAAGTTTAACGACCCCAAGATCGTTGCTTCAACTCCAGTCTGAGACGTGTTTCCTTTTCCTTCCTACTCTGCATTCAAAGTTAATCAAATAATGTAATTCTATCTTGAACCAAAAGTAAAAGTGCCTCGAAGCAAATCACTCAAAACTAACTTTTTTTTTCTAAATATTACAAATTTTTCTTCGGGATTTTTTTCATATATACAGTGAAATCCTTGGTTAGCAGCCACTCTCCGGCAGTGCCCGATTAGGGACCTAGTGGGCCCTAGGCTGAAAAGGAAAGAATGGGCCACTGAAAACTGGGACCTTCGCGGGATCCATTTAATAAACGATGAGATTTCTTCGAAGTTCATTACTCATAATATTCAGGTTTATCACTAATAAAACGGACATTTGTAAATAAACAAGATTAAAATAACGCTTAAACTTAATAATTTCAAGCCCCCTCCCGGTCTCTGAGGGGGCCTCCAAAATCGCGGGTCCCTTGTCCAGGGCCTACTTGAGACCTGTACGTAAATCCGGTATCGGACAGAAAAAGTTGTCCGTAAAAGAAGGGTATCATTCTTAAGGAATTTTTGGGCTGGAAATTTTTATCTGACCGCAAAAAGAGAGTGGTCTTATCCGAGGGGTGTCCGTTAAGAGGGTATAAAATTTGTTAAAGGCTAAATCGTGAAAGCAATTAGTAGCATATTAAGCCACATGCGAAAATTCTAAAAATATTTCTTTCTCCACTCTCACATTTTCAAATCTAGAAAAGACCCTTTTTAATCAAACACGAATTTGTAAAATTGGTAGCAGTGGATAAAGCAGACGGGGATAACCAATGGCTCCTCTGTCTTGCAGTTTTGCCCTTCCGGCGGAAGCACGCCTATTTGCCGTTTTAACGTGGCTTGAAATCGACTAGAACCGAAAGGTGATGCATGGGTTTCAGCTACGCCCTTTTCTTTACCTATACCTCGTCTTTTATGTTTTGTTCTGAGGTAGCTTGTTTTTGCTCACTTACCCATTTTTGGTGACCATTTATACCACATTTTTGGGTGACCAATGCCTATTTCTTCAAAGTTTGAGAATTGCTCAACTAGAGGGGAAAATATCTTAGAGGCTAACATGAAGATTAATGCATAGATTGCTTTTGTTTAATTTTTATTTTAAGCATTAAGGATCTCCTGGGTTATCTCGGTCCGTATTTAACCATACTACTAATAGCAGAAAAGAAACTGAGAATTAATTTTCATTTGTAGTTTCGAAAACGTTTATATCAGTAAAGAAATGAAAATAATTTTTACCACAATGTTTGGTTTTTAGATAGTAGATTTAGTTTGCTCGATTCTATAGCTAATAGTTTATAGTAATATAGCTATAAAGAGTTTATAGTATTATAATTATGAATAGTTTGTAATATTATAGTTATGAATAGTTTATAGTATTATATTCATGAATATTTTATAGTATTATAGTTATAAATATTTTGTAGTTTTATAGTTATAAATATTTTATAGTCTTATAGTTATGAACATTTTATAGTTTTATAGTTATAAATAGTTTAGAGTATTATAGTTATAAATACTTTATAGTATTGTATTTATGACTGTTTTATGGTCATAAATAGTTTATAGTGTTAGGGTTTTATATATAGGTTTATAGTATTAGAGGTATATATATAGTTTATATTATTATAGTTATATATGGTTTATAGTATTATAGCTATATATAGTTTATAAATATTATAGTTATAAATTATAGTCAAGTGTTATAGTTATAAATAATTTATAGTATTATAGGTATAAATTGTTTATCGTATTATAGTTATAAATAGTTTATTGTATTATAGCATTTATAGTTCTAATTTTTTAATTTGGTAGATTTTCAAAATTGCGTATTGATTTAAAAAAACGTTAACAAATTTTGAAATTAAAAGGAAGAAATTTCTTTTCGAATAAAGGTGAGTGCTAATTTGAAATAATTTTTATTTATCAACCGACATTAAAGCATATGATGTATCAAAAGACATTAAGGCATAAGATGTATCAAAAGACATTAAGGCATATAATGTAATATCAAATGACATTAAGGCATATAATGTAATATCAAATGACATTAAGGCATATAATGTAACATCAAATGACATTAAGCATGCGATGTAACAGAGTCAAATAAAATGGCAGCTCGTCCATTTTAAGTGCTGCAGAACCCTCTGTAAGTCATTTAAAAATTTTGTTAATTTATAGAAGTTATACCATTTCCGTTCTACATATCAATTATTGAGGCCGAATGTAAGTGAGAAAATCAATTGATGTTCTCAACGTGTGCGGAAATAATCGTTTTTTGCTGTAAACCACATATCTTTTTGCATTGGCTCGAAGTCCTTCAAATATTGTTATTTTACACTAAGCTATTTTAAATAGCCCTATGATTTTTTACGCTGTTGGAAACAAAGGCGTGGTCTTGTTTGGCTCAGCTTGTGGGGAGTGGAGTGAATAAGATTGATTCAATGGTCAAGTGTCACAAACTCTGATGTGAAAACCAATATGCAAAACGTTTTATTACTTTTATTTGACAGTACTGAATAAGCTTCCTATGTTAAGCGAAACCTCAGCCATCCATGGCGAGTTGAATTATTTGAAATGTCGTGAATTTTGCGAAACATCTTCTGACAGAAAACTTTTGAAGATTTTAAAACAGGGAGGTCTTCCGCACAAACTAAGCCGAAGGGGTATTTTGACACAAAACCCAATGGACGCACATCGAATTAAATTTCCATATTGTAAATTAAAATGTTTGCAATATTTTTAATAGCATTTAACACGCACAATTATATTTGTTTAAACATAAGCTTAAATGCACAAATTTAAAGATTTTATATGTTTAATCATTAAACAAAATTTAATACATAAACAGATGTATGTATTTTTATCATTAGCGATTGCTTTTAATACCATTATTTAAGGAATTCAAAAATTACTTTACTTATATTTTTTCTAATTCTTGATTTTGGTATTTTTTCCGTAAATAAATGCGTACATTTACAGTAAGATAGTTACATCTAATGAAATGTACATAAATAATTAAATACACGTTCACAATGAACATGAATTTTGAAGGCATTAGGATGTTGTTCTTTAAAATAGCTGAAGTCCACCGAAAAGGATTATAGTTAATCCGTTAATCCGTTTTAGATTATAGCAGTGGTTCTCAACCTGGGGGTCGCCACAACTATTTTTAGTTGCAATTATTTTTGTAAGGAATTTCATACCAAATGTTTCCAACGCTTTTACAACAACATGGCTACACACATTGCAATATTTTACTAATGGTTGTTAACTTTATATCTGTAATATACATTAATACATTTAATTAATAAAATATAGTGTATGGCCTATATATAATTGTGAAGTATGATTTTGTATTTAATGTGTTTTCTTTACTCTGTTAAAAATGTTTTTGCATGCAAATGTGGCGGCGGACGGGAGGGTAGGTGGAAAGCACTTACTATTAAAAGGTAATTGCGGAATTGCGCCAGCTTCGCCAAAAGTGGGTCGCGGCCCACTTTTATAGTAGTTGGTTGGGAATCACTGGATTATAGAATGATGCTCTTCTACGTTGAATAGAATAGACCTTTATAATAAACACCAAGATGTATAATCGTCTATCAAAACTATGTTGAGGGTAGAAATGAGGCTCATAAAACATTTCAATGAAAAAGTCATTGAAGTGTCATTCGTTTTTCGAAAAGAGGGGAAGAATATCTATTGTACACAACTTAATGAAATGTTTAATATTTTTCAATTTTTTTATTGTCGTATGTTACGTTATATATAGATCTAATTTAGTTTAAGACGTAGAGTTTTCAAAATTGTTGGTGTGGGGAGCTCGGTTTCCAATGACGAATCTCACTGGCCAAATATGTTTGGTCTTAAACAAAAGCATTTATTTATGTTCATTTTGTATTGTCTCGTATTTTATCTAACGAACAGAGTTTGGATGCTAGAGTATTATTTACTAAAATGTATTAATGCTGCCATTTCATTTCAAGTAATACACAAAAGGTACCAGCGTATATAAAAGTAAAATTTAACCAGAGGATATTCAAATGTTAAATATTTTGTATTGTAATTTAATTATTTCAATCTTTGTGTACAATTTTGAATCTTCTGAAGCAAAAAAACACTGAATTGAAATCATAGATTTTTATGAAATTGAAAAAGCTGTATATATATGAACATTTTTAGTTTATTTTTTGAAAAATTAAAAGATTAATACATTTATTTCAATGTTTTTGACAAACTAGAGGTATTTCAAGGATATATGTTTAAGTTTTTAAAATATTATTGAGAAAATTAATGTTCATACTTAAATAGCCAAATTAAAAAATTGTTTTAAAAAATTCAAAACTCTCAGAATTTTATTTATAAAACCCGATATATAAGCCTATATGATCAAACAACATAATCATTTCTTACAGTTAAAATTTTAATTATTATTTTTCATAATTAAAGCTAAACGTATTTTTTAATTTCTCCTCATTAAAATATAATAACTTGTCGTCTTGTAGAAAATTATTTTCATTTAGCTTTAAGTAAACCAACACGCAGATAATTGCAAAGCCCAGGCCCTGGCTTTGACTGCTTTCAATATTATTTGCGAAAATAACGATAAAAAGCAGCCTTGTGTGTAATAAAAATTATAATGTTTTGTACAATTAAAGAACTAAAATTTTACGAAACTACGTTTTGTTTTCGAAGCGTTAAAACTGGGTAACATATGTTTGGCACATAATTCAATCCCCGAAAATTGGTCCTAAAAATTTATAATCCCTTTCTTGCTGGGATTCTTCCCTTTAACCACTGAAATTGAAAGTCACAAATAAACGCCTTTTCATTAAAAATATCGACAATGCTCGGCCTGTATATAATAAAAAGGAAAAGGGATAAAAGTAAACAGGAAAAAAGCCCACCTAACTGAAGATAGGGAGGGAAAAATCATATAACATTTCTAAAGTTTATTGCACTGTATTAAAAACCTTTGGCCTCCCATGAGCAGGGAGGGGAAAAAGGAGGGAATATCGTCTCATTAATAATTTTACAGATTGGTGGCGGGGAGGGGGAAAAAGGGACAGAGAAGGGAAAATTCGTATTTGACTGCAAGAGTTTCAGGGATGGTTTAGGCAGAGGCAGAGAGGGTAGAAGGGAATTTGAGAAAAGTCGTCGGAGAGTGAAAGAGTGAACCATACGTATGAGGGCGGAGAAACAAGCGCTCTCTAGCCAGATAAGCCCCTTCCTCCTCCGTGAGGGGAGGGTTTCAGGAAATTGAACAGGGGGGTGAGCGTCTGCATTGAAAGGGGAGGAGAAATCGCGAACGTGTTTAACAAGCGTTTATTCGCGACGCAAACGACGGCCTAAGTGCCACACGCCCCCATCCACTTCAATCGACCCCCCCCGAATTTTATTTAAGGGAGGATATGGCGTATACTAACTGGATCGATTGGAAATACGGCTAAGAAGGGAGAAGCGACATCGACGTTTTCGAGAAAAGTGTAGTTCAAAAAACAACATAGAGCCAAAGTAAGAAGTTGTTTTGTCTCTGAAAAAAAATATATTCAACCTGTTGTTGGGAATTTATCAGGATCCATGAGTAGTTCACAACGGTTCCGTTTAAGGGACTCGCGTATTTTCTGTTCCATTTAGAAATTTATTTAAGGATTTTGGAACACTTGATGCAAATTTTTACAGAGTGATTCCAAGTCTTGCAAGGAGAAATGTATAATAAGTTTAAAGCGAGCAGTATAAAATTCAAAAAGACATTTTATAAAGCAGGTTTTGCGAAGACATTGGCATATTTTTAATATTTAAAAACGAGATACTTACAAACGCAGTTTAATGTTTATTGAAGTGCGTTTATTGAAGATCGCGCAGTGCATCTTTCATCTTTTCACATATTTTTAATAGTTGAATGTAGAGAATGCAATAGCGAATTTCTATATATTTTAATTATATCACATGCAAAAAAATATATAATTCAGAAGATTTAATTATTAATTCCCTCCCTGGCGCATTTCACCTTTCGCGTTACTTTTACATTTGATGTATAATACTGACTGGTTGTGTACGGTGAATTTAATAGCAGGTAAACTTACATTTTTTAACATCTCCCCCCTCCTCCTCAACAAACATTCTTTTCATATTTTTATATATATTCATATTATTCTTATATTAGTTTCCTAATTTAGTTTGTATATTTATTATATTACAAAAGTTTTATTACTTATATAGGGCATATAGTAGTTGCTTAACCGATCTATATATAAGTACAAAGCCTATTCATCTTGTGTACAAACACAATTATTGTATTACATTTTCAATTATTTCTATAATTTTCTTCCTATTACAATGTACAACATTTTTCAACTACTCCTCATTAATACGCTAACAGGCCGCATAGAACTTGATAAAAAAAAAAATGATGAAATAAAGGTAAACGAGTGAATAGAATAACAGAGATAGTGGTGAAACTTCATTTCCAAGCAAATACCATCTCTCTAAACTGAGATGGACTTGTTTATTTATATCGCTGGTTAAACCAATTAATATGCTTGAAGCAACGCATGCGCACTGACTCGACTTTTTTTTATATCTAGAAGGGAACCTCATCTTTAAAAAGATGACCGTTTTGCTCTTTTCTCACTAAAACACGTTGCGAAAGGTTTTTCTTTCCATATTTAAGCTGTATGAAAAACAGTTGTGAAAAATTAACAAAAATAAGAAAATAGTTTGCCTATCTATGACAGTGAATCTCAATTAGGCGGTCCACGGTCCAGATCCGGCCCGCGAAGAGTAGAATTTAGCCTGGCTGCAAAAGATAAGAAACTGAACATTTTTTCTACGGGGGCTAAACCTCATGCCTCAATGTTAATTCATTGAATGAGAAAATTTCTCAGGGGATAAGCCCCCCCCCCTCCCTAGTGACGTTAATGTCTTCATATCTCGCAAGATATTTTCATTTTCGTATCTTCTAACCCGCCGACCGAAGAAGAAGAAGATCCAAAGTGACCATCGATGTAAAATAATTGAGAACAATTGACCTACGATTACCAAAATTCCCTTGAATATACATAATTTGTATTTAATGTACATAGAATCCATTTTTGAAAGTCATCGATAACCAATATTTCCATCCCATTTAGACTGAAAAGAAAAGAAGATTATATACCTGGGGAATAGCGATTCAAAAATTATGGGCAGACCCAAATATCTCTGAAAAAAGATATTTGGGTCTGCCCAAATATCTCTAAAAAAAGATCACACACACGCATGTGATTCAGCGTTAAAGAGAAAAATGTTCCTAATATACAATAAGAGGAACTTGAGTTCCCAAGACACTGACGTACGCGGGGTGATGGGAGTTGTAACTTCTCATTACGATGAATTTTTATATATGTACATATGAATAAATGGGGTTGTGGCTTTATAATCCCCCATTATAAGCCTGTAACACCACTTATAAACTTTCTTCGTACACTTTTGCCCTGAAATCCACTTTCTGACATCATGGTTGCAACGGAACCCCTATTTACGAAAATAAAGGGGACGGAACAAATTTCAGATGATCTGGAAATTCAGTTTTCAGTGTGAAGTAAAACCATATTTACTTACACGTTTAATTGTGTGCCACTAAACTGTTATATTAATAATAAAAAATAGTTTTATTGTAGATTTAAGTATTAATTACTTGTATATATATTGTTTTTTGCTGCTGTGAAAATAGTCTGATATATTTGTTTCAACTTTTTATTCAAAACTTTTTTAACCGCGAGGTCCTTATATCGTTTGGTTAAAAGCACGTTCACTAGTGAAGACTCCTCATTTTCTTAATAAAAGATGACGAAAATTGCGGTAACAATTTCGAATTTTACTGAGAGCAGGCTGGGAATTTCTCACAGACTTGGAATTCATAGTTGTATATATTATATTAAGCTTCTATGACGATCGTAGAGAGGGGGCGATTACAGTCACCCAAATAAGAAACGCGATTACCAGGCCTATGGCGAAAAATAGTCACAAGAATTAACAGAAATAATTCGTTAAATACAACATAGAGCATAACCGCAACAAGAAATAAAACGTGAACGAGAATCGAAAGAAAAAGAAAGAAATTAAATCGTTTTGTCTATTCTTGCAGTGTTGGAGTTTTCGAAATAAAAAGTGGAATGATTGATGTATGCGTAATATTTCTCTATGCAACCTAAACAATCATTTGATAGCGAACGACACTTCATTTGGTGATCCGGAACATGGCGAACGCCAGATCAACGCAGCCATCAGCTACATTGGCAACTTGGCGAACGTCAGTTCAACGTAACCATCATCCATATTTGTGACTTGCAGAAATTAACCCAAGCAACGAAGAAAAGCCACATGCCAACAGTACGCTTCAATTGGTGACCGTCGGTAAAGAATTTCAGGTAAAAAACTAAACGTCATTAAATTATTCAATTATCACTTCAAATGCAACTATCATGATAGAAATAAATGCCATCAGAATACCATCATTCAACTTTAGTGATCCAGCATTATGGTTCTCTATGTGTGAAAGCACATTTCTACTAGGAACTCCTGAACCAATCACTGAGTAAAGAAATATAATTATATAGAAATATAATTATGTTGCCGCCTCCCTGCCACCAGCAGTAGTTATTATTCGCGACGTTTTAGTTACACCAGATGAAACAGATCTATATAATGTTTTAAAAACGGAGTTGATTAAACTTTCCAACGAATCTTCTTCGGCACGATTACGCAAACTACTTGCATGTGAACCCATAGGCGATAGACGTCCAACGGAATTATTATGAGAAATGAGACACTGTGCAGAATCTCAAAATGTGTCATACGAGTTATTAATGGAATTATTCCTACAACAACTCCCTTCTTCTATCCAATCAATACCGTGTTTGGCGCAGTATAGCCCAGATGCTCTTGCGCCATAAAAAAGCCAAACAATCAATCAATCAATCAATCTATCCAATCAATATTAGCAGCTATAACACAGCTAACATTCGAAAAAACAGCTCAAGCAGCCGACGAAATACAAGAAGTAAATCCAACTCAGATAAACTCAGTTACCTACCATACTCCATCAACTAATGAACAAAAACTATTAAAAAAAAAATAGAAGAACTCCGTAAAGAGATTAATAATCTAAAACGATTCCAAAGCACTTCACGAGGACGATATCGGTATCGAAATAAAAGTCCCACACCTCAAAAAGAATTACGTTGATATCATCACACTTTTGGGAAAAGGCACAAAAATGAACTTCACTATGCAACTTCGAAAAAAACGACAATGGTGAAGAGAAATAGCGACAGCTTCTTTGCCATACACATCCCGTCGCCTTTTTATTATAGATAAAAAGTCTGATGTACTTTTCCTAATAGACACAGGATCCGACGTCTCAATAATTCCTGCCACACCAGCCCAAAAACGTAAACAACCAAACATGATGTTATCAGCAGCAAATACAGCAACAATCAACATCTATGGTAATCAAACCTTAACCACAGACATCAACTTATGCAAACCATTCCAATGGACTTTCCTAGTAGGAACTGCGTCAACCCCTATTATAGGAGCATATTTCTTGTTTCATTTCGATCTTATTCCAGATTTGCGAAGACGTTGTTTTCATGATATGTCCACAAAGCTACAAACAGAATGCGAACTTCAAATAGCGAAAATACATTCCATTAAACTCATAAACGGAAACAAGCAAATATCACGATCTATTAAGAAAATTTAAAACAATCACAACACCTTCTCAAGCAGGATAACCAATAAAGCATTCTGTGGAACACCACATACAAACAACAGGTCAACTTGTGTATGCAAAATCTCAATGATTGGTGCCAGATAGGCTGAAAATCGCCAAATGCTCAATCTTGGACACATGAGTCCTTCGAACAGCAATTACACCTCACCTTTACATATAGTACCCAAAAAAGGCAACAACAAATGGCGTCCAGTAAGAGACTACAGATGCTTAAACGCATAAACAATCAAAGACAAATACAGCTTTCCAAATTTGTCAGACTTTACTGCTGAACACGGTATTAGCATATACTCACATGTAGATCTAATAAAAGCATATTACCAAGTACCAATAAAAAAAAGAACACATTGACGAAACTGCAATAATAACTCTCTGTTAATATGAAAGTACTCGAATGCAATATGGCCTTTGTAACGCCTCAGCCACATTTCAGAGACTCATCGATGAAGTGACATGAAACTTAAAAGTCTACGCTTTCGTAGATGATATTCTCGTGGCATCAAAATCCGAACGGGAATATTTTCAACATTTGGAAAACCTATTTACTAGGTTACAAGAATATGGTTTGTACATAAAACTTTCCAAATGCATGCGTTTTCTACATTTACATTTTTCTACTTTTTTTTTTTTTTCAAATTTTCTGCGTTCCTACATTAAATTTTCTTGGATTCAAGGTATCCAGCAAAAGTTCAGAACCAATTCCGGACCGAGTCTCCGTAATTCAGATTATCCGGGACCAACTTTTCTAACACAATTACGAAGATTCTTAGTAATGTACAATTGCTATCGACGATTTATACCACACGCTGCACAGATTTTATCACTTACCACAGAATTACTTAAAAATCAAATGAACAAAAAGCATAATAACCAGTCCAAACAAAAGACTTGACAATGGACGGAAAAGTCTGAAAAAGCTTTCATTACAGAAAAAAAAAACCAACAAAAAAAACCAACAAGTAACACTGATTAATTATCCAATTCCAGGAGCTAAATTAGCTTTATGGGTGGATGCATCAAACACAGCAATAGATGGAACCCTTATTCAACTAAATAATACCATATGGCAACCAATAGCATTTCTTTCCGTAAAATTAAACGACGCACAACACAAGTGGTCCACTTACGATAGAGAATTATTTGTCATCTTCACTGGAATAAAACGTTTACAATATATGCTCGAAGGAAGAAACTTCACAATATACACAGATCAAAAACCACTCATGTATGCTTTTCAACAAAAACCAGAAAATTGCACTCCAAGACAACTCAGGCACCTAGATTTCATTTCCCAATTTACAACAGATATACAACATATCCAAGGGAATAGAAATATAGTAGCCGATGCTCTTTCACGAATAGAGATAAACTCTATTTCAGAAGCAACTACACCAAATTTTCAAGAATTAGCAAAAGCTCAAGAGCAAGACAAAGAGCTACACATATTATTAAAAGGCTCAACATCACTTCAATTAGTTCTTAAACTATCACCAGTTATGGAAATTGAACTATATTGGGACATATCTACTGGTCATCCTAGACTATATGTACCTGAAAGTTTTTGGAAAATCACATTCGACCATTTTCACGGATTTTCTCATCCAGGCATCGCACCAACTATCAAACTAATCTCTTCTAGATATGTTTGGCCTTACATGAAAAAACAGATTAAAACATGGATTCGAACTTGCATACCTTATCAACGTTCGACAATTCATCGTCACACACAAGCGCCTATTGCAATCTTCGCCATGCCATACGCACCATTCGCACATTTACATATTAACTTAATTGGCCTACTACCATCAACAGATGGAAAAATCTACCGCCTGACTATAATCGGTAGATTTACAAAATGCTCAGAAACATTCCCTCTATCCGATTGTTCAGCAAAGACAGTATGCAAAACCATATTTACAGAATGGATATCTCGATTTGGGTGTCCAATAGCAATAACTAGCGATCACGGGGATCAATTTCAATCAAAGTGGCACAAAGAATTTACAGCATTATTAGGAACAAATAGAATTCGAACCACGGCTTATCACCTTCAAGCAAACGGTCAAATAGAACGATTCCATAGCCATTTGAAAGCATCACTCATGGCCCATGAAACAACAAGGTGGACGAACGCACTACCAATA
>QLNU02015270.1:26194645-26219864 GCA_006491805.2 Dysdera silvatica
GAGGGAATAGGGAAACCTTTACTATTAACAACAATGGCCAGATCCTGAGCAATGAATTGGAAATTGCTCAAGCTTTTAACGATTATTTTTATTCAATTCCTCAGTTATAAATTTCTAAAATAAACAGATTGCATAACGATTTTTGTAGTGTTATGTCTTCACAGCCACAATCCATTTTTTGTGAATCAATCGCAGTTTCGAATACCTTTAAAATTTTACAATCCCTAAAGATGAACAAATCTGCGATGGCTGATGGGCTTAGTCCTCGAATATTAAAATATATAGCACATGAAGTGGTAAAGCCTTTGACCACATTATTTAATTTTGCCTTAACTGAAGATGTTTTTCCTTCTTTATTGAAAATAGCCAGAGTTTCCCCAATTTTTAAACCAGGAGATAGGCAATGTTTAACTAATTATCGCCCAATTGCTATATTACCAGTTTTAAGTATTGTTTTTGAAAGATTCATTGCTTTAAAATTAATGAATTATTTGGAAAATTACAATATTTTATGTGATTACCAATATGGTTTTAGAAAGAATAAATCAACTGAATCTGCATTGATTGCGGCAGTTTCTTTTATTCAAAAAAGTCTCAATTCAAAACACTACTGTATTGGTGTTCAATTTAACATCGAAAGATTTAATCTTATTGGCCACGATATTTTGCTGTCCAAACTAAATTTATTGGGTATTCGAGGACAAATGTTAAAATTACTTAGATCTGATTTGACATCCCGTAAATTTACACAGTTTGGTAATGAGCTATCGCAAACTTGTGATATTCACATGGGTGTGCCTCAAGGCAGTGCTCTTGAGCCCCCTACTCTTTATTATATTTCTGAATGATATATTTTTAATCAATAGTTCAGCGTTTGTTGTTGGATATGCGAATGGTATTTTTTTTTCTGACCTAAATCTTCCCCAACTGGTTACTTTAATTAATTGGCATATATCTTGATTGGTTTACAGGCAATAAATTATTTGTAAATCCCAATAAAACAAGTGCCATATTATTTTGTCATCATGCTAAATTATTATCGTCTCCGCTGCCCTAGGTTTTAATAGATAATAAGTCACTTATCTTTTGTGATCAAATTAAGTTATTAGGTGTTATAATTTGTAAAAACCTTAATTGGAACAATCACGTAAATTATATTTGTGGTAAAATTAGCAGAAATATGGCCATCATTTTTAAATTATCATACTTTTTACCCCCGAAATTACTCCTTGTTTTATATAATACCTTAATGTATCCTCATGTTATTTACTGCTATTTGGTTTGGGGAAATCTCACAAATAGGACTATAAGCTGTTTATCAATCATACAAAGGCGATTTGGCAGATTAGTATCTTTTCAACTTAACTTGTCTTCTTCTTTAACTCATTACAATATTCTTCCTATTAACAAAATTTTTTCTTATAAGATTGGTACTTTTTATGTTTAAATGTACTAAACTGAATCTTAATAGAGACATTTATTGTCCAACATACAACAATAATCCATATTCTACTAGAGCTTGTGGAAATTTAAATATTCCATTTTCAAGAACAAACTACTTACATAATAGCATTTTAGTGTTGTGTCCTAAGAATTGAAACTCTTTCCCAGATGATTTGAAATCTATAAATAATGTCTTTATTCAAATGTAAATTAAGAAAACATCTTCTAACATCTTGATCTTTGTATATAGATACTGGTTTTTGGGAAATTGATGTTGATATTAATGTTTAATGAATATTTAATTACTAAAAAAAATAATAATATTAAACAATTAATATTTGTATAAAGAAATAATGCTATTTATTGTATATTGCCTCTTGTTTTGTGTTGCCTTTTTGAGGGTGTTGGGAACTTGTCAAATCTCTGAGCCTTTTTTCCCCATCTCCTTCTTGGCATAGTTTATCATAAATAATTGTAAATATTTCGCAATTTTGTACTGTATCCATTACTATGCTGAGAAAATAAATTGAATTGAAAAAACCTTTGCATAAAATGTACTGTATTTAATCTTCGCTAAAGATAATCATTATGACATAAATCTCAGTTTAAGTGCAAGGAATTATGTTTCGTGCAAAGGACAACAAGACTTAAACCTTGTTAACAGATCTTTTACACGTTTTCATGGTGTCACGTGAGCACAGAAGGTGCTTAACAGCTGGGTAGTCCATAAATTCAGTCCATACGGCCGCTCAAACGCTATGACGTGAGTCTGTTGTAATTGATCCATGACTTTCGGGGCCCCCTGACACCCACCCTGCCTTGGAAAACCTGGTTTCAGTTGCAGAAGAAATTTTCACCAACATTTTACACCCTCTCCCCCAGTGACAATTTCTTTTGCTACACATTACCAAAGCAAAGGCTTGGTTTTTTTTTCCTCCTTTCCCTCGTCATGCGCGTCACAGAAGAGAGAAGCAAAGTTTTAACATTTTTACTCCTGACTCTGTTGTCAGGATTTATGGGCGGCGATTATCTTTTGAAATATACGACCTGCTATATATATTACTTCCCACTACCGAATGCCGACAAATACTAAGAATAATTCATTTCCAGTGTGGTATTTGCTGGTATCACACACACGTATACAAAAAAGTCCCAAGTTTTTTTCCTTTTTTTCGGTGTAATAAAAATACAGCAATAAAATAAATCAAGAGCCAAACTTCAATTGCATATTTTAAATTTTATGAAATAGGACAGAAACTCACTTTTAGGATGACAATTGTATTTTTTCATATAATGCTTCTTAACCGCAGTTCAAAAAGTAAAAAAAAAAATGTCCTCTTTTGTTAAAAATGTAGATATAGTTTTGTAAGGCTAATGTGGATGGTAAAGGTTCATACGTTGAATTTTGGAGCTTGTGAATCATTTCATATTCTTGATGAATTTGCCTTTTTCCTCATCTTGTTCGTAAGTTTTCGCTTTTCAAAATACGTTATCCTTTTAAAAGTACAGGTATCATTTTATCAGTGACGCATTGAAAATTTTATTAAGGATTGATTTGAAATTCCTTGTATCCATCAAACTTACTGGAGCCACATTCATTTCAGCGATAGAACCGTTAAGAAGATATGGAGCAATGGTGTGGGGGGTTGTAACCCTCCACTGCAATGAAATTTTGTATATAATTATACAACATAATATACATATATAACATAGGAATATGTGAGTTGTAGCTCTGTAAACCCCCACACCATTGAGCCTATAATCCTCCCTTACGAACTTTCTAGGTACGCCTATGCTATGGAGCCTATACAAATATACATCCTTTATTACTAAGAGGTCTAGACAAAATGACATTTCCTTTAAACTCTGTGTGGATTAGCTTTTATAGCTGAAGCTGTTTTTACTGAAACTAAAATTCACGTAAAGCACAAGATAACTTTCCTTCAAAAATGCTTTTATATTCTCCCTTCATATTTTTCAAATGACATGTTTGGCGGAGATAAGAGATACAAACAGAATCAGTGAGTCATTCAAAAGAGTTAACTCACTGGAGTGAATCGGAGTTGCACAAAAAATTATACTCATTAAAAATACAGCAGTTATGATTCAGTGATTCTCGTAAATCTAGCGAATTTTAACTTTATATAGCTGATGAAGGTAAATATTTAGCTAATTATTAATGGCGTAGTTAATATCATTCAAAAATTATTTTATTAATGTGTATATTTATATATTATAAAATGATGACAATTTTCTAGCCATATAGGTAATTCCAACCGTATTTCGAAGTATTTCCAAATATAGATTTGAAGAAACCAAACAGCCGTATCAAGAGCAGGGAGCGGCAAGTTTTTTTGGGGTACTGTGCCAAAGTAATACTCCAGATTCATCCCACGTGCCAGCGAAACCCCTCAAATCGTATTATAATGCACTAATTAATATAATTTAAATTGATCTTTTAGTATGTTCCTAATTCATTAAAGAGATTGCTTTTCTAGAAAGGGCTTGATTGGTTGGATTTCCATGGCCCAAGGACATCAAGGGACATCCAGCTCCATACAGGACGTTTTCTTGGAAAATGTCATGAGTTTAATGTACAATTTATGACAGTTTAGAAATACAAAGGGCAAACAGCGAGATCCATTTGCTTTATGAAATCATATTTTCTAGTTCAAGGAATTTGAAAAAATATGAGTATAAATTTTTTGCGTTTTATATAAAACAGTTTGGAAATATTAATTACTCATAACACTAATATTATTACAAGACAGTGTGACGTGGTTTATAAATATTGTTTGTTTTTTGGTTTTACGGCTCAAAGACTACAGTGGTCATGCTGCGCCGGGACCTACAGTTTTCCGAGGAATCCGAACCTCTTAAGGCCTGGGGAACCAAACCCCGGACTACAGTGAGCAGTGCGATCTTTTATGAGATCTCTGAGTAAGCGTTCTTTTTGCACTGCTGGGAGTCGAACCCGGATTAGCCGCGCAATAGGAGAACGCGTTACCACACTGCGCCACCGCAGGGCCGCACAGTGTGAATGGTAGTGAAGGCCCTGAGACGGTGAGGAAATTAAGCTTTGGATGGAAATAGAATTAGAGATCTTTCAAGATTCAAAAAAATCAACCAGTCTGACTGCAAACTTATAACTTTGTAGCCTTTCCACACAAATTTCTAACAATATTCCTCTTTAAGTAAAAGGTTTGAAAATATAAATTGATTTATTTGAACGCAAATAAAATGAATATTTTTTTTTAATAATAACACTCTGGATTATTTAAAAAAAAAAATTACTTTGCGTGCCACTAAAATTGGCCATAGTTACTGACCTCAACCTAGAGTCTCATATTTGATTATAAACTGTAAACATAGAGAAATTCGCTTCAACCGATTTTATTAGGAGATATAATAACATAATTATTATATTGTTCATAATCACTATTTTTATAGCACACTGTACCATTGTGCAATACCATTATTTAATAATCCTTGAGCGGAATCAAGAGTATTTATTTTAAGTATATAAATAAAATTAAAAAAAAGAAGCAGAAGATATAAAATTATATATCTTCTGAGAATATTTACATATAAAATTATATATAAATATTCCCAGAAATATATACAAGAAGTGTAAAATGGATCTATATTATAATGATGTACAATTGTGACTCGTTTTTTCATTTTGACGTAATATCAGGGTTTTATGGAAGTTTAGTGGCGTTATAAACGAGGCAAAATAACGTTATTCCTATACGAGTTATCGTAATTGCCAAGTTACCATTACTTCGATTACCATTACCTAGTTCGATTGCATACATATCGGGAAGGGATTGTGCTAAATACTTCCTAATTGTGATCAGTTGCGAAACTATCTTGAAGTCTGGGGGTGCCATAGTTCCGATGCCGATGCTCGTCATACAGTATTATTCATTTGTAATTTTCGTTTCGTGTGGGGGTCCAAATATTTTCTGTAGAGAGCTAAGCTCCTCCTCACTAGTTAAGCTAATGATTGGGATAGATTTTAAAATGGAAGTGAGCGGCGATCTATACGAAGAATGAAAAAAAAAAATGTTTTTCTGCTTATCTGTCGAAGGGTCAACTCAACAAGAGTCCATTTTTGAAAGTGAGCCAAATCTAAAAAAAAAAGAGCTACTCGACCAACCTTCGTGGAAACAACATAGTCAGCGTGCTGTCACAAACAGCTTTAAGCAAATTGAGATCTTTGGAAGAGTTGGGTTTCTTTGGGATTTTTTAGCTAACGTAAGACAACACATAAATTGTGTTTCATAAATCTTTAAGGACTAGGGGGGATTTGGAAGTTTCGCTATTTTACGCTTCACTGATGTTCAAATTTCGTTAAAGCTTATCTGGGATTCCGTACGGCCTAACTGTGATAAATATATTTTCAGATGTTTAGGACGAAAATCAACAAAAATTGTAGGTTAATCGAATAATTGTTTTTATATTTTCCACCTTTTCCGTTCTTTAGAATTATAAGATAGAAGAGTAATTCGAATATTATAAATTTTGCTCATGCTACATGCATATAAAATTTATAGATAATCAACATAATGTAAGACACTTAGGGGAAAATCGAGATAATGCTTATTTGTATCTATGGGTGTCGATGGCATGAAAATATTAGAGGTGGGGGGACAATATACCAGTAGAAGGCATTTTGTTTGAAATTGGAGGGGGACATGGAACCCTAATACCAACATTGGGGGACGGGTCCCCCCTGCTAACGGAGTCCTTGCTTAAATCACACACTGAGGATAGTACAGAGATAATCAAATTATTAATTAAAAAATTATCGATAAATCGTAATTTAAAAATGAAAAAGATATATTGAGGCGTAAGATGAACGCGCTTGTATGTTGAGCAGGAAACCATGGTTTGAATGACTCTGGCACACCGATTTTGTAGTTTCTCTGCCCATCCGTATTCTGGGGGTTTGTTGCGCGAAGTAAAAGATTCGTATCCCTCGAAAAAGTGTAAGTCCCGATGTAACAGGATTTCAGTTTTCCTTATGCCCTACAATGGAATTAATGTAGTATAAAGTGAATACAGGAAAATCTGTTTATACCGTTATGAAATCTATAAAAATATTCTTCTCCGATCCCGACACATATGGAGTGTTTTATCATATTCAACTTTGTCAATAACGATACCTTTCCCCGGGCCTTTTAAGGGTATATACGTTATGGGCATATTTCACTACGTTAAAACTAGTTAATATGTTGATGATATTTTACAAAAAACATATTTGTATATGTCAACATCTTTTTTTGTTTTTGTGTTTGTAACATTTTCCTCAATAGCTTTAATAAACGATTAAACTAAGAACTTGTTGCACCAGTTTCTGAAAAAAAAACATGAAATTGTTAAGAAAAAGGATTATTCTTCAACAACGTTCTGTGATTCTTTTGGTCTACAAGAAACAACTTCTCAGGATTTCTCCGATTTATGTAGAAACATACTAACGAAGAGCAAACACAATATGGTGTGAAGTCTAGTGGGGGGGGGAGGTTAGAACAGCAAAAAGATTGCTTACGTAATATTTGAATGCCCCCTTAAGGAAAAACTAGCTATATTTAGCGCGAAATAAATTAAATAAATTACAACTGGTGTTAGAAACAAATACATTACATTTTGAGAAGCAGCCATTAAAAATTACATAGAAAAATTAAAGGCAAATGTAAACGGTATAACGCAAAAGTCCTGCGCGAACACATTCATAATTATAATAGACGAATATTCCTTGAAAGTTGGCAATCTATCAACAATAGCCATCGTAACGCGTTAAATGAATTCCACAATCTACCCGCAGAATATGTAACGCTCAAATAATATTCCAGCATTTCAACCTTTTTCCCACTGAAGATGAAGCTGAGATAGCTTCGAAACGTTTGCCTTCAACTTGTTCTATGTAGTTTTAATGGCTGCTTCTCAAAGTGCTAATGTATTTGTATCTGTATTTGTTTGTTTGTTTAGGTGTTTTATGGCGCAAGAGCATCTGGGCTATACTGCGCCATTTTATCTGTATTTAAGTTTGTGGTAAAATCCGCCGTAAATGGATCGGTCTTCTGAAAATTTTCTCAAAGGTTACTTCCAGGCATTTTTACAACTAAAATTTTATCCTGAAAAAAAAACAAAAAACAAAAAAACACACAATAATATATTTATACGAAGTTAAATATTTATATATTTGCATATTGAAGTGAGAAAATGAAAATAAAAACAGTTTTAAATTAACTTTCTTTCTGTGCAGCGGTATGCAGTCTAGTCCAATGAAAAGTATTTTTATGGATTTGGGGAAATTTACCTCCCGCCCCGTAAATTCATTACTATTTTACTGCTATCAGTTTTTTAGAAGTTGCAAGCGTTCTTTGCTTTTCCAGATTGGTGTTACATTTTTTCTGATTTAATTATTTTAATATTAATTTCGTGCATGTGGAAAGTGCACAACTATTTGATAACGTATCAATGTCTCTAGGTCAACGTGTCATGCACTATCTCTCCTCAATCTGCACGGAATGGGGGATAAAATGGATAAAATGAATCGTTTGTTTAGCCAATATGAGGAAACGGGAGGATTGGACTTCAGTATGGATTGATGGGGTCCGACCGCAACATCCTTATCAGCTGCTGCAGAAGGACGATCTGCGGGTATCTAAACAAACTTGGTGACATCTGACAATCACCAATATCGCCAAAAAACACGTTATTCCTTGTGCGTATATGACAGTGATAATAAAACAAATTGTGGGTTGTTTCATTGGGTTTGGCGAATTCACGTGGCGCATATTAAACTGATAATAAAACAAATTGTGGGTCGTCTTATTGGGTTTGGCGAGTTCACGTGGCGCATAATGTAGCTTCATTCAAACCAATTGAGATAATAGTTTCACCAAACGGCACTCGCATATTAAGGCTGCCATAAAATTCGGGAAATTTATTTTTCGGTGATTTTATAAATAAAGTGTAAAATATGTCGTCATTTTTGGAATATTTTTTTTTTTTTTCATGCAACTTGTAGTGAAAATGTATTTTTATTATTTTGGGCGCTTTGAATCTCGGAAACTATTAAACTAAATAGAAGTTTGCATAATTCGTTGAAGATTGATATAATACAAGTGTAGTTTAGATATTATAAATATGGAGAATTTTAAGAAATTATATTGATATGCCTGAAAGGAGAGACTATTAATTAATTTCCTTCTTTCTCCTTTAATCTACTGTTCAGCAGCTTGGGCTAAATATTGATTATAGAAATAATTTGGAATTAATAGTTTAAATCAGATAAAAAAAATGATATTAATTCGCGTTCGCAAATTTAAAAAAAAAGTATAACGTATTATTACGCTCATCCGTCCGTTCATTCATCCAATCATTCATTCATTTTAATTAATTATTTCATTCATTTTAATTAATTATTTCATTCATTTTAATTAATTATTTCATTCATTTTAATTAACTATTTCATTCATTTTAATTAACTATTTCATTCATTTTAATTAATTATTTCATTCATTTTAATTAATTATTTCATTCATTTTAATTAATTATTTCATTCATTTTAATTAACTATTTCATTCATTTTAATTAACTATTTCATTCATTTTAATTAACTATTTCATTCATTTTAATTAATTATTATTCATTCGCTCAATCATTTTCATTCATTCATTCATCTTTTATCAAAGGTAAAGGGTTTGAAAATGAAGCTCTGATATCTCAATTTGAACGGAAGTTTAAGATTGACTTTAGATAATTTTGAACGTTCATTATGGACTATTATTATTATTATTATTATTTTGTACGTGTTCTCGTTTTTTGCCGTACAGACTTGGAACGGGAAGTGACAAGTATTCAAGACTTCTTTCTGTAAGTTATTCGGGTGTTGTGTCTGGGAACTTAATGACCGTTCGGCATTTGTTTAAAATTGTAGCCTTTTGTAGCTCAATGTAGGTGTTGGGGTCGATTTCAAGTGTTTCCAAGCTTCTGTGCAGTGTGGTTGGTATCAGACCTGTGGCTGACGAAACAACAGGTACAATGTCAACATTTCCCATATGCCACAAGTCTTCAATTTCAAATTTAAGGTCTTGATATTTGGTAATTTTTGTTGTTCATGTGATTCATATGTTGTTTATGTTTGGGGTTGCTATATCAATAATACTTGAAGTTTTCCAAATTTTATTAATTTTGGTTATATCTGGACGTGTGTGGTGGTGTCTTCTCATTTATTATATATTATTATTATTATTATAAAAATTCTTGATTTACGTTGTATATGGCTGCTTTCTTTCCTTTGGACATCAACTAGTTTCCAGGGGATATAACTACAAGGGGCTTCTCAAATATTACGTAAGCATCTTTAGGGGAAGGGGTGATCTAAACCATGCTTACGTGAGACACGGAAAATAATAAAACTAGCACATAATCACAAAGTGACAACCCCTGTGACAGAACCGCAATATTTGGATCTATAGCACACTGCCAGTAGAAGATATGAAATACAAAATACACGTAATCATTACTCCTGATGAAGGACTGCTGTTGACGCGTCCGAAAGCTTATGTGATCTTTTTCATTTGCTGTTTTACCAGTGTTTAATGTTTTGCATGTATATAAGAAATATTAACAATAAAAATGTAACAAAATACTTTATGCCAGCAAAATAGCAATTAACAGCGTGGTAATATTTTTTAAATGCGATAATTCGTTATTATTCACTATTTATAAATAAGCGTTTAATATTATAACATACTTACAAATGCGTGCTTAATATTACAGTGAAAATGTAAATAAGTATATAATTCGAATCATAAATTGTACTTATTTCAAAAACATACCAAAAAATTAGAGAACCGAAATCTTACGTAAGCATGGAAGGGAGGAGAAGTAGGCATTTGCTTATTTTTTCTTACAAGGTGGAGGGGGAGTATAAAATGGGCAAAAATGTGCTTACGTAATACTTGAAATATCCCAAAGCAATTGTAGGTATCTATAGATATGCGTTGTACACTGAAATAATACTTTTGATTTGATAGCAGAATTTTTTTTTCTATATTTGCTATGCTAAGATGGGGTTTATCAAATATTTGGGAATTCCATTTCAAGTTCCCCACTAAAATAGAAGTAACTGTAACTTTCTTTTTCTAGAGTCTTTCCACCGTAAGTCATCATATCTTGTTGTAAAATTCATATATATAAAAATAAAAGCGATAAATCATAAGATGTTCCAAAGACTATGAATTTGAAAATCGTTCTCGCTAATTTTGTATTAATAATATTTTCGCTATTACTTGAGCTTATGAATGCCACGACATTTTTACTTATACCTTGCTGTTCCTTCTTCTTACTATTAATAATAATTAAATAATAATCAGTAATAATATCTGTGAATGGAAAAATAAACATTGAACATTTTTAGCCAATCTCTTAAAAGAAACTAAATAACTTACTTCAATGGAACTCAAAATGGGCGACATTGCTTTGCTTTTCAGCTCCAACGCTTTTTAATTTTTATTTATTTTCAGTGAGATGCATTATGGGACTGTATTTTTCAAAATGGCGATATCACCCAAAACCTTAGGCAGGATTTAATTTCGGGAGGGTGGAGTTCAAAATTTTTACAGCATGTATTGATACAATCACAGCACTACGGCCGTAGCTATATCACATTAAAAATTTAGTTTCGGGAAGGGTGGGGGGAAGGTCTCTAAGATCCCCCCCTTCTAGATACGGGCATGATATCACCACACCCTTACCTAGAGACAATTGTGTCAGGACCGCGCACAGAATATCAAAAATGAGGGAGGCTCGTTCTTAACAAAATTTACTCTCACAAGAAATTGTATTTTACAGCTATTAGCACTGTTTAAATGGAAGGTGATGGTTAGGCTCCCAAGCTTCCACCCTACGCAGGGCTTCAAATTGTATTATTTATACGAAACGATTAAAGCTTGTAAGCCCCTCCCTCCCTCCCCCATTAAATGTAAAAAGTTCTCTTAGCAAATGTGAGCTTTAATTCCATCAACACACTACAGAGCTTAATTGATTGGGCCGAAAATGACCGAAACTTTAAGGTCTTCCCCTATAGTGTCTGCAAAGTGAATTTGGATAATAGAGGTCATATTTTCAATAGAGGCACTCCAGGGTCTTCTACTACAAAATTTTCTCATCTACACACTTTTCATAAACTGAAGACCTTCAAAAAAACGGTCCAGAAATAAGAACAAAAAGCAAATAGTGGGCGAAAGGAATCAGCCGCTCTAGGAATGATATTCACGAAACAGAAAATATAAAAGACTTCATTTCCGCAGTTCAAACATTGCCTTGCTCGTCAATTGGTTTCCCCATCACTATTATCACACACATGGGTCGATGTCTGGCCAGGCATTCAACGATTTGTTATATGGAAAAGAGGTTGACGTTTGCCGAGTAGGGGGGATTTTAATCAACTTTGAGATTTTCCCCTCCAAATTTTATTCGATTTCGGGGACTATTCCCAAATCATGCTTGAAAAGTTGGACGTCCGTTCATTTAAGTTCCTTTTCATATTTTGGATGGGTTGGCACACAATTAATGAATTTGATTTAATTTAATTATACTATAATTTAATTTATATTCTAATTCTATATATTTATATTATTATGTATTTATAATATTTGTTATTTATATTATGTGTTTATATTATTTATAATATGTATTTATGTTATTTATATTTTATATTATATATTTGTTTATATTATTATATATTTATATTTTATATTATATATTTATATTTTATATTACATATTTTATATTATATATTATATGCATTATATTATATATTATATGCATTATATTATATATTATATATTTATTATATTATATATTTATATTTTTATATTATATATTTATATTATAATTATAAATTAATTTAATATTTAATTATATTTAATTGATTGATCAATATATTATGTTACGTTCAACCTATACATATATTTTTTATGTGGGACCTATTACATCATTAAAAATATATTTTTAATATAGATATCTCGGTAATATGAAAAATATTCATTTGAAACGTACCAGTCTAAGATGTTCTAATTCTAAGATGTTCATACATTAAAAAAAAAAAAAATGGATCATATGTTGCTACATTTTTTGTGAAATCCCAATAATAGCAGTAAAATATTAATTATTATAATATAATAGTTAAAACTTTATATTTTGCATCATAGAATATTAAAATGTTTTAATGAATATTTAATCTAAATAAAATTTAAATTTTTTTAACTGAATATTTTTGCTTCTATCAAATTTACACCGGTTGATTATTTGTTTTAGATCCGAACTCGTTAAAAGGAAACACTCAGCAAATTAAAGTCCAGTTAACAGTAAACTAGCCAACAGTAATTCCTCCCTATAACGTTGTTCGAATAAACGATTATTTCCATTTATTTTTCAGTCACGACAAATGCTCCACTAGACGTTTGTTTGTGGTTTTACGGCTCAAGGACTACAATGGTCATGCTGTGCCGGGACCTACTGTTTTCCGAGGAATCCGAACCTTTTAAGGCCTCGGGAACCAAACCCCGGACTACAGTGAGCCGTGTGACCTTAATAGATCTCTGAAAAAGCGTTTTCCTTTGTTTGTGGTTTTGCGGCTCAAGGACTACAATGGTCATGCTGCGCCGGGACCTACTGTTTTCCGAGGAATCCGAACCTCTTAAGGCCTAGGGAACCAAACCCCGGACTACAGTGAGCAGTGCGATCTTTATGAGATCTCTGAGTAAGCGTTCTTTGCACTGTTGGGAGTCGAACCCGGATTAACGGCGCACTAGGCGAACGCGTTACCACACTGCGCCACCGCAGGGCCCGTTTTCCTTTGCACCGTTGGAAGTCGAATACGAATTAACGGCGCAATAGGAGAACGCGTTACCACATTGCGCCATCGCTGGGAGCAAATGCTCAGTAGAATTGTATGCATTCCTATTAGTGACTTTTCCCCCGTCTGTTAAAGCTTATCAATGGTGGGTGTTACGTTGCTATTTGTATTGCCATCCTAAATAGGCGTATAGCATGGTTGCATTACAGGTAACTGTTGCTGTGGAAACGAGAGTAGAGTTACTTAAAAAAAATTTCCAAATATAAGCAAGAACACCAAAATTTATAATATTACAAATGTATATATGTAACCCTGAGTACTGAATAACTAGGACAATATATATGTGATATATGGTTCTGGCTTGAAGTTCACTTCGGTCATTTAATTCAGCCTTTAAAAAAAAAGTGCGTATTGCAACGTTGGCATTAACCCTTTACATTTGAGAAGTCATTCTCACTCACCACTTAATATTTAAGAAATTATCTTCTTAGACATGTAAAGATAGATGAAATGTTAAAATATGAAAGTTTTATAACCTGTTATGACGATATTTTTCGTCATGCCCGGAAGACTACGCATATTTAACAAAAAGTATCTCCTTAACCTGTTAACTGGGTATGACATTTTTCGTCATGCCCGGAAGACTACACATTTTTAACAAAAAGTATCTCCTTAACCTGTTAACTGGGTATGACGACATTTTTCGTCATGCCCGGAAGACTACCAAAATGTCTCCCCCACAAAAAAAAAGTCCCTAGTGTGAAACGAGTTTCACAAAATTTTATTCCCCGGTTAACAGGTTAACTTGTATGTGTAATCGTTTTAAGTTAGAGGTAAGAAATTCACCAAGAACATCGAGAAACGTCTCGAGTTGCTGGTTCGCCCGAGAGCAAAAGGCCTCAAGTGCAAAGGGTTAACATTTAATTGGCCCTAGTTTTTCAGCCTATCAAAAAGAACTGCACATCATTATCGTCAATATATGGATCGGATAAAGCCATTGCCAATTATTTTATTTGTGATAATTTAATGGGCTATACATCATTAGGAATTAATAATGCTCGCTTTCTATAATTATGCATGATTACCTAAAGGTTACCTTCTAATGAAATGCGTACCATAATTAATTTTATAATTAATAATTAATAATTAGTGCGACCTTAACGAATTATAGGTTTTATATTATACAGCGACATTACAAGCATGAAGGATTTTTGTCATTTTCGCCGATGATGAAAGTTGTAGCACCTTTACAATTACTCTGTAATTTTATTAAAATCTGTGTTGTATATCGGATAAAATAAAATGCAATACTTTTATTCTTTTGGCGAGAAGTTTTTACTAAAAAAAAATCCACAATAAAATGGAGATATTCAAAATGTTTCTGATATTTCATGTTTTGCAGATTTTACGAATTACCGATCTGTAAGGGTGTGGGCTCCCACAATATAAATGTTCGCTTTGTGGGGTTTGTTAACTATTGCCACTTAGAAACGCAAGAAAATTAGCAAAAAAATTGGCAAAATGCCAAATTGTTCCTTTTATTACATGTTTTCCAAATGTACATAAGTTTATTTTCCGTATCTGGCAACATATATTCTATAATTTTATTTTTTATATTTGGCAACAGTACGTGTATAATTGTTTTCCGAATTCTAAAATCAAATCAGTCTTCCGTTTACCATTGAAGTGCGCATGCGTAGATCTCGCAGGCTCAGCCAAAAAGGCGTACTAAATTATATTCAGTTATTTCTTTCTGGCGTCTTAATTAACAATTCTAAACATTTAATGTATTAATAAATATTGTTTCAACTGGATGGATTACAGCATTTCTTCAATGCTTATTTCTTCAAGGGAAAACATTTATTTTATTTCGAAATTGTATAAAGCAAGGCGCAAAAACTTTTAAAAACGGCCAAATTAAAAAAAAACAACAACCCCATAATGACTAAAAACCATTGTGAGAGATAGTTATAAAAACTCACGTCGGGGCACATGGGCGTTTAATCATATGGGCTCGTGGGGCCAAAGCCTCAATAATTTTAAATGATTTGCAATTTTACATATATTGCAATGTATAAATGTCCGTAATATATGCTTGACCCCCCAACTTCCCCCAATAATTTTGAAAATATTAGGTTGTTGATGTCTGTGCATATACAAATTAAAAATGTCTAAAGGAAGATGCCACACATGTCATAGAATCGTCCACATCGACCTCTGTCAGCGCCTTTTATAAATTTAGGGTTGCTCCCCCTTTCTATTCGCTGAAATCGCTTTTGGTCAAAGAGGAGGTATATGTGTGAGTGCGCGCAAAGATGTATGTGTGTGGAGTATGAAAATGGTTTTGTTTGCCCAGAGCGAAGGCTGCAAGAAAGTACGAAATGGTCTTTCCGCGCTGACGTTCAGCTTGACGTATGGGTTTGTTCGGATCTCCCCCTATTTCTTCCATGGAAGAAGAGCACACAAAAAGTAACTGGCCCACAGTTCAAACAAAAAGATAGAAGAATATCGGGCGACATTTATCTGTGGCTTTCGCGCCTCAGCCCTTCCTCTCAGGCTCAATGGATTAAAAAGACCGGGGAGGCCTGGACTCGAACGAATAGGCAGGCCTGTTCGACGGGCCGCACTCGTAAAAGCCGGAAAGAAAACGGGAAATATTACAGATATGTTTAAATTTTATGACGTCAGCATCGGAAAAGTTTTGTAGTTTAGAAAATGTTCCTACCATCCCCATATTTTCCCAGTTTTATTTTTATTTGAACAGATGCAGTTATAGCGAAGAAGCCTTTCTCCTTCGTTTTGATAATAAAATTTCTATCATGAAATACCTGTGTGTGTGTGCTGTTTAGAAATTACCATTTTTTCCATGTGTTCTTTTTAAAAAAAAAATAACTAACTTTTTATTGAGTAAAAAGAAACAAATTTATGAGGTTGGTATTTTGGGATAATGACTACATTTTTAATTCTTTGCATAAGTATGTACAGCAGTAATACGGACATTACAAACAACTCAAAGAAGCATAGAGAGGTGGATGCTTGGATTGCCTAGGAGGGACAGAAAAAGGAATATTTGGTTATGAGCATAAGCAAGGCTGGAGGACATAAGGACGTAACAATTCTGAAGTAGCAAAATTACACGGGGGAGGGGTTCGAATAGCTTTACTACACTTCATGGGATTTGGTATTAAACAGGACAATGTACTTTGCCATCTAATGGGCTTAAGTCCCCCTTTCCTACGTCCCTGATAGGACATCATATGAACTGACCAACAACAGATAACTAAAATTCTCAACTGGATTCTTAAAGATCAGCAAGATCTAAGAAACGTCCTCAAACTAGATGGATGGATGAAATAAGAAAACAGGTTGACGTGATATGGGAACTAATTGTTCAGGATAGACTTATGTGAAACCTATTCGTAGAATATGTTCATCCAGGGAACAGTAGATAGATAATAGTGGTGGTAATGGTATGCATATATACTAAAAAAAATGTATCATCCATTATATGCTGAACATTTTGTAATAATATGCACACACACACAAACAAAAGAAAGATTGTGAATATTAGTTTATCTGGTATCACTTTCACAGTCATGAAAACGTCTTAAGTTATCGACGATGTTCTGTAACCTGCATCATTTAGAAGATATAACATTTTTAAATTTTTATCTGTAATAACGCAATGACAGAGCTGGTTGTGTACAGCACCACTATGACATTTGAGACATAATAAAATTTGAGAGAGAGCTCCTATGGTTGGCAATGTAATAAATACAATCGGCTCCACTTAATCGGTTCATGGATCATCTAACACCCGGCTTATAGAAATAAAATTTGCTGAAAACCAAAAATTTTCAGGAGGATCAATGTTAAATTTCCTTGCATTAACGAATAATCTTTACGGGCTATCCTCGAATAAACAGCAATGGCTAACGGAAAATGAATATGGGCGGCAATCTTAGAATTTAAAATCGGTACTCGAGCAAGATAAAAAAAAAAGTGTATAAAGGAAAATTTGTCTTTGCGAACGTTCTCCACCCACCTCTTTTGTTATGTGAAGGATTTTCAAGGTGTCCTTATTGTTTGTTTGTTTGGGTGTTTTATGGCGCAAGAGCATCTGGGCTATACTGCGCCAAGAGTCTGCGCCAAGTCCTTATTGCGACGCAAGACGTATACTCAGGGACGCTGAGAGCTAACGCGGGTCTCCAGGCTCACTTCGATTGGCCCCCCTGTCCCTTTCCCTGAGCCGGCCCCCCATAGCATAGGTCCTTGCCAGTGCGGGCCCCTAGACTTCATCCGCCCCCTCCGAGCTGCAGCCCCTGCTGCCCCCCCCCTCGTCCGCTCTGCGCATACTAACTTGTACGTATTACGTCTTCCTCTTTTCCTTGGAATTGAGTGTGGGGTTTGGCTTTGATTTTACCATGTTTGGCGCCATTTTTACCAGATGCTCTTGCGCCATAAAAAATCCAAACGAACAAACGAACTTTTGACTAATTAGTCTGACCCCAGTTATTGGTTGTCAATCGCCGAGTTGCAGAAGGCTTTCTTTTCGGCTGGACATTGAGTACATGCAATAAGCAAAATGTTTTAGAGCTAATAAAAAATAGAGTAATCAGAACAAGTCAAAATTGCAAGAGAATTTTGAGTTTCCACAAAAGCAAAACCGCATGTATACGCCAGTATAAAATTCCCCTTTCATCAAAAAATACATACATATGTATAGTATTTTTTTACGTAGTATTATTATTGTTTTTCAATACTATTTCATGCTTATTAGGTGTTAATTAAAACATTTAAGTATATGTGCAGCCATGGGCGCCATACGAGTACTTCTAGGGGGCTAAAAATAATTAACGAGTATTTCTAGTTGGGAGGGGCGGGGGCTGAGAAAAATTATTACCTCCTTCTCAAAGCTGTCGAGAATTTTAGTGAATGTACAAGATACCAAAACGCTACAAAAATAATTGATACTGCTTGACAATTAGTAATGAGCTAAAAAGTACCTTATTTTAAAATGTGACTGTAAAACTTTTGAAAGTAAATGCATAGCAGGTTCGGGCAAATAAAATTTTTAAACGGCTAGGGGGCTCGAGCTCCCTCTGACCCCCCATATGGACGCCCATGTATGTAGCTGACTATTTGTTACCCCCTGATAATCGAATGATATTTGCTAGAATTGTCAATATTCGTTTTTAGTGGTTTTAACGTATGGCTTCCGCCCATTGGGAAGAGAAAGAGAGAGAGAACGGGGATCTTAAAAGGGAGACAATGCGACACTTTTTAATGAAATTAAAAACAATAAATTAATTAAATAGCATTTTTAACGCTAATTTATTTCTAATTTAATTATACATTTATCTGTTTCTTTCTTTTCTGAAAGAGAACAATTGTTATCATTGTCGCAAATGAAAATAAATCGACGTTTGTAATAAAATTTGAAAACTGCAAACTTTTCATAAGGAATAAGTACAATGTTTGTTTTTACTATTTAAATTTGACTTGTCTTGCTGAATGTATCAAAGTTGTCAATATCAGAACTGATTGGAGATGAGGGTCGGCTCGATAATCGAACCTACCTTCATCCCCAATTAGTTCCGATTAACGACACTCCAATACACATATATTATTTCTGCTTTCGTTACAAACTTTGTATATGAACTACAAACTGGAATTAAGCTGTTTTTTTTTTAATAGAAAATGCGAGTAATGCAATCGAACAATTGTGGCGAATAATTATATTTTACTGTAATCTTTTGCTCATATTATTTTATAACTTTTTTTATTATATTGCTGTAGATTTAATTTTGAAGTAAAATTTCCGCGCGATGCAATCATCTTTGCCATTAATGGGAAGAAGAAACTGTGCGTGCCTTGTGACCAAAGCAGAGGCTTTGAAAAGATATTAACTTCGTCTCAGTTCAACTGTATTATGTCTCCTACTTCGTTTCTATTCTTGTGTGGTCTCGTGTGTGTGTGTGTGTGTGTGTGTGTGCGTAAAAAAAATATTCGCCTTTGTGTATGGAAACAAAACTGTTACAGTCACGGTCATGCAACTCACGTGATGTAGACAGTTTCAGTGCTTACAAAGGTGGAACTATAGGGCGTTTTATGAGATATTCATGATAGCATTCATGTCAAATGATCAAAATTTAATTATCGCAAAACAGGTCATGATCATAATTGATAATTAATTCATATAATGTATCCAGGCCTGCGTACAGGATCCCAAAAAAGAGGAGCGTTTTGATAAAAAAAGGATTTTTTTTTTTGAGAGAAATAGAAATGTTTCTCACCAAGAATAGTTTTATAGTTAATAACCTGCTATTACTGTGAGTTATAGTTAATAACTCACAGTAATAGTTTTATAGTTAATAATCTGCTTGCGGAGGGTGCGTTAAACCCCACAAAACCCCTCTCTTGGTATGAAACAATATATACATAGGAACATATGTATATCCATAACAGCGTTTTTTGTTTGTTGCCAAATTACTCATGGTAATGTTAAAAAATGTGTGTGCTCGTGTTAAACTACAGCAGAGCCTGGATTATCCCAAATAAATGAAGGGGGGTGGAAAGATCCAATTTCAAGTAATGCGAAAATTCAATCTCCAGTGTAAAGATTCAACAAAACTACTAGATTTACCCAAAAATGCGTTTAATTGCATAGTACTAAACTATTAGATTGATAGTGAAAAATGTCATGTAGTATATATAGCCTACAACAAGATTTTACTGCAATTAAGATATTAATATCTTTAGAAATACGCAGTCAGACATCTTTATACATATCCGATATATAGAAAGTAAATACGTATACTTATGTATGTGTTAGATATACGCCATTTGTATAGTGGTTTCTCTCTCTCTCTCTCTCTCTCTCTCTCTCTCTCTCCCCTCTCTCTCTCCCTCCCCCCTCTCTCAAGATGGATGTAGATTAAAAAAATAATTATGAACATTTTTTCCAAAAACATTAAATGAGTGTTTACTAGAAGTATGTGGAATAGACCATTTCAATTAAATGAAGTTTGGATAAGTTAGAGGTTTTACTGTAAGTATACCAGTTTAGTGCCTTCGAGTGCTGTGAATTCATTTTTTGAAGTAAATACCGTTCGGAATGTTTTAACATAAAGTGACAATTAAAATTACTTCTACGGCTAAATGTATTCATTACTCGCAAGTCCTTTAAAACGTGAATATTTAATTCAAGATGAAAATGACAGGCGAAGAGAGCGTATTTTTTTTCTTTCAATAAAACCTGCAGTTGAAATTATAATTTAAATTTAATTAAATTAGTAATAAATTAAAAATTAAATAATTTATAAATTAAATTAGTTGAAATTATTTTTAATTTCTAGAATTATATCAAAAATTTATAAAATCTCTGATTATGTGTAACTATTGCAATTGCAAAGGCTTCAGACGTAGGTTAAAAAAATATTTAGTATTGGAATTTATGGCAATAATTAAGGTTTCCGTGAGTGTGGATGTGTGAAACTTGACAATATCGGGCTAACCATTTGACATGATTTGACGCCGTGAGTTACACCTAAAAAATGAAATAACGTTTATTGAATTTATATTGAAATTAACATAGAATATTTTTCAATCCATAGATTGATTGTTCTTACGCCTTATATATCGCCGCTAATATTGCTCTATGCATTTGCGGTGGAGTTCCATCATGACAGGGAAGCCAACTTCAAGGAGCGCAAGACCTGTCCCCCCAAAATTATGGAGGAGGCGCTCTCCCAAATTTATTAGACAGCAAATAAAGAAATTCAGAACATAAATGAAGGTGAAAGGTTAACATATAAAGTATATTATTTATTATTATTCACGTTTCTCCTGTGACTACAAAGATATAACTGAATGTTAGTTAGGAGGAGAAACAGCCTTATAGTTTATTACGCTAATATAGGTCTGTAGTCTTGTTATAATTATTAACCCCTTGGGTACATTTGACGACTGAGACTCATCATGCACTTGTCTTGCCTAAGTTATGACGAGTCTAGTTCGTCATTCAAATTAGGACAAAATTAAACATGTACATTCTTGTTCATGGCAAGAGTGATTGGTGTCAGTTGTAAGAGGACGTTCCTTCCAGTGTGAATCAGCAAATTAAATTCGTTCCAAACGCAAGAATTTTTTCAAATAAATCTGTACCCAAGGGGTTAAGCAATATAAATAAATGGAAAACTTTTTATTTGTTCTCTTTTCCAATTTTCGGGTGTTTCCTTTCAATAGAATTATGGATGTGTGTTTCAAATCCACCCTCCTCCCGTCCAAGATTGGAAACTAAGCCTCAGAAAGTGGACAAATGGATAAAATTGGGAGTTACTTGGGCCCCTCCCCCAATATTTTCTTCAAGATGGATCCACCGACAGTGTGTTCTATTACTAAGGGTTGGTGAATCCGGAAGGGGATTTCGCTTCTAAAGCAATATGGTTTCTACTAAATAAAATAAAACTCCGGAAAAATGTCAACATTTTATCAATACTTAGATCCCCACATACACACACACTCTGGAAAGCAATTTTGGATATGCCGTTGTTACTAAACATTTCTAAGATGTATAAATGTACCCATTTGTTTTTGTACATTTTGTAAGAAAAAGTATTTTAAAGACAGTAAAATGGTATTAAGAGAGCGTTCAAGTATTATGTAAGCAATATTTTGGCCATTTTATACTCCTCCTCCCCGGTAGGCAAGTATTAATATTGACTAACGTAGAAAAATAAGTACAACAGCAACCTCCTCCCCCAAAAGGTGCTTAAGTAGTACTTGAATGCTCTCTAACTAATGATTCGAGGCATTAGTAGCTTATTTTTAGGTGACAATTTTAATTGCTAAGAAATAGCAAATCAATTCAAATTTATTTTCGGGCAGAAACGATTATGGAATAAAAAAAACATACAAATAATCGATCTGCTCGGGCAGCTATGGGTAGAGACCATAAGGTCTGACAGAGTCCCAGCTGCCCGAGGCAAAATAACTAAATAAATTAAAATATAAAAACAGGAAGAAATCAATGAAATTATACAAAAAATTTGTTTTCCAAAAGATATTTATGTAGATATTTTTTAAAAAGTGGGAGTGAACTCAAAATTTTAATTCTGTCAGGAAGAGGGTTCCACACCCTAGGGCCCATACAACCCGTGCATACCAATCCAAGATTTGTTTTGGAGAATTCTGGTATTAGATTATTTAGATTTCTTGTGAAGTGATTATGTCCAGGTGGGATTAAGGACATAAGATTAAGATATAAAACGATTCATATGGCATTAAACATAAAAATAAAGATCTTGTAAATTAGTAATTTTTCAATTAGTAATATTTGAGTATTATTGGAAGATGAATAAAAGGAGTGAGACACATGACTATTGTAAGACAAAAGTGAAATAAAACGTTTCTGAAGAGCAGTAATTCGCGAGAGATTGTATTTTGTGGTACAGCCCCAAATCAATAAGTAGTAATATATATTAGAGAAAGGAGTGGGTAAATAATATGCAATATTTCTTATTATTCCCAAATTTCTACTAATTTTCGTACATATGGTGTGAATATGGGTGTCCCGTTTTAAATTAGATTGAAATGTTATAACAAGAAAATTAATTTCTGTTGAGAATGAAATTGATTCATTATTAATATTAAGATGAAAATTATTTAGATTAATATTTCTTTTATTTGTGAATAAAAAGCTCTTAGTCTTTGTTCTGTTAAGGGTTAAGTAGTTAATGTTAAAGAAGTTAATAATGTGTTTAATATCTTCATTAACTATTGTGATTAGGTTGTTAATATCAGTATGTTTAGAGAAGATACTTGTGTCATCAGCGAAGCAAATTGGTTCGAAGGATGTTGGTAGATGAAAAATGTTATTGACATAAAAGTTAAATAATAATGGTCCAAGAATAGATCCTTGGGGCACACCACATAATGAATCGCGGAGTGTAGAGCGGCAGCCATTCATGTGAACATATTGTTGTCTGTTAGTTAAGTAGTTTTGAAAAGGGTATCGCAAGGGCCACGGATACCAGCTAGACTAAGCTTATATAGTAAACGTTCATGGTTAATTGTATCAAAGGCCTTCGACAGATCAAAAAACACACCAACTGCTGCTTGTTTAGAATCCAGAGAAGAGTAAATAAAATCTGTAACTGCAATTAAAGCCTGTTCCACTGATCTACCCTCCATAAATCCAAATTGATTTAGATGAATGATTTTGTTTAATGAGAAAAAGCTATATAATCTTTTATAGAGTATCTTTTCAAAAATCTTGGCAAAAACTGTCAATATTGATATTGGTCTGTAATTGGCAATCTCATATCTATTTTCTTTTTTAAATACAGGTGTAACTGCTGAAATTTTAAGATCTTGTAGAATAACACTTGTGGAAATAGATTATAAATGTGGGTGAGAGGCTGCAGTATAATATCTGAAACATATTTAATAGCAGCCGGGTGAATCTGATCATGTCCAGGGCCCTTATTAGGGTTAATTTCCTTTATTAGTTTAGCAATTTCAGCTGGTGTAGATAGTGAAAGAAATAGTGAATCTTAATGTCATAGTTGTAGCATCCACTATTCAAATGGGACATTGTATTATGGGCCTGTGCCAATCCAAACGGAAAATCGATAAAGTAGTTATTGAAGGCTGTAGGTATTTGATTTTAGTTGGTAATGGTTTGATTTCCAATAACAAGGCTACTAATTGGATTTTTAGATGTTTGGTTCTGCCAAGGAGTTCATTTAATCCCAACCAAATTTTTTTTAGTCGGAGCCTTTAAAGAATTTTTCGAGATAGTTTCGTTTTGCCAGTCTTAGGTTTTTGTTTAAGTTATTTCGAAATTCACGAAATGCAGTTAGGTTGTCAGATGATTTGTATCGTACGAAGCTTGAGAAAAGTCTACTCTTCTGTTTTATTTCTTTTAGAAGAAAATTATTCATCCATGGTTTCCTGATTCGCTTACTTCTTGTAATGTTTTTAAGAATGGAACATTTGTTGTATATATTAGTAAAAGTTTGAATAAATAGATTATAAGCTCGTTGAGCATCATTCGAATTAAGTAAAGTGATCCAATTGATTTTTGTTAATTTTGATTTAAATAAGATTAGATTACTTTCCGAAAGATCCCTTTTCAAAAAACAGCTTCCAAATTTATTATTTAGCACAGTATAGCCCAGATGCTCTTGCGCCATAAAACATCCAAACAAATTTATTACGATGAAAATTTTGAATATTATTATAAAAATAGGTAGGTGATCACTTATATGGTATGTGAATACTCCTGAAAGGTGTGGATAAATATTAGTTATATAGAGGTCAATCGTAGTTTGGGAGTGAGATATTATTCTAGTAGGGACATTGATTGTAAAATAAGAACCGCTAGTATGAACTATATTTTTTAAATTTTTAGCATTAACATTTTGGTTTGAACTTATGTCAATATTTAGATCACCAAGTATAATTAATTTCAATTTTTCAATGTTAACAAAATCCATAAAGGTCTTCAAGAAAGTTAAAAATTCCGCAATGTCATCATTCGGTGGTCTATATATTGTAGAAATAAGGATTCTAAAAAGATTTTATGACTATGATTTCAATGTATAGAAATATTCCACTCCAATGATTATAATTTGAATATGAGATTGATTGATGTACATAAATTGCCACTCCACCTCCGCGACCATCTGGCGGCATTCAGTAACTAGGCTGTATTGAGCTATATGCAAAGAATAGTTAGGTTGAAACCACGTTTCAGTAATATAGATAAAATGAGTAATATTTTTTAGTTCATTCAATAAATCATTAAGAAAATGAATTTTATTCCAAAAGGCTGCAGGCATTTATATGTAGTGAGAATAAGTTCTTTTTGGAGGATTGAGTGAAAATTACTTT
>QLNU02015270.1:26219964-26233136 GCA_006491805.2 Dysdera silvatica
AGGAACCTATTTTATAATACGTTGTTTGACTTTTATGGCGCAAGGATATCTAAAATCACTCTACACCAACTTTAAAATAGGATTCTATTAAACTTTCACTATATACCTTGAACCCAGAGGCGTTGTAATTTAAAACTTATGGGGGATGTGGAGGGACTCAAGTATTTTGGGAAAAAGAACATCTGATTCGGCGGTTAAAAGATAAATTCAACAAAATATACAGAGGGGACTTATGGCCCCTGATACCACACTTTTTCTACGCCACTGCCTGAAATATAAGCAAATTATAGTTATATATCTCTCTTTTAGATTATGATATGAGGTAAAGTTAAAATTATACATATATAAAACTGTCTGCGACTAAAAAAATGAAGATATATATATGTTTTCAGTATTTCAAATACAAAAGCATAGACTTCCTCTTCCCTCACAAATATATCAACATAACAATAATGTTCAATATGTTATAAAAATAGCATTTTATTTTGCATATATGCGTTTTGATAGCTGCCTCGAAGGAGCCGTGCTAGCGGTCACTCCGTAAGAGGGTGACACAACGAGTCCCGCCTTGGCACAATGACTTTTTGGCTGTGGTGACCGAAGTTCGGAATCTTCGTTAAACTGTAGGTTCAGCTTGACAACCCGTCTGGCCAACGTGGTGAGCTTAAGGCCGCTCCCTCTGTATTTCTTTCACCGTACTACGGTATGTGTGGTAACAGAGAGACCTCCATCTTACAGTGGATTGAAAATGGATGATGATGTTTCGATAGCAATTAACTTTTTAAATTGCACAGAATGTTTTATTGTCCACATCATGTACTCGTATTTCGATAAATTTAACTTTTTTCTTCTTATTTTTCCTGTAAAAAAGCAATTTAAAGTAAATTCAGAATAGTATTCTAAAATGTAGTAGTTGCTTCAGTGTTAAAATCAACTACAAATTTGTGATAACCTTAAGCATTGATTATTTTACATTTTCTAAGTTAAAGTTACGGAAAAACAAATGCATTTCTCTAATTTCTTTGATAAAATTTACTTCGACGTTATTCACACGCTTCAGGGCTTAAACTACAGCCCTTTTAATTCATTAGAATATTTTCTTGTTTAAACACTCTGTTTTACAAATTTTTAGGTAATATTAAAGATATAGGCATCAGTGGCGTAGTCAATTAAAAAATTATGGAGGATTCAAGTATCTTTAAACAAAAGACATCACACATACACATGTAATGGGGCGTTAAAGTGAAGCATTTGTTTTGATATTTCACTGGGGAGTGGGGTGAGCATGAACCCCCCCCCTCTCTTCCTATGTCAGTGATAAGTATAGAATTTTCCCTTCCAGGCTGTCGTCGTTATTTCATAGTCATTTTCATCGAAACAAACGCAATCAGGGAATAGTAGTAGCTTCTTGTAATGCAAACTTAAAGACTATACCATCTTTTTTTTGTGGGGGGGGGGCACAGTTTAATGCAAATGAATTTGCTTAATGCAACCGACAGCTTATAACTTTTATATTAAGATAAAATAAACAGGTCTATACAATGTAATTAATTATAACGTGTTATCAGGGCCGTAGGCATGAGCGCTGACGGCATAAAAATATTGGGGGGACAGTATACCAGTAGAAGACTGTTGTTAAACAGGGCCGTAGAGTGTGGGTGGTTTCAAGGGCCCCCTCTCCCCCCCCCTTCCGAAATGTTTTTGCTACCAATACTTATTCAATAGCTAGGTTGTCGAAATTTTTTGCCTCCCTCGAAAAAATGTATGGTTAAGGCCTTGTTGTTAACAACTCTTTACAGGGATAACAGACATCAACAAAGCAGTGTTTAATTTAAATGTGCTTCTGCTTGATGACGTTCACTTTACCATAAAATTAATATTCTAGTTGCATTTCCAGTTTCATTTTCACATACAATGCTCCTTACTAAATTTTGTATTTATTATGCTAATAGTGATGGTGTAGACAGTCCCTTTAATTTATGTCGTTGATAATGAGTTTACCGAACTAAAAAGGTCATTAAGCTTGCGAAATCAAAATAGAGAAACTATAGTTGTAATTATAACATTATTAAAAACGTTCCGTTCTAAAGACGAGATAATGTCACGTCAATGAAAACGCTGCCATGCAGAAAAAAGCGCCATATAATACAATCTAACAAAAGGTCTAATTACATCAAATAAATGACAAAGTGCATTTTTTTTATTTCGTACTAAATACACTACGCCGAAAAATATAACCGCATTCTTTAGATTAAAAAACAAAATTAAATCTTGAACGGCGTTACCCGTTATAAAATTTTTGTTTGAAATTGGGTGAACACGGAACCCTAATACCAACTTTGGGGGGTACGGGTTCCCCTGTCCCACCCCTGAAAACTGCGCCCGTGACCGTAGATTGAAGCTCTTGGGGTTGGGGGGAACTCGGAAAATTGAAAGCAGGTACTCAGAGTGTTAGAGAGTATTTTTTTCGTTGATTTTTTTATGTATTTCATTAGCATTTTTTTTTTTAAATAATATACTAAATCAATGCAATATAGACATAAAATATCTTTATGGAGTTAATTCTTAGTACGTTACGCTAAAACTTAAAGGACGTGTAACAATATATACGAAATATATGATTAATGTTTAAAATGGTTCATGCGAATAAGTCATTTTTAGCAATGAAATCAAATTAATCTATTTAATATTAATTAATAAAATACTTAACTTGAATATTTCACTGAAAACTTAGAGGTATACTAAAATTTATAATTTCTCTTCTGGCTGTAGTCTAGAGAGGGAATTAACATTTTGTTAGAAGTATGACGTACAGAAGATCTGTCGTGAAAATGAGTTTCAAACGCACTTTCAACGCCAAAACATTTTTCATTGATGTGTATAACGAAATTAAAAATTATAAACAAAAAATTCAAAATAAAATTCTACAATAATTTAATAAAAAAATAATATTAATAATAAAACCAAAATTAGTTCCCACATAGGGGTGGAGGGCTTATTATATATTCAGGAGGGTAGGGGGGGGTTCAGCCAAGCGCGGACACAAGGAGAGAGCCACAGGGGTCATGACCCTCCCCCAAATCTTTTTTCACTGTAAAAAAATTCAACTTTCATGATAAATTAAGGGTGTTATTCCATGACCATGGCAAATTCTGTCCTTAACCCCCCCCCCAAAACGAAAGTCTGTGTCCGCTCCTGGGTTTAACCCTTTGACCCCAGTTTGGCTACGGCCTTGAGACTTACGGCAAATTCCTATATTTCGTTTTCTATTTACCATTTTGATTCGTCGAGCCACGGGAATCTAAATTCGCGATTGAAGACAGTGATAACTTCAAATGACACAGCAACATCAGTGACGTAGCTAATGGGGGGGGCTCAGGAAACCTGAGCCCCCCCCACTGAACATCAAGATGCATATTCGTTAATGCCGAATCGCATAACCTTTTTTTAAAGTACTTGAGCCGCCCCTGCTTAGCATACACGCCAATATAACTGTAGCGAGAAAGAGTTTTCACCTTTATTCTTTCTTTCTTTAAATAAAGGTCTGAACAATTCAGGAAACGTGCTAGAAATCTTTGTCTAGAATTAAAATGCAATTCACGTTATTGCTGATGACATAATGTGTTCTAGCGTACTTCCTCTTTTCAAAAACGTGTTTTGAGCGCCTTGTAGGTTATCAGGTCCTTGCCCTTTGTTCGATGCTTTCAGAACGACGAAGACGTTTGGTAGTTTTGTTATATTTTATTTTTTTTTTAATGCCAAAGATTGTCAATTCCGTTACTTTGATCGTGTGACCTTTGTGAATTCAGTATAGAACGAAGAGAAATGTAATTATCGTTTGCAAGAAGTCGCGACCTATTTTATGACGTTAAGAAAAGACATTTTCCTTCGCCCATGAAGCTTATTCGTCAGTTGATATAGAAGATTTCGTATGGTTGTTTTTCCTTCTAGATGACTTACGTTTATATGTTCTTGCATTAAAATAATTTTATAATATTTCACAATAATATATAATGAAAAGTCCCTTAAACATTAATTTGTATAAAAACTCCCTTAGATTTTCGAAATCAAGAGCACATAATTGTTTTTTGTGAAATAAGCTTTATACTTCTGCCATAAGATCTCTCTCCCCTCATCCTTTTAATTTTACGTCTTTTACAGATTCCTTACCTAATATACACCCTTAATCCCTGTTTTAGTATCAGGGCCGTCCTTAGCTAATGTGGGGCCCAGGGCAAAGCATATTTCGGGGCCCATATACATACGAGTAAGAAAAAAATGGAGTAATGTATGAGCAGTACATGGCACGAAATGCGAGATCTGAAGTAAAAATATTTTTGGGGAAATTTTCAATATTACAACAGTTTTAAATTTGAGAATTATGCTTTGCGGGGCCTCAAGAAGCTCGGGGCAAGGGCCCCGCTCCCCTCCACGTAAAGGTGACCCTGGTTAGTATAGCCCTCATTAAGAGAGCACCGCCCCGCTTCTGCGGTTACCTTTTCCAAAATTTTCTTAGCATAAGATAAGGTAGAGTATAGGCGCCAAAACTCGTGAAGGGAGACAAAGGGGTCCGCAACTCGTGAAACAGTTGTTACATCAGCTTTTTCCTCGGTCACCTACTAAGCCAATGCCATGGCATTGATTCACCAGGGCTGTCCTTAGGGACTGGCGAACTGGGCCGCCGCCCAAGGTCTCTAAAAACTGAAGTGCAAGCGCCAAGAAATAAGTTTTTAGCGGCCTTTATATACCTTCCCAGAGTATTTCATCAATTGACCTTTTGTGTGTGACGTTATATTTCCCATGATGTTGATGAAACTTCTAAATGGTGGTCAAAATAAATATACACGTTATTAGTCAAATGCGTTAGCATCAGTAAACTATACATGTTATCTTGTTTATTGTGGCGTCCTTGTAGCCAGTACAGAGACCCCCGCAGTTTCTGACAAAACAAAACTTATCGCAAAGTTCTGAGAAGCAGAAATTGATAATTACATTGTACTGGTTTTTCTTTGTAATTATAGTGGGGTAATAGGCTTAAATAAAACACTTCCATTTATCCACAACATCGAAGTTAAGCAAGAAATGCCAAGTGGTTGATATATCCCTCGTTAACTTTGTTTAGAAATATCTATTTTTAATTTGACTTTATTATCTTCTTGTTACCTTTGGAGTTTAAACCCGTGAAGAACTTTATTTTGTAATGCTAAACTCCGGTCAGTTTCGTTTTTAATCGTTGTGTTATGTTAAAACATTTTTGAGGGCCGCTAAAATCTGTTTCGCCCAGGGCCGCTAACGACTTAAGCATGCTCCTGGGACCCACCGTGCTCGATTGTATACAACTGTGCATCGGCAAAATAAAAATATTCATTGATTTATCGATCGATTGATTGATTGCTCGGTTGGTTTATTCATTGATAATCTGCTAGATTTCTTACCCATAAAGATCGGCAAATAGTTTAATGGGATACTGAATCATGTACCATCAATTGAGGTACAGTAAATCGGTTCGTGAAATTGTAAATTCTCGTATCGTAGATGAAAATGTTAAAACATGTAAATCGGAAAGATTTTTTCTTATATATAAAAAGAAAAACATTCACCTAAAGAAGCTATACGATGGAAAATTGATTTTTTAAACAGGTTGGAATTTTTTCCAGGTACGTGGTTTCTCATTTTAGATAGGGTTTTTTCATATAAGAGGAAAACCTAATCATTCCGACTTCCCTGCTTTTACATTTTCAGCCATGATATCACATTAACGTTTAAAGATAATTCGTAACGTTTAATGAAAGTTCATAAAAAAGTTCGCAGAAAGTTCATAAGTGGGGAGTTATAGGCTCAATGTAGCAGTGTGGTAACGCGTTCTCCTATTGCGCGGCTAATCCGGGTTCGACTCCCAGCAGTGCAAAAAGAACGCTTACTCAGAGATCTCATAAAGATCGCACTGCTCACTGTAGTCCGGGGTTTGGTTCCCCAGGCCTTAAGAGGTTCGGATTCCTCGGAAAACAGTAGGTCCCGGCGCAGCATGACCACTGTAGTCTTTGAGCCGTAAAACCAAAAAGAAAAAAAAAGCTCAATGTGAGGTTACAGAGCTACAACTCATATATTCCTATGTTAAATATACAAAATTTCATTGCAATGGGGGGTTACAACCCCCATCAACACCCCATGCATAGGCCAGTGTACATATGCTTAAAATAATGATATCTTTGAGTAATGAAAGAACCGTAGAGAGTGAGAGAGAGAGAGAGAGCAGCTAATCACTACGATTAGGTCTATCTCTTTACATATTCATTATTTATGCTGAAACTTAATTTATAAACATATAATAGTCGAAGAGAAAAAATATCAATGATTAATTCCCATATTCTCCTGAATTACATAAAGTGACACCTTTGGTAAGCATACATATACAAGGAAAAAGTCATGCATGTGTGCACTCAGCGGCTTTGCGGTTTGGTTACTGAGTCGGTAACTCAGAGGTTGCTGGTTCGAATGAAGCCTGTGTGTGAGAGAAATCTCCCCTCCCTTTAATATAAAAATAGGTTCTTATATGAATCATGGAAAAGTAGAGAGTTAGACTTAATCGAAATAATAAAGGAGTAATATAAAACCTTTATATGGCGAGAGGTGTCACACCTTTTTTTTTCGTTGGCAACATATTTACGGGTGTAATTAGAAGGAGGCCAAAAAAGGACGTCTTATCCTTCTCTAGAAATAAAAATGTAGCCTTAGAAAAACGTAAATTACAAATGAAGGCTATGTGTGGAGCATTGGAGCGCAGGCTGTAGCCTTCCCTAGGAAAACCGAAATTAAAGTTGAAGGCTATATGTCGAGCGTTAGGGCGCAGGATATACCCTCTTTAAAGAAAATGTAGTCTCTGGAAAAAAATTACAAATGAAGGCTATGTGCGGAGCATTAGAACGCAGGCTGCAGCCCTTCCTACAAAAAATGTAGCCCCCTAGGAAAACGGAAATTAAAGCTGAAGGCTGTATGAGGAGCATTGGAGCACAGGATGTACCCTCCTTAGAAAAAATGTAGTCTCTAGAAAAAAATTACAAATGAAGGCTATGTGCGGAGCATTAGGGAGAAGGCTGTAGCCCTCCCTAGAAAAAATGTAGCCAATAGAAAAAAAAATTACAAATGAAGGCTATATGCGGAGCATTGGGGCTCAGGCTGTAGCGCACCTTAACCTTAAGGCTAGCTGCGCCAATGAAGGTTACTATCACTTTCAGGAGTTAAATTTCCCAGATTTAGCAAAAATTTAATTAATTAGCATGTAATTAAGTCTTCCACGACTTTCTGTAGCTTAGTAACTAGAGCATTTGCGAGCAACCTAAAGCTTGTTTGATCAAATCTAGCTGACGTCAAATATAATAATTATTTTCCTTCTCACAATGTGTTGTTCGAAGAAACAATTTTAATCAGAATCAAAAAGCATAGTGCAATAGAAATAAATTTGCAATTAATTCTTCTTCAACTTTCTCATGTAATTATGCAGAAGTTTCCCAATAACATTTAAGTGTTTTTTTCTATCTTCTTCCATGGCATCTCACTCATCTTGAATATAAAAAAGAATAGAAACAACAGCAAGATATTTGATTTTTTTATTAAAATTTTTCAAACTTCTCGTCAAATTCTCTAAAACGCGTCATCGGTTTGTTGGGGATTTCAGGACGAAGAATCGGGTAGCAGAATTGTTTTGTTGAAGGAAAGTTAGTGAAGACAAAACTGTTAATAGATATATAAAAATGAATTTATCCGTTTTAGAAACCTCAATAGTGGAGAACGACACCCATTAACGTTAGTTTGAAATGTTACATGCAGTTTGTTTTCCTTAGATTTAATACTAGCTTTTGATACTTCTATTTACTTATAAACGCAGTGAATGCGCTATTATAATTTTTTAAATATTGTTATTATTTATTTTATATAAATCGAACACTACGCAGATTAAATCAAACAACAATGTCAATCAATCAACGTTTATTGGCGTAGTGATACCAACGCCGATGTTATGGCGTGATTAGATGGTGAAACGTTCGAAAGAAAATAAATATTTCTGCGTTCGGTGGGACCTGAACCCACGACCTTCCACTTGCCGGGAGGAGGCTCTACCCACTGAGCCACGAACGACAACGTTTAACCTCTTTACGAACGTATATAAAGACTATTTACTGATGCCAGTTACTTCGCAGAATGGTGTTGTACATAGACTATATACTTGCGATCAATTTAATACCAGTCTCTTTGCAATTTGGTTTAAATAGTAGTCCATGTACTACACCATTCTGCGAAATAACTGGCAACAATATATATACGTTCGTAAAGAGATTATATATATTGTCGTTCATATCGAGCCAGAGCCTCCATAACAAGTCAGAAAGATAAACGGACGATCCCACCAAAGGCAGAAATATTTATTTTCTTTCGAACGTTTCACCATCTAATCACGCCATACCATCGGCGTTGGTATCACTACGCCAATAAACGTTGATTGACATTGTTGTTTGATTTAATCTGCGTAGTGTTCGATTTATATAAAATAAATACATATGCTGCAACGGGCATTTCGATCAATTTAATACCAGTCTCTTTGCAATTTGGTTTAAATAGTAGTCTATGTACTACACCATTCTGCGAAATAACTGGCAACAATATATATACGTTCGTAAAGAGATTATATATTGTCCTTCGTAGCTCAGTGGGTAGAGCCTCCGCCCGGCAAGTGGAAGGTCGTGGGTTCAGGTCCCACCGAAGGCAGAAATATTTATTTTCTTTCGAACGTTTCACCATCTAATCACGCCATACCATCGGCGCTGGTATCACTACGCCAATAAACGTTGATTGTTTGACATTGTTGTTGATTGTTATTATTATTGTCGAATGTACAATATATATTATTTACAACTTTTTAAAATTTTTAGGACTTGGTGATGGTTGGGGTTCGAGTCCTCCTCCTCCAAATCCACGTGAAAGTGCCATCAAAGAACTGGGATCTCACCTACTGCAGGTAACTTACGTTTACGGCTCAGGATAAAAAATATAAACAAGTTCAAACAAATGTGATTTAGACATTTTTCTATACGTACGTATAATACGAATCACTACTATCAGGGGCGTCAACTTGACGGAAATATTGGGGGGCAGGTGCGCCCCATCTTATCTGTTTACCTAGATTTGGTTTTCAGTTTCAAATGGGGGGAGGGTCTTTGCCTCTACCTTCATAATTTATTAAAAAAAAGATGCTTAATGGCCTAAATGGAGTGCAAATAAAATAGTTTCCATTTATTTTAATTGCTTAATAATTACTATTACAAGTCTTAGGGAGGCTTTGCTACTTATTAACGTTAATTGTTATTAATTAAATATTTATATATTTGGGTTTGTGCAGGCCCATAGCCGGGCTGGTTCTATGGAAGCTGAGCCATATGTAATTAGCCCCCATGAAAATTTTTTTTTCAAAATAAATTATTTTAGAATCGTGTTTTAAATTTTTGTTTTGTACAAAATTGTACATAACAACAGAAATTGCTCTTTGGCGTTATAATATATTCAAAATAGATTTCTATGGTAGATCTTGTGTAAATTATTTTTTTACAAATGTTTGAGAATTCATCTATTCTATTTTATATATTTTATAGATTATAAATTTTAGTTTACCTCTGTAAGTTTTTAATGCAAAATTTACGTTAAGAAATTTATTCATTAATGTTAAATATATTAGTCTATTTAGATATTTACTATTATTAAATATATTAATAATACTCATGAGGACATTAACGAATTTTAAGCCCTTGTAGCGTTCTGAGCCTTAGTGTAATTTTTACTCCCCGTAACAAGCGTCTAGTTATGGATCTGGTTTGTGTAATGAAATACAGAAAGGTTTCTTCCCAAGTAAAATTCAGTTACTTCTTCACAACGACAGGATAAACAATAACAATTAATATATTTTACATGTGAAGTCTTCACCCAGACTGCTCACTGTAGTCTGGGGTTTGGTTCCCTGGGCCTTAAGAGGTTTGAATTCCTCAGAAATTTGTAGATGCGGACGTTTGGATACCTCGGAAAATAATAGATCCCTGCGCAGTATGGTCATTGTAGTCCTTGAGCCGTAAAACCACAAACAAACAAATCTTTCACCCACAGCTTGCATTTGTTTTTTTTTTATTTTTGTTCATCAGCTTTCGGAGAACTTTGCTCCCTTAATATGTTTTTTTTTGGGGGGGGGGGCAAGGAGGTGAAAGCCTAAGCCCATTAGAGCTGACAATTCTAGCTGCAGTTATATTTCTATTATTTTGTTTTTAGCTTTTTCGAGATGATATTTATTATTAAAAGTTTTAATCTAATTTTTCTGGCGCTGAAAAAAAGCAAGATTTTTAAAAGACTTATCAATTATGACTTATAAAGAGAGAGAATTCAAGCTAATTATTCATCTTTTTCAAAGTTTGCGTAAAAAAATTGTCCATTTCCTCCATATTAGGAAAATAAAGCGCGCTGTAAATCTGCCGATATTTTTCCTATTCTCGTTTATGCCCCCAAAATACCCAGAAAACAGAAGAAGCAAAATACCGTTACTACGTAGAAGATGAATGCATGACAAAAATATCCTCAACACACCCTAGCATTATCATTAAAATGCCATTATTGGTGATTTATGTCTTTGTTCAGTTGAGCAATACAGAAGCGATGATCAGAAATATGGTGTTTTACATAATCGTTTGATGTACATTTCTCCCACTTTTACATAGTCGAAAAACAGAATAATCCGTCGTTGGATGTCGAAATCGTGACTTCGCATATTTCTTTTAAAATTTCCACATTTCCTCTCTCCTTTTCTTGCCATGAATTCATTGAGAAATCGGGGTTTGACAAATACCTTTGAATATATAAATAAACAATTATTAGTAGTTTAGAACACTGTTCGGTTTGAAGATGTTATATCCATACAATTTATTGATTCCAAGATAAAACATTTGATATACTTAAAATATAAATGATTTAATATTTTACCATAATATTTTTACAAATTATAGGAATTCTCTACATATACAAGACCTGTAACCTGGCCCCAATTGCCCCCTGCTTGTGTCCCAATTGTATATTATTTATATAATATTTGTGTCCAAATATATATATATATAGAACAATCCCAGAGTACCTTGTGACCCATGTACCCTTTGCTTTACTCCAATTGCCCCTTCATCCTAGATACAGGTCTGATACGTATCTGCGTTGTATTATGCAGCAAAATCTCAATTTTACGAACAAGAACGGACCTCAAAAGAAATTCATGAAATCGAAATCTGGCAAATGAAAATTAACATTAGTCCTATAGGATAGTTATTTAGGTTAAGGCAATAATTCGTAAAGGTATGTAAAGCGTAAATTAAAGATTTGTAAAAACACGAGTCCACAATATATAAACTTAGATTATTTCTTTATGCGAGTGTGTGAATGAGCTGAAAATTGCGAAAATAAATGAAACTGAAATGGTTAATGCAATTGAAAAGTAAATTATACTTTGAAAACCTTATCTTATATATTTACTCGTGACAAAAAAGCTGTCGAAATTTATGGGTTTAAGCTCGATAGAAACTTTTCAATTTCAAGTCATATTCAATTTGTAATTTATATATATATATATACCAAAAAATATACGAAAACCAACAATATTTGAAAGTAAAGAAACGGGTAATTTCTAGAAAGACGTACTTCCTGATATTAGAGCGTATTTATGAATTATAGTCACTGGCGTACGTACGGGGGGGGGATGTTGATGGGGTTATAACCCACGCTTTGCGATGACATTTTGTAATGAAATACACAGAGTTGTAGCTCTGTAACTTCTCATTATTGGCCTGTAACCCCCTTATAAACATGCTATGCACGGCTATGACCATAGTTCTCTTTGAACGAAAAGAAGCCCATCGCAAATATTTGAACTTTGCAATGCATTTCTATCGAATGGGAGTTTTTAAAGTATAAATTAAATGATATTAGAGTAGTGATTGAAATTGCATTTTTAAATAGCTATCCTAGATCAAAATTAAATTGAATGAATGCATGTTGAGATAAAATAGCTGAATTTGTACGAAAATAGAAGGAAATTACATCCTTCATTTCCAATAACTCATGGGGATTAAATGTTAAATATAATCATGATGTTATATAAATTTTATGATATAATTATATAAATGTTATGATATCAAGTTAGATTCTCTGGAAGAGACAACTTGTGAGAAGAAGATATTTATGTTTATGCTTCTAAATTTAATGGGCATTATTGTTTTTTCCTGCACTTGTTAACACGAGGACAGAGCTTTTGACTACAAGATCAGCTTGTAGTCACAATGTCTGAAATTTTACTTTTAGAGAATTGTCGTTGATATGAAAATGTTCGAAAATATGTTGGTGAAATTTGTGAAGTTACAATTTCTGTAAAGTACTCACTAGTTAAAGATATAAATATGAACTTCATTTCAGGTAGAAATGACGTATAGATTTCTAGATACCCAGAATTTATGCAGTAGTAACACATGATATCAATTTACTCGGAATTCAAGTAGTGAAAATACGCGAAACAATTAAAAATTAGAATATGTGTAAAATTTGCAAATAACATTACAACGCCTAGCTAAATACCCGCTTGGGCAATGAGTAAAGACAAAGGCAATTCTAATAAGGAATGTAATCAAACGAATGACTATTAATTGATAATAATCTTGCAAAAAATAAATTAGTTAACACTTTAGCATTTTAGGTAAATTCAACATTTTATTCATTTGAATATATTTCTATCATGGTTACTTGTGTAAGTTTTCTAAAAAGGGTGAGAATTTTCGTCCCATCTACCAGAAAGTGATGCAATGCCCCACCCCCGAAAGAAAACTTTAGAAATTTTATATCGTGATAGTAAATTGGATTTTAGAAGATATGAATATAATTCTGAGATAATTATACAAGGTTCAGGAATTAATTTTTGCAAAAAGTTCGATGAAAAAAATGACGAAATTTAGAACTAACTTGTAGATGAATACAAAGAAAAGAACCCCCCCCTCCTAAGTTTACTAAGCAGAATGGAGCCAAATAAAGAGAAAGACATTGAAATATGTTATTTAATTAATAAATTAGAATTATTCTAATATTTGTATGTATGTATGTATGTATGT
>QLNU02015270.1:26233236-26251305 GCA_006491805.2 Dysdera silvatica
GATTTTCGTAGAAAAACAGTCAGATGATAAAATCAAAAGTGAACCCACACCGTGCAGCCGCGTAATCAAAATGCAGTGGCTGCTGGTGCAGAACATTGGGCTGTGAGGCACCCCATATGCGACAATTCTGATTATTCACAGCTGCATCTAAAGAAAAATGCGTCTCATCTGACCATGGAATATTCGAAGGCCACGCGTCATCAACAGCCATTCTCGCTAAAAATCGGACAGCGAAGTCCATACGTTTTTGATGGTCCTGAGGTTGCAGCATTTGCACCATCTGAATCTTATACGGACACCATTTTAAAATGGATCGCACGGTTTTTCGTACTGTCGACCAAGGTATCGATAATTCACGTGATACCGATCGAGCACTTGCTGAAGAGTAGCGGGAACTGGAGGCTTTGTCAACCACAGCAATAGCGACTTCTTCGACTGTTTCCTTTGCAATAGGTCTCCGTTCTCTTCCTGGTAGCACACCCAATTCCCCAGTCTCTTTAAATTTCACAATCTTCTTCAAACCATTCTTCGACATTGGTCCTTTTCGCAGTCCTTTTAAACGACGGTATTCACGCAGTGCAGCTAAACAATTGCTGCCGTTCTGATAAAAAAGTTTTGCCAGCAAAGCTCGATTTTAATTTTATAAAGGTATGATTTACCATAACATAATCAACGTGCAGAATTCTGCCTCTGAATGAAGCTCTTTTATACATCTGAGTAATTTGCATAGATTTTGTTTAAATCGCCACCTGGTGGTCGAAATTTGAACTTTTTATTGCAGAAATCTTTTCCCCATGGTCCATATAGCGTGTATACCAAGTTTCATCAAAATCAGATGAGTAGAACGGGTTCTAGAGGGGTCTGAGTAGGGTCACTTTAATTATAACCACCCTGCATCTGACCCATAGCCATCCACTGCCAAGAACATCGGCACTTTTCAGAGCGCCGCTTCAAAGCAGGCGCGGCAACGGTCACTCCGTTGGAGGGTGACACAACTGCCTTAGCGCGGGACTTCTGCTGTGGTGACCGGAATTCGGATTCTTCGTTAAACTGTAGGTCCAGTTTGCCAACCCGTTTGGCCAACATTCTGCGCTTAAGGCCATTTCCTTTGTATTTCTTTCACCGTACTACGTGTATGTGTGAAAACAGAGAGACCTCCATCCTGCTGTGGATTAAAAATGGCTGATGATAATGATATATATATACCGAGTAACTCAATAGAGTTTCAACGTTAACAAAGGCTATCCTTATTGTATTTAAGGGAAACCTTCACCTTACCCCTTTGATTACCGACAGACAGGCAGACAGATCAAAAATAATAGCAGATTCTATATTTATTGAAACCCGCTAATTAGTTTCATAAAATTATGATTATAAAATGCAAGAAATAAAAATTCACTGAATTAAGTGTAATGCTATTTTATTTAATTTCTCTATTGGATAGGTAGAGTTAACTGGTAACAGCATCTACGAGTACACTCATCCATCGGATCATGACGAGATTGCTTCTGTCCTGACTCTTCAACCACCTCTGCAACCACTTGGCCAACAGCCACAGCCTCCTCCACCACCGCCTCCATCTCCTGCCCAAGTGGGTGGTGGTCAGTACGTTCTGTTCAGTTGTTGTAAAGAAATAATCTTCAAACCCATTAAAAAAAATAGTATAAATATACTCATAAACTGAGTATACCGAGTATACTCAGTTCATGGCGTTGTTAGATGAAGTGATATTACCGTAAACGAAAGTGTTTCCATGGTCTTTAAGTCAGACACTTTAAAAAGTACCAGAATGCAATTGAACCATTTTTGCTTGACTGTACTGTCATATTTCAGTGCTATCATGCGCCAGTGACGAAGGAAGGGTGGGGGGCCGGCCTCTATCCCCGCCCATTTGATATCAAGGCATATTTTTAACGATAAAAGACATTGTTTTTCTTAAAGATGTTTTAGTCCTTATAATTTTTAACTTGTTGCTCACCTGATATACACTATGTCACATTGATTATAAATGCAGCAGAATTCCGATTAACTGTAACCATAAGCGTACACAGAAAGTTCATAAGGGGGGTTATAGGCTCAATGGGGGTTACAGAGCTACAACTCATGTATTCTTATGTTAAATATACAAAATTTCATTGCAATGGGAGGGTACAACCACCATCAACATACCCCAGCGTACGCCAGTGTTTGGAATACTCAATTAATACGATCTAAAGGTAGTCTTCATCTTGAGGGACATTTGCCTTCGCAATTGAGGAAAGTGACCCCTCCCCTCTCTCACCAATTTTAACACTGCCCAAACAGTAGCAGTGTACACATTATATTAATATTTATAATAAAAGACTATTTATAATGAATGAATACTTGCAACGGGGGAGCGCCAACGTGAAGAAAATAATGAGGGATCTCCGAATGAAAGAACCTTTATGTGCGGTCAATTATCCAAACATAGGAAAAGGTAGATTATAGCAATCAATATAAATTATATATATATACAGTGAAATCTCGTTAATGAGGTTCCGCTTAAGACGGACCTCTCATTAGTGTGGACACATTCTCGTTCCCAGGCCTGAGGTATGTGTACATTTAATGTTAAAGACCTCGCTTAATTCGTACGAATAATGCGGACAAAAATCTTTTGCGCGAAGAAAACAGAAAGCCCTTTTCAGAAAAAAATTCAGGAGGTATCGAAGAGAGCATAACTTTTTTTTTTTACCCCAGATTTAGTTATCTTTTTTTTCAAATACAACCTCCCAAATTCTTTCGGATTTTTTATACACGACCTTCTTATTCGCGACCCTCTAATACGGAATTGAATAAAAATACACGAGTTTCCACTTTACATATGTGGATTCTAATTTTTTAGTTTCGTTGTAAATTCTTCCGGAGTATTCTCTCACAATACGCTATTTTGTTTTAGCAATTTATTCATTTAAGTTGTGTATTGAATTAATATGTAAGTTACTGTTCAATAACCTGAAGTTCAGATACTGAAATTTGCCCTCCGCTTAGCGCTAACTTCCGTTTGTATGAATAAAAATTAGTGACCCATGACGAACCTCATTAACGACATTTCACTGTACTATATACCCCAGTGAACATATAGTAAATTTCACTGTACTATATACTCCAGTGAACATATAGTAAATTTCACTGTACTATATACTCCAGTGAACATATAGTAAATTTCACTGTACTGTATACTCCAGTGAGCATATAGTAAATTTCACTGTACTATATACTCCAGTGAACATATAGTAAATTTCACTGTACTATATGTTCACTGGAGTACGCAGGGGGGTGTTGATGGGGGTTTTAACCTCCCCATTGCAATGAAATTTTGTATATTTCATAGAGATATTTGAGTTGTAGCTCTGTAACTCTCCCTCTATTGGGCCCACAACCCCTCTTATAAACTTTCTGCGTACATATATATGCGTACATGTATATGTTATATCTACCACCCTCAATCATGTTTGCATGTATTTATTGTTTATCAATGTTGGAAAGGTCCGCGTTCCCTTCCGCAAATAATATTGGGGACCAAAGGGGTTTTGGACCTTTTAAAGTCTGTTTTCCTGTTTGCGAAGAATAAATGTTTATAACAAACGAATATTCACAATTAATGAATATTTTATTTATTTGCTCCTTTAGCAGTCTAAAAAATGTTTTTAATATATTTTATGTTAATTTATTATGTCCGATTGTCGTTTATTCTCAGTATGCTTAAGTCCTAGTTAGTTTGGGTAATTACAATTTATTTCATTTTTTCACATGTGCTTTAAATTCACGTCAGAGTTGTTTACATTTACAATATGCGATTCCAAAAATTTGTTTTGTACGTGTTTTACGGCATTAATAATAATTTTTCATTAAAATTTCAGTGGACTACGAATTCGATAGATCGTTTTTCTTGCGAATGAAATGTGTTCTGGCGAAGAGAAATGCCGGGCTAACGTCTGGAGGATACAAGGTGAAATATTGCTTGAATTTAATAATTTAAAATTAGCTCATCGCTGAATCAAAAGCTTAAAGTTTTAAATTAAACTAAAAAAAAAATGCCTGTTACGCCAGTATGGAGATTGCAGTACGATGTATGCAACTGATGCAGAAGTTGGTTTCTAAATACAGTAGAACATCAATATATCGATCTCCTGTATAACGAAAATTTCTATATATCGTAGTTTTTTGAATCTCCGTTGTTGTTGCATAGAAAAATAGTTTCCCCATATCGAAACAATTTCTTTATATCGATTTTTTTAACACAAATCGATATTTTTTGTTCGTTAAGCGTTTTGAAACGCCATGGCTTTCAATTCGCCAAAAATGTTCCTGGGCAGAGCCGGCGCCAGAGAGGAGCGAATCGGGCAGCAGATTTTTAGGGAGGGCAAAATGGAATTTTTATAAAAAAAATTGAAGTCATGTTGGAACGGCAAAAACACGTATTCGCCCCTAGCGGCAAAATACCTAAAGCCAGCCCTGTTCCTGGAAAAAAGCATTTCACGTATTTAATAAACGTAAACACCAGGGATTTATACACACCCCAACAGCCCTCCAGATTTTTTGGTATAACTCCTTAATGATGTTTAAACACACAAAATCCAATTCACACCCCCTAAAAATCATGAACACCCTCAGCTTATGAACCCTAGATAAATCCCTGGTAAGCGCTTTTCTACGAATCATTGCGCGGCAAGGTGGTATAAAGTTTATTACATAAATATAAATGCATATAAATACTACATAAACATGTTGATTTTCATGGCATATGTTCATCACATATTTCCGTCGTTAATTCTTGTTTTTAATTATTCAGTGTAAGGTAACTTGCATATAATATGATTCATATTCGCGTATTTTTAAACAAGGGAACATGAATTAGAAAATGTGTTGTAAATACAATATTCTGCACAATACATTTCCATAAAAGTAATCGGTTCTTCTTTACATTGAAATTTTTTTTATGTAACCATCAGTACATGAAGGTTCTGTTACATTTAGTCCTAATGTAATTAATGATATATACACTCATGTTTCCGAAAATTGCAACACCAGGAAGGAAAGATTAGATCGGAATGTAATTTATACCACATATGACGAAAGGTGTTACAAAGATATGACTAATTTTACAAACAAGTACAACTGACAAGGAGAACTCACAGTGAGTGCCCCGCCGATTTTGATGAAATGTTTTGATGAAAGTATAGCCGAAATAAGGAAATACGTGTCTCGGCATTCGTGCCAATGCGGCTAATTTTCGGAGATATGCATTTTTAAAGATTTTGCATCCGATATATGAGCTTAAAATACGACATCCTCCGCAAGCCAATCGGTAGCTTAGTTGGTAAGTTACCGGCCTAGCGCTTCGTGTTTTTGCGTTCGATGCCCGTGGAAATCGGTTGTTAATATATATCCTTTTTACATGTTCATTTATGTATTTTTATTAGTAAAAATACTTTGCTTACAATCGGATTTTGTTCATAAACTTACTTTAATAAAATTCATATTTATGTAGTTATATGTTAATTGTATGCTTATTGGCAGTGATAATTTCTACTCGAATTTTAATTGTTGATTATTAAAAAGTTGAAAAGTAGAAAAAGTTTTGGTGTAGCCATCCAGCCTGTTATGTAGTTAAGTAGATCCAGCACACTTTAATAATGTTTTTACAAATGACGACGGCACCTCTTCTTCTACTGTTGAAGTAATTCCACCTCTTCCCAACATTATTTCGCAATTTGTTACCCTATAATATATTTTTATTGCGTAATCCTCTCCTTTATTTCCCTCTCTTTGTTTTCGTTATATATTTTCCTCGTAATTCTTTATTTTCATGAATAGAAATATGGCAAAAGATGTTTCAATGCCTTGAATATAAATGTTACTAAGGAAGTCCCTGAAATTCAACGTATCTTCATTTGGTATTGATTATAGAACTCTTTATCATGTCACTTTATCAACAATAAATTGAAGAAGGAAACTTATTTTACTTTTCCTTTAAAGGTTTTTCCGATAAATATAGCGTGCATCGCAACACTGATCAGGACGTTAAATATAAAGTATTTTTCGTACTATAGCATTAATTTTTAGTAAGATATTAATAACCTTCTCAGGGCTAATACAATTTTACACCATGGTCAACACACAAAGCCACCGGGGCGAGTTTTTGTGAGTTTTTCGTGGGGAATATATTATAATTAATAATTTCGACACCCATGTTTGTGTTCAAACCAGAGCTTTTTATGTCTGTTATGAATTAGATAATTAAATTTTACTAGAAAATATTTATGGAAGATTCCAAATAATTTAAAGAACTCCAAACTGTTTAGGCCTCTAGCAATAAATTCATTATACAGCAAATTAAACGGTAATTGAAGTTTAATTATTAATAAACTTTTATTATAATTTACTTTATTGTAAGTTAGATATTTTCTCTTTCCATCGAGTGAACGTAATTGAAGTCTCGAATTTTCTTCCAATACTGTAACGTGATTTAGAAACATTAACGTTCACTTTTTATTAGAAAATCGAAATTAAATGTGAAATTAAATATGAGTAGACAAGGATCTGTTAAAAAAATCAAAGCACAAAAAAAAATATGCATTTGTAAGCGTCATTATGTGCAACAGGATGGAAGACGTCCAACTTACTGAATGAAAAAGGTTTATTCACTGAGACCGATCGCTGACCTTTCAAGACGCATTTATGTAATTTCTACAATTCATTATAATTTAAAGAACGAATACGTCCAGAATCACAGAAAGATCTGTAAAAACAGACCCTTACCGAAGTATTTTCAAAAGTGATACCGAAGAACAGAAAGACATTAGCTTGTTAATTTTTGAAATTTACAAGTGTTCGTATAGCAAAGTTCATAGCAAAGTTCATAGAAAAGCAGTGTTCATAGCAAAGCGTGTTCAAGCAAATTTGTTTGGCATGATCCGTTTCATAACCAATATTTTTTTCAAAACACAACCTGTGCTTTCAGCTGATTTCCAAAAATGATCGAGTGTCACAAATTTAAAATTATAATTTTTTATTATCAGATTCATTAGAAAATACTATTAAAGATGGGGGTGGAATGAAAATATTTCACACATATTTTTCTTTCATTTTTGTTTAATTTATAACCTATATGCTGCATTATCGTTGAATAAAAAATATGTTATATCAATCCAAGTTACTAACATATAATAGTATATATATATATGTCAAAAATTTGTAATCAATTTCAGGTAATTCACTGTAGTGGATACCTCAAAGTGAAACGGTATACCTTAGACACGGCTCCTTACGACGGATTTCAAAACATGGGCTTAGTAGCTGTGGGTCACTCTTTGCCGCCAAGTGCCATCACCGAAATAAAGATGTACGCCAACATGTTCATGTTTCGGGCAACCCTTGACTTGAAACTTATCTTCCTCGATGCCAGGTACTTAGATAATGTTATTCTATGACAGTAAAAGACATTCGAAAGTATATTATTTACGAAACCTGCTTGAGATTATAACAGATTAAAATCGGGAATTTTTTTCCCTTATCATAGCTGATGATGTGGTAATATTAGATGATAAACTTCTCACAAAGAAAATAATGATTTCATGGTGCCTGGCGGGAACCGAACCCACGATCTGTTGGTATCCGGACAAGTGCTCTTCCAACTGAGCTACAGGCGACCGATCATCCTCCCCTCTGCGAGCGATTTCTTTGACGTCGCTTTAGTTTAAAACGCAGTCCAAGCACTGTCCCATTTCAAAACGTGTCTTTTGAAGCTTTATATGCGCTTGCAGATGACGTTCTTTAGTTTAGTTGTGATTTAGTAGTGATGTTGTTTTAAATAGATTTAGTAAGTAAAATTGCTATTAGTGGTGAAAGGGTTTTTATAAAATAGAATTCTAAGGAATGACATCCAAATGGCTGCCAATATCGAAAAATTTTATTTTCTAAAGAAAAAGAAATGTTGAAAACTTTTTTCACCAAAACAGATCTCGTAATGATACGATATTTTTAAGGCACTTTTAATTAACTTATTGACTCATAAGTGTTAGAACCAGGACGACCGTAGGAAGACTGAGGATAGAGGGGATTGGTCCTTCCAGTAAATGCAAGCAGCACCCCCCTGAAAAGTGTCTTTTCTCAAAATAAATTATTGTAGAATTTTGCTTTATGTGCTTTTTTTTTGTATAAAATTGTACACCGCAATTGAAATTTTTTTAATATTAAAAATGTGTTTAAAATTGATATCTACGGTAGACCTTGTGTACATAATTTTTTTTTATAAAGGTCTGAGCTTCCATCCGCTCTATAATAAGTAAGGAGAAGGAAAATTATAAATTTTAGCGTAACCTACCTCTACAAATATCCAGTGAAAATTTATTTTAAGAAATTCATTCGTTAATGCCAAATATATCAAAATAATTAAATATTTAGTATTATTAAATATATTAATAAAATACCATAGAACATTAAGGAATTCTCAGCCGCCTGTTTTTTTCTCTGCCCTCCTGTAACTTTCAGAGCTCCCCCTGTTGGAAACATCTAGATCCGGCCCTGATTATAACATACTTTTCAACTTCACCTTTGCTTCGAACTAGGCTTTTGAACTAGCTAGGTTTTTAAAGCGCCACATTTTCAGATAAATCTCTTAAGATTTATTATTAATAAAGACTACCTTATTAATTAAGATTTATTATTATATGTTTGTATTTCCAATTTCATGGTCATCTTCTCACTAACAGTAAAACTGAGATATAAATCCTATTATCTTGCACTTATTATTCTACCTTTTTAATTAATTAATTTAATTAATTAATAATAATTAATTTTAATTTATTATTCCTACCATCTTTTGCAAAATCGTATCTGGTGCAATGCTAATAAGTGGTAACTTATTTACGCTTATATCCTTGTCTTTGCTTATAAATCTAATCTGCGTAATGCTACGTCAAATTACCTTACGTAAGTGGTAACATGTTCAAATGGACTACAAAGTCAACACGGCATTTGACCGATAAAGATAGTAAGACTGTGAATCTTTTTCGTTATCTCTGTTTGCATTGTAGTATCTAAAACCACTTCACATCAGGTTATGGTAAGTGGCAAGAAACACAACTCTCATCTAATAGAATGGATGTTCCAAGTTATTTAGAGATTTTGAAATCGATGTTATAACATAAATTAAAATTTATATTAGTGAAAAAAGACAATGTTCTATTTTTTTTTTGTCTGAACAGGTTTAAAACACGTGATTCATTTTCGTTATTAAATTTCGTGTGTGTATATTTTTCATACGTTTTTTTCAGAGTGTCCCAGTTGACTGGCTACGAGCCTCAAGATCTAATAGAGAAAACACTTTACCATTATATCCACGGCAGTGATAGTTTACAAATGCGTTATGCTCATATTACATGTAAGTAACAACAACAATTCAACATTTTTTTTCCTCGAACTGCAAAAGAAGCGACAGTTTGATTTCTTTTCAATAAAAGATTTCTAATATAAAGATAAATATATTTATATTTAATTATATCATTTTAAGATTGCAAATTTTCCCAGATTGTTAGGGTTATTAGCGTATACAGTATATGATTTGATCATAGGCGCCGAAGGCAGAAAAATATTGGGGGGGAGACAATATACCAGTAAGGGGCATTTTGTTTGAAAATGGAGGGGTACATGGAACCCTAACAACGGCGCCCGTGGATAGGATAGAATGACTGACCAAGGTTTACCATAACTAGAAATTTCGTAACTGGTCCAAGATATAAGAAAAGATTACCCAACGTTTTGAGAACAACTTTCCCCTTTATCAGGCGATGAATACACGATGCACTCGAGCAATTTTCTTATTCATTTAATAGTATCGGCCATTTTGTAGATGGTAGGGACCTCACATGATTTCGGAGTTTATAAAATTAAGTTTTACTGTCAGTTTCATATTTTTAACTGCACCGCTGTTAAAATGACAGAAATAAAATAACACTTATTGTTTAAAAGCTGTTTGTTAAAAGTGTATAAAATTATTATTTAAAAAGGGTTGAATAAACATGAAAATTAGAATTCTCCATGACATACTGCTAACAATTATAATGTTACATATATAATCTCCTTTATTTTTACCAATATTAGTATATCACATATACCTAATCTGTTCATATATTTTAAAACAATATTATAACAAAAACGTATTTTTAATCACAATAATAAGTAATATATGAAGCAAATTAAGGCACCATTATAATGCAATTTACACATTATAAAATGTATGAATAACTTTTTAATATTAAATAATTAATAATAAAATTAAATATTTAATTTTGGTTGAAGTGCGATCAAAGGATGCCATGGACCAACTGTTACACAATTTAAAAAAAATTGTAATTTAAGAATGAATCCTAATCTCAAATAATCTATCAGCATTCGGTGCTTGAATAGTGAAAAAAAGTAATAAAACTCCATCGTCAACAAAAATTACTATTTGTGAAAAACTTACTAAGAAATGAGAATTTTCGAATTTAAGAAAAAATTATTTGCTTAGAATGAAAATAAAAAAATTGATATTTATCTTAAAGTTTATACTTAATAGAATCATTTTTTGTGAAATTATGGATAGGATTATTTAATGGGTTGATTAATAGCTGATTAATAAATAATCATATCTGCAATTTCATATTGGCATTTTAATTTCACGGGATCTTGCTTGACGGCAGCTCATTTATGTACTTGATAAAAACAGTTTTTCACGAAAAAAAATTTTTGGAGACTATAGCAACTAGCAATCAGTTGTTTTGGCTTGTTTAAAAAAAACAGCTTGTTCGTTGTTTCTTAGAAAACAGTTGTTGCAAACAGTTTGGCATTGTTGCTCCCATCATTAACTACTTTTACTTGGCAAACAAGCAGTTGGCTTCCGAAACGTGTCTTTAAACCTTAGTTCGGTGTTGAAATAATGATCGTTCAAAAATGTTCATCGTATAAACAACTTTGTTTTTACCAAAGTTCTTTAATCTCCATTTTAGTGCTAGCAAAAGGTCAAGTGACTACAAAATATTACCGTTTTCTTACAAAAGAAGGTGGCTGGATTTGGATGCAAAGTTACGCTACCATCGTTCACAACAGCAGGTCTTCCCGACAGCACTGCATAGTGAGCGTGAATTACGTCCTCAGGTTAGTGTTGCCATTTTAAATTTTCTACTTTTTGTTTCGCAACTCTTGCTGCCCGACTTCGTTTTTAACTATTACATTAATGAGATAACGAAATTATAAATTATTGATAATGTATTCTTGGTTTGAATTTCCTGTTTAGTGAGGTGGAAGCAAGATCTTTGCAGTTACAACAAGAACAACTTGTAAAAGCGGAAACGATCTTCGGAGGCGACACATTATCTTCAACATCTGCTTCATCAACTCATAATGGAGGAACAGGTTACACTTCCAGCACAAGAACCAGAACTCAAAAAAATAAGACATGCAGGAAAACTTCTTCGGCAATTGTCCTATCACCCACCAACACAACCTTTGAAGAAATACCTAATCAAGGTTACCAGCAACCTGTAGATCCTTCTTTCTATGAAATGTCAGCGTCAGCAGTATTTCCTTTGCCGCATCATCACACAATGCTGAATGCTTTTCATCAGTATTCATATCAAGAAGTACCAGAAGGAAACAACCTTCCCCAGCCTTCGCTTCAGCAACCAGCATATGGCTCCCATCCAGTAAGTGCCATGGGACTTTTAACTGCAGATCACGATGGAAACTGTGCAGGCTATGTAGCATCGCCTTACTTACAGCAGAGGATATCCCCTCAGCAGCTACACCATGACACCACACCATTCGATAGGGAAGAGAGGTACCAGTATTTTTTTAATGTTCCACCGAATTGTACGTTTTATAAAATCCCCGCCACTAAAACTAAAAGCAAACGATCGGGTAATTAAAAAAAATACAATAAACTATCGATTATCGGTGATAATGGGTGGCAACACTACTTTGGACTTTTACAGCTATTTTTAAACCAGATAAATGAAGTGTAGTATAAAATGACGTCGAGGACATAGGCGCCGGTGGTATAAAAGTATTATGGGGACAATATACCAGTATAATCCATTTTGTGTGAAATTGGTGGGGGACATGGAACCCTAATACCAACACTGGGGGGGATGGGTCCTCCTCTCCCCCCGCTAACGGCGCACGTGATCGAGGATGCAAAGAGAATCAAACTTCTATATGCAGCATTTCTAACTCGAATGTCAGCATCAAGACTAATCAGTAATCTCTCATGCTGAACAGTGCTCAATTATTAATGTGCCCAATTATTAATTTGGCCAATTATTAATTGCCTGTTATTTTTAACAATCACGCTTGCTTTTTTCAAATTTTTTAACATGCTTAGTTTAGAGAGCGGATGGTCGAGAATTTACTGTCATCTACTTTAAGCGGAGTTTTGTTTCAGAGAAATTTAAAGTAATATTTAAGCCCAATCACTTCTAAATTATTATATGCATATAACTACATATGCCCCTGACTTTCAAAAGCTGCAACTAATCTTTATAATGTAAATATTTCTTTAAATAATTACGATTTAGAATTGTGATTTTCAAATTTAATTTCACAACAAATTAATGCTCAAATGTAAAGAGAGGTTGTTAAATTCTAAATTCAATTTCAAATTTATAACGATATTTGTGTCATTAAAACGACAAGTAATATACAACGTTTGAAATAAAATAGCCCAAAATCTAATGTAGCTTACGCAAAATTAGTAATGAAAATATTAACAAAACTTTCTGTTACAGATATTTACCAAGCTATGGCACTTTTATCCCTTGTGATTCATCTGTGGTGTCTTCTTCGCCAGATACAGAGCAAGAGTCACTTCAACAATTACACTGTCATGTGTTATTGCCACCGCGGAACGATATATGTGACTATGCTACCCGTGTGTTTCCAGATGTGCAGGATTCTAATAACGTCTTATACAGTGGAGGGCATTTCAGCAGTCATTCCGATTCTGTTTTGTCGGACTCCGATGTTGAAGCCTTCCACAATGGCCGGGAAGAGTCTCCAAAATCTAGTTCGTCCACTCCAAATCACAACTTGCATCATCGCCGACCCCATCACCCCCCACAGATACAATTACCTCCCTCCTCACACCACCATCTCGGTCCTGATGTAAGAACCAGTGCCTTACCAGTCACAACGGCGTCACATTCTACAAATCACTACAAATCCGTCATTACTTGCCAAGGTTCCGAAGACGTTGTTGACGAATTTGGATCTCCAAGGGCAAAGATTTTTTGCCGGAGCCAAACGACCTGCAGTGAGGCATTTGAGAGCGTCCCTTTGTGTTATTTTGACAATACATCCTCAGCTCGTCAAGTGGAAGTTTTGGTGCCCAACGCGAAATTCTCTATGCAGCCAGACGCTGGTGATTCCGTTGCATCTGTGGACTCCTATTCGGCTACTGGGCCTTCTACTTTTAGAGAGTCACAGCCCCAAGCAGGATATACCAGCGTGATTGTTGACGCTCAACAATACCATCAAATAACGAACGGTTTCGTTCACTGATTATAACTAGTCTGCTTAATTTTTTACAACTCCGAAATTATTGCGATTAAATGAAACGCTACTCGCGCATTGTGAATATGTCCTTGGTGATATGGACGGATGATATAAACGTTTTAGATTTTATTCTTGAAATTATTGTACCATAAGTTGCCGTTCAAAGTCAGATGTATGTAGCCATTGAAACATGAAAGATCCGGGTTGATGACGACTACTAAAAGTAAGAAAATGAGTATGTTGAGAGAAAAGAAATCGCAGTTTCTTAATTTTTACCTACCGCAACAAATAACAATGCAGAACTGTTCGAACAACTTGAAAAATTACAGCATATACAGGATATTGTAAAGTGAAAATTTGTCAAAAGGAATACTATACGACGGAAGTTTTCGATTCAAAGAGTAAATCAATATATACACCAAAATACGTTTTCAACTAATAATTTTGTGATATTATGAAAAAATCATCACATGCTCATTGAACTTTTACTTCATTTAAAGTATGTAAGAGTATATTTCTTCGATGTCGGATAATGGGTGTCAGTTTTTTATATGTTCTATTTAAAAATATCTTTTTTTAAGTAGTTGTTTTAACAACCTATTTAACGTATTTTTATTATTCTATATTCCAGCTAAATCATCATATTTGTTGGTCCTAAAGATTTCGTTAAAGTGAAATTGAAGCCCTAGTCATTGTAACAATTCAATTCTTAAATAAAACTTTTTTTTATAATTTTTGCTTTTTTGCTTTACTTTTTTAATTTTTATATTTTTCCTTTACTTTTAAATTTTTATATTTTTCCTCATTTTTGTATTTTATATTTTTTTTCCTTTTACTTTTTACTTTTTTTATATTTTTCCTTACTTTTTTATTCTTTTATATATTTTTTAACTACATCGATTTTAAATAAAGGTTATAAATTCATTTAATTTAGAACGTTTTAATTATCTTTTATTTCTCAAAAAAAAACATTACCTGCTGAAAACAAAAAGTTTTATCGTTTATTTCTAGTCTTTGTGTAAAATTAGTTTACTTGTATGTAATATTTTAACAACGGGTGTTTTATATTAAGATATTCTACTTTCTCAAAATATTGTACCTTTTGATGTGTAGCGAACGAAATAAAAAGCACTGTACAGGGTGTTTTTAAAGTCTATGCGCACTTCTAAACTGTAATAACTTTTAAAATAAGAGCTATAAAATTCAAATAACATTGGATAGCTCAAATATCATAATTTTTATTTAATATGCATATATTTATCAAATTTTTGGCACCTCCTTTTTTGTTGTCAATATAATCTAATATACGTTCTATATATTGAACTGTTTCACGTTTCAATATATCTCAATTGAAATTTCTTGTACAATTTAAATTCTCATTTACTCTAAGTTTGGTATATAGCATAAAGCCAACTTACTTGAATGATCTACATCGGGAAATAACTCTAGGGTTACCAGAAATTTTTATTGAAATATCATGGATTGTAGTAGTTCAATATTAAAAACAAATCTTAGGTTGTATTGATAAAGATGAAATCTATATAAATATGGATAAAATTTAACCGAGGCTTAAATATTAAATAAGAAAAGATTTAGCTCTATTTAATTATACATTCGTTTTAATTTTATGACTTTTAATTAAAAAATATTAACGTTTAAAAGTGCAAAAGGACTTTATAAACACACTCTATATTTCACGTATATCAAACCAATTAAAACAGTTTCATATATGCGTGTGTTTACTCTATAAGTTAAAAATGTATATGGGTGGTAACATACTACTCGTTTTGGTTTTAGAAATATCTGAAGTAGTGACACGTCGACTGTACGAAATAAGAATAAATAAAGTATTATTATTATTAATTAAAAAATAGATCCTTTCAACAAAATATTGCGAAAATTTGTGCTGGAAGAAAACGCGTGACTTAAAAAAGGGCAATATGAAAACAAGAAATCTGATTAAAAGTGCGGATATTGATTTTGTTTCGGATTTTGAGGATTAGCTAAAATCCTCATAGTGATATTTTTCAGAGTTTTGTTACTTCTATAGCATTAAATAGCGTTTCTTGATGTCATTTCGAACTAATGTATACGAAAGCTAACTAAATTGTAAAATATTTATAGAGATTTCGTTTGTAAAAACATACTTAATTTAAATGAAATAAAAATATCTTCAGATTATACTTTGGTTTATTTGAAATTCCATGTTCAATTGTTTTCTAATAATAGCTTTTAAAAATACAATTATAACCATGGAAGTAAAAAAAGGTGGAGGGAGCATTATACCATCGTATGGTGCGGGTTTTGTTGAACTCGTTTTCCTTTTCGGCGGCCATATTGGATCACTCTCTCTCTCTGTATTCAAACCGGCCCCATTAAATTTAGCTAATTTTAACCACCATCTTTTTTATATTTAAGCTTTATATTTCGTTTGACAAACCTACAATAATTAAATAACATATTTCTCTTAATATAATATGACTAAAATGACATCTGCCGGATAATTAGTAAATGAAGAAATTTTAAACATTAAACACATTGAAAGTCACCCAACTTTTTTTAATTCTTAATTACAGCTTTATATAAAAAATCATGAAAAAGATTATTTTTTCTGAATGTTTTAAAATAAGTTTCGTGATGATATATTATATGAAATCACTCATTGGATTTTTAAATTTCATGGTTCCGTGTTAGAAACTACATAGGAAGGATCCAACATGGCCATTTTTGGTTATATTGTAACCACTAGTACAAATTTCCTCCACTCTTTTCTTACCTCCATGTTGAAGAAATTTTACCACGCTGATTACCCCTGTTCTTAACACCTGATTGGTACCTTGACCATGATGGTGAAACCCAGTGTTATGGAGCTAATCCTCATTCCAATGTGAAAGAACAAACTAGTCCCTATTCTCGAAAACATCTTTCATATCAGAAGGAATATATACAGGCAGAATAACAAAACAAACAACGTTAAATTTACGTATAAAACGAAAATTTAATTACACAATGCCCATTTCCACCAGGCTTCGCTGGTCTTCATCAGCAAGTTGTAAACAAAGCCGTGTTGCCATTTCTTGGAAACGATGTTACCTCGTTGGGGCGTCTGTTGACGTCGATGCGTGAAGTGTGGCCGTAGTGGGTAGTAGGGTAGACCAGGTCGGGCTAAAAAAAGGCAAGCGGCAAAACCGGCAAAATAATTAACTTTGTAGAAAAAATTTGAACCTCGCATAATGGCAAATATACTTTACTTTCTGAGGTTTTGACTCGCGTATATTTATAATAAATGATTTGTATAATTTTCTAAGGTACATAATTGCTCTTATTGTGTGTTACATTAAGATGAGAGATTGCCTTTAGGTCACGTTCTTAAAACAAATATCTATTTATACTTAATGACTTTCGATACCCAAAATCTACACGATATCCATAAAAAAAACGTTAAATAGTCTTTGCAGATATATAAATATGTTAACAACTGAAATATTTATAAAATTTTTCACACTTCTAATTAAAAATCACTAATTTCTATAACAATTACAAGGAGATTTCTCGACAAAAAATAAGTATTTCATATCTCACATTATGGTAGTGGATTCAGTTTAGAAAAATTAAAATTACAAGTTTCGAAATTGTTTACCTAGAAATTAAGTCGGATTTATAATTCTTTGGCTTAAATCATATTTTCAAAAATTCCGATTAATCTGTCGTTTTTAAATGAATTTGTTCATGATTTAATCCTGAGTTTACTTTGTAATTTAATCCCAGGATTAAATATCTGATTTCTATTAAAATATATTTTAATACTAAGATTTATTTAATTGAAAATAATAAATGCATTTAATGATTTACACAATGGTCCAAAAGAAACTATGCCACTTACAAGCCTCTCTAGAAACCACAATTTTTTAAGCACAGAGTTAAAATTCGAAATTTAGACTTTAAAAAATATTCATATGCATATGCATATATATATATATGCGTAAAAAGTACATGTGCTGCTCTAGTATTTAAGGCTTTGTGTCGGAATTTTGATAAATTTTAATGGCAACACTAGTTTTTTTAATTTATTGTGATCAGCATGTGTAGAAATCATAAACACTGTCATGCTATACTCTTTAGGTTGAAAAATTTCACTTTCAAATTCAATGCGAAACACTCCAAATGCAAAGTAAATGAGTGAGTAAATGTTCATTTGAAGTCTTCTCTTTTCTTGTATTTTTTCTCCAAAAATTCGCGTTGAAGTTGAAAATACCATTTACTTCTTTGTCGTTTTTATACATGAAAATTGCAGATTAACTATTTTTTATGGTTTCTGAACATGCTGTTTATAATGAGATAAAAAATAACTTGGCCTGTCATTGGAAATTTCCGAAATTTATACCTTCTCACAACGAGAGCACAAGTATTTTTTTGCATATATACACATTGAAACCCACAGTCCCAATCTTTATTAAGTTTCTTCCAAAATTGGGGTTAATAGTCTTGAAAAAACTATAAGATATAAAGGCT
>QLNU02015270.1:26251405-26261713 GCA_006491805.2 Dysdera silvatica
CATCCCCTCTCCATTTTGCACAACATTCGAAATCCCAGAGCTTTGTGAATTTGAGAAGGCAAAGACAAGCAAAAAAATTTGCCAAGAATTTATAATTGAAAAAGGTGTGTAGAGGTTGTTACGATACGTGAGAAGACACAGCAATTATTCGGGGGTGGATGACACGGGCTCTTTCAGAAGTTCAATCATCGGCGACCACAGGGCACTATGAGGCAGTAAAGATGAGTAGTACACCAAAATCTAGACGTGGCCCTGGAGAACTGCCCAAGTTCGCCTATTCCAAAAGCCAGTTCTGGCAGCATAATATAAAGAAATTGAAATAAAAGTGCATAATAAATTCTAAATGTTCATTACAAGCCATGTTACTCGCTGCTACTACACACATCCACATGAATGTACATAGGACCTTTGTCAATACCTATTAAGTGACGTTTCCTCAGGAACTATGTATATATATATATATACTCTATGCAGAGGCGGATCCAGAGTCGGTCAATCCAGGCAACCGCCCAGGGCCCTCGTCGGCCCTTTTATTATCGCGCACTTGTAATGTAAAATGTTTGTCATTACATTGTAGACCCCTATTCAGTATAAACATAAATGTAATTTATTCGAATTTCAATAACGCTAAAATGATATTTATTGTTCTTACAATTCATTTGTTATACTTTTATCAAATTAAGATTATTGTTATTAACAACGGATCAGAAGAAGACAAAACTATTTACCATCTCCCATCAAATGGCTTAAAAACCTCGTTTTAAAGTGTTAATTTTTCAAATTTTTTCGGGGGAGGGGCTCTGAACACCCTTTTCTCTGAGGTATATTTCATACCCCCTAGTTCAACGATAAGGCCCCTTTCCAAAATATTAGGGCCCCGCAAAAGTGAATGGCCCAGGACCCCGCAAAAATAAATGGCCCAGAGCCCCGCAACGACTACTGACTCCACTGACTTTATGCATATTCGAAAATATGTCCAAATATGTCGCTTGTGTTTTGTTTTTTTTTTATCTGGCATATACCGATATTAAATAAAAGTTTCAGTCGAAATAAGTAAAAATAACTGCTTCCCCCCCCCCAAGGCAGACTGTGGCATTTAACAGATAAAATACTCTCTCTCTCTCTCTCCTCCCTACTTCAATTAAGTTTGAATAGACTATATAATTATATTTTCTTACAAAACATTTTTTCTTTATATAAACTGACCTTATAATCAGTGGCGCAACTATAGAATTTGGGCCCCAATGCAATCGCTGGTAGAAGGGTCCCTACCCCATACCAGACTCCCAGGATCTAAATAGCCTCGACTTCCAAAGCCCCCCAAAGGCAAGGGCCCCAATACAACCAATACAGTTGCATTGGCGTCGCTACGTCACTGCTTATAATGCAACATAAATTATAACTATCTCGTGCGGAAATGTGTCAGTATATGTTTTGTAAGATATTATGACCCCCCCCATCACCGCAGGGATAAGATTATCACCAAATTTCATATAACGAGTACAACTTATTGTTGTGATAGCAAATTATAAATTGTCTCATAATTCTGTCATTTTTGTATATTCGATATGATGAATCAATAATCAATACGATGAATGAAATTTCATGATACTTGTAACCATCGATATTTAATGTCATTTCATTCAAATACCTTTAAGGAAGAGAATTCTCGTAACAAGCATTTGGTAATTCTCTCCCTTTCAAACCTGTCGCCCTGAGATTGTAAATATTTGCACCTTTCCCAATTCCACTTCGAACACTTTTAGTGAATCAGATGTTTTCTTTATGGTATTGCAATTTTCATGAACAACATTCCATTTGCTTCACTTAAAACAGTGTCTTTTGGTCTCAGATTTCGTTTTTAATTCGTATTAACCTGATCCCAATTGAACTAATATGAAAGCATACGTAATAACGACTCCCACAGTACTCAATATGAAACTGCGAGACAAACGAAACATTTTCCAGGCCGTGAGAGTCATTTCAGTCTCAAAATTATTTACGTTAGAAAGCATAATTGATGCGAATGATTTGTTGGAAATCAAAGTGGGTCGTTTCATAATTGCCTCGAACACAGCTTTCTTGACTTCTTTGGCAGCTTCGTTGACTTCAGATGCAGCAAAGCTTAAACCGAAAAACGTGAAGAGTACAACCGTCATATCGATACCATGTTCCCAAACGAGGTTTAGAAGGGTAGGTCGAGTTAGCCGGACAATGATTGGCAAGTAATAGCAGAGAAACGTCGTGATTGTAAGAAGACAGCTCATGAGATATGTGTACACTACCAAAACCATAAAAGACATGCAGTTTTCTACTTTCTTCACTGATGAAAATAATTTTGTTGACATAAGAGAATACTTCTTGAGAAGCATCGATGCACTATCCATCTTTCTGAGAACATCGGCAAATTGCGCACATGATATTCTTAAAATAATGCAGACATTACAATATAACAAGGCGCAATATACTGGTAAAACGTAATACTGGGCATTAATTGCAAAGTCAATAATCACTGCAAGTACTTCTGTTCCAGGGTTGTCGCTGTACCATCCCAATAGATATGTTCTCAGGCAGGCTGTTGAGCCTGCTGCTGAAGAGCATCTAATAAGAGACTTCACAAAATATAGCAATGGCAAGATTACAAAAATAACTTTGAAGAAAGCACCGAACCTCAGGCAAATATCTCTTCTTGATTTGTAATTCAGGTCGCTTATATGTTGTAGAGCTTTTGCGAGAAGAAAAAACTCTTTACCTTTCCTGTAAAGAATTATGCGCAAAAGGTTGACACAGATATTTCCAACGATGACTGAAACTTTCAATCCAAGCGAACTGATAGCTGCCCATCCACTAACCATATCGGCTAGAAATACATAGAGCACAAAAGTCATCATGGAATAATTAAGAACGCGACGAAAAATCCGATATATCTTACTTTCGTTTACTTTCATCGGAAAGCAAACAAAAACAACGCGAAAAACTTTGAAAAAGAATTCAAAACTTTTTAAAGTTTTCTCTTCAGATGCTTGGTTGCCATTCATGTTTGGTTCAGGCCTTAAATACGACTTTCTGCTCATAACCAAGTAAATATAGAATTGCGTTTTTAGACAAAAGAAAAATGCAACGTTCTTTATATACTCTCGGTCTTTAAATTTATATGCACTAGCGATTAATATTTTGCAAAATCCCTACCGAGACTGCATCTTCTGTCTCTAGACCGACTGCCAATACTCTAGACAAGAGTTTGCAATTAAGAAACGATTTGCGCATGTGCAACTCCCAATTTCCAGTCTTTTTTTTTTTTTTTTTTTTTGCTGCTTCGGTAATAATAATATGCATTTAGTTGATTCCCCACATAATGGGCCCAGAATTGCTCAAAACAATACTCGATTGCTACTCATACTCGATATGTCCATCTTACATCACACATATTCTATTGTTAATTCATCAATGGCACCAAATAAATACAACTATCAATCTAACGTGATGAATATGGCTGTCAGTAAACTTAATGGATATGGCTATCAATGGTGTAATGAATATGGCTATCGATAGCGTAATGAATATGGCTATCAGTCAATAATAAGATCCAAGCCAAGATGGAAAAATATCCAAGGGGCGGATCCAGAGTCCCCTCTCGGGGGCGGGGGGCAACTAAGAAAAGTTATGTTACTAATTTTTTTGCTGTATACTTTCACTTTTTTATAAATACTTTGTGGCATACATGTTACCTATAATGACAAATTGATTGTTTAAATTGTTAAATTTTGTTTTGTAATTATTGTAATTTAAAAAATTCATATTTAATAGGAAGTCACTTGCAAGGAAAGTAACCCATGTGTTCCTCTCCAATTTTAATTAAATTTGATGGATTTGTAGAGGGGGCCAAAATATTGGATACCTATTTTTTTTATCGGCTAAAAAATACGTTTAGGGGTGAACTCGCTTTCTTGAAAATCGGATATATTTTTATTTTTCGGCTGTAACTTCTGAACAAATCATGATAGCGTAATTTCGTAGATGTACAAAATTTTAAGGCCTATCTACTGGTGTAAAAAAAATTGTATAAAAAATACAATGAGTTATAAAATTCAGTTTTCGTATTTTTCCGAAGGGAGGAAGTAGCGCACAGTGGCGACACTTCTCTTTTATGCACAACTGTGTGCAGGGGAAATAGTCATTAAGGGGCGATAATTCTCTTGCATGCATGGCTGTACGCAGGGGAAATAGCGTGTAGGGACGACTTGAGGTATATTTCAGGAGAAAGTGGGGAACCGCTTTCACAGACGAAAAACAAATGATATGATTATGTACTAAAAAATAAAAAAATCCCGTTAGTTACTCTAGTTAATATGAGCTTATTAAGTCGACTCCTTCTGGAGGTATAAATATTTACTTTCAGGAAGATTTTCGTAGGTCACTCTATATCTGTGAAAGGGGTTCCCCCACTTTCTCTTGAAAATATACCCGAAGTCGCTCTACATGCAACTTTCTCTGCATACAGCTGTGCATAAAAGAGAATGTCACCCCTACGCGCTACTTCCCCTGCGGAAAAACACGAAAATTAAATTTTATAACTTATATTTTTTTATAAAATTTTTTACACCAGTGGATAGGCTTTAAAATTTTTTACATTTACAAAATTACGCTTTCATAATTTGTTCAAAAGTTATAGCCGAAAACAAAAATTATAATTTATAATAATTTAATTAATTAATAATCCAATTCCTAATTTAATTAACTAATGCATTAATATTCACTAATAATTCGATCGTAAACTAAATTTTAGCAATTTAGGTGAGTGTTTTTCTGGCACGCGAAAGAAGGACTTTGGCACAACACATTGAAAAGCTTACCGACCACTGCCCTAGGCGGTTGCCTAACTCGCCTTACCCTCAAGTAGAGTGTAAAAAACCCGGGAATTTTGGGCAAATTGGAAACTTTGAATATAGAAATGAAAATAGCTAGAATAAAGGAGGTAGTCCCGCCTTTCTTCCTATTGGTCGATTCGACACAATCGACCAATAGGGAGAAAGGTGAGGATGGCAATACCATCTTTATTCTAGCTATCTTGGTTTCTTCCCATCAAAGTTTCCAATGTGTCCAAAAGTGCCGGGTTTTTTACAACTCGGCCCTCAGGCCGCCTCTGATCTGTTATCAGGATGTTTGTGTTACAGGCGTACCAAATAACCCAAAGGATTAATGAGTGATTTCGCTTAAAGCTCTTAAAAAAAAGGAGAGCTGACGCATCAGCCATTTTAATGCCTAAGCTATGGTTACACATCGTATTTATTGATGACATTTTAAAAGTTGCGCCAATGTTTACATTCGTCAGATAATCGCGGATTGTTGATTATTTTTATGCCAAAATAGCGAACATTGCGCCAATGCGTAAAACCTTTATCGCCAAGTTATATTATACCGGAAGATGGTGGCTGATCCGTCGGTCTATAATTCTAGGGGGCTCTAATTTTGCCCGTCTATTATAAAAGAGTATACTCGTTCAGTTATTCGGTGATCGAGGGACTTCGCACATTGTAAGTTCGTGTCGAAAAGACATATTAACTACAATTAGTTTGACACTGGCGTAAAGCTTAAAAACATGACGTTTCGAGAGTCAAACTAAAATCCTTAGTTCGATCAAAATATTTTTGTTCAGATAAGAAACTATCCCATTTTGACTCTTAAAAGTTTGGAGAGATTCAAGGCCTTTTTTGAGTACCAGAATGCCATTAAATATTCAAAAAAATTTAACTTCCTTTTTACAATTCTAAAATTAAATCTATTTTATTTTTTAAACGAAAAATGTCTTCTGAATAAACAAAAAATTAAATATTTTTACTTTATTACTTACAATCGATTTTAAATACGTTTTAAACATAAATGCATAGCGCGGTCGGGGTCGTTCTTTTGTTGTATTGCGCATATTGACCGCTCATATGTAAAAATGATATCGCCTCATTAATTAATTTATTATTATTTAATGATGAAATTGATATGCGCCTGCGCACGAGCAGCGTTTTCTATTATATTTATATATAGATGGTTTTAAACAGTTATCGTGCAAAAGAGGAATATTTCTTAATTTTTATTTTCATAAAATGAAACTAATACCCTTGATATTATCTTTGATTCAAAGATCAAAGACATAATTAATATTAAGATTAATGTAATAAACGGTTACGGTTAATGTAATAAACGGTTAAGATTAATGTAATAAATGGTTAAGATTAATGTAATAAACTGTTAAGATTAATGTAATAAATGGTTAAGATTAATGTAATAAACTGTTAAGATTAATGTAATAAACTGTTAAGATTAATGTAATAAACGGTTTGCCGCCCCCATGTGCGGGGGGCATCTTTTTCATCGCCGCTAGGAACCGCCCCGATAATAGCCAAATTCAATTATAACTACATTCAAGGTTTCCCTGAAATTTTGATTTCGCAACAAATACAACATTATATACAAATAATCCGCAAAGGGACAACATAATTTTTGTCATAATATCCAAAGTCTATAATAATTTAATAGAAGTCTTTCATAATTAAGTATTTTAATATAAAAAGTATTTTAATATAATAATTAAGTATTTTAATATAATAATTAAGTATTTTAATATAATAATTAAGTATTTTATGTACAAAGTCTTTAATAATTATAACCAGGTGCAACTGTAGTTTGAAATAAAAATATTTTTGATTTTGAGGCTAAGTACAAATGGGCCCCCCAAATACGGTCGAACTCGGTTTCTCCCATCAGTAAGAAAGGAGAAAAGTCGCCGTCAACTAGAGATAGACCTAAATTTATATCCATTAATTCCATGGCGGACATTAATTCCATGTGGGACTACAAAATACCGTCTTTAAGGAGGAGACGTTAGTGTATGTCCATTAATTCCATGAAGGATATTAATTCTATGCGGGACCGTAAAATACCTTCCTTGAGCAGAAGGAGGCGTTAATTCATGTACATTAATTCCATGACGGACATTAATTCTACGCTAGAGCACAAAATACTCTCATTAAACAGCAATAGTTGGTTATTGGAATGACGTCATTCAGAGAAATTTATATGATGTATTGAATATGGCGCCACGTTTCCAGTGATCACTTTAACATCATTTTAACATAGTTTGACTGTATATTTGGTTTCCTTTTATTTAAATATTAATTGATTAATGCTTTTAAGAACATAGATCGAGAATTTAATGAATATGGTATATATGTAATGAAATTCTAAATAAAATTATTTCTTTAACTGAAGGGTAATTTTATTTATCGGCATAAAACATATAGCGAGTAAAGGCCAAAAGAGAGCCTTCAATTTTCGATGAATTGGTAACACTAGGGATATGTGAAGAAAGGTGACAATCCTGGTCTGAAGTGGGTGGTATTGCAACGGCACTGTCAATGTGAAAGCGCCTATTCAGAAACTGGCAATGAATTCCAAGGTATATGTCGGAAAGGGATAAACTAAACGGTTTGCGTCCCTTAGTTCTAACCCTCTTCTGTTCAATTTGCCCTGTTTGTTTAAGCAAATTCTGGCAGACGGTGGAGTGGATATGGACCTATTTTGCATCAGAACCACCCAATCGCTTCCCTCATCCCCTTAATCCACTGTAATTGCAGGGAGGAGAGGAGGCGAAATGGATTGCAGGAGAGCATTCAATTTGAAAAGCAGGGGCTTTTCCCGTAGAAAACCCCATTTAAGCTTATGAGAGTCTCCTAAACGAAACACGTTTTAAATTCTTGAGCCTCTTTGTGAAAAGTAATCCTGCTCCAGTTTGCGCTAACGTTTTCTTTAGGTCCAACGTTAACCATCGACAGAGCTGGGTATTCCTGCGCAGAGCACAAGGAATATTAAATTTAGCACTGAGACATCCGCATGGAAAATAAAACTGAAACATCAGTGAAGGGAAAGAACTGCAGAATATTATTTTTTATGTGATAAAATTTTTCGCTAATATTGAATTTATAATATAAGTCAAAAATTATATATAGTGTAGCTCTAATATGTATTACTTCAGCCAAACCCCTGCACTGTATTTAAAAAGGGTGGGTACTTTTATAATTTTTTTTAAAGAAGCAAATTTTCTCCTCATTGAAATTTTATTGTAGAGCTAATGACATGTTTCAAGTGAGGTATTTAACCCCCAAAAACTTCCCCATGTGAACCCTCTCTCTTAACTTCAGAGCTTAGCACAGGACAGCGAAAGACAAAGTGATAGAAGCGAGTCTGAAAGTTTGAAAAAAAACAAAAAAAAAAAACAGAATTGGACCAGGGGAGGACTGGCCAGCCGGACCACCGGCCCTCAGTCCTGTGCACCTTCATGGGCGATAAGACTTGCGCCATCATGGGCTATAGGACATGGGCCCTCCGGTAATTCAAGGTATGCGCCATTTGACAGGAACCAGTTCGCCCCTGAACGGAATATTAATGCATGTAGACTTGTAGAATATTGGAAAGAAACTGATGTCAAATCATAGCTAGCGATATTTCATCAAGTTATACCAAATACACTTATATTTTCTTTAGTATGTTTCAACGATATTTCCAAAAAAAAAAAAAATTGATAATTTCTATTCCCAGAAAAACGTATAGATATTCACCTATATCACTCTATCGGAATATCGATACACCTACTACTTCTAAACATTCCTAATTTAACAAAAAAAAATATTTAATTATTTTTTATTGAACTATACGATGGAACATATAACTTTTCCATTTTCGTAATAGAGTTATGATTTATTCATTAACCTACTAGCGTATGGCAGAAATCAATATTTATCTCAATTCATTAAATATTCAGAAAGAAAAGAACGATTACAGGCACCGTAGGCATACTGTTCGTTCACGAAAAGACGTTGGATGGAACAGTTAGAAATAACGGGAGGTGACGTCACAAACGGGTTAGTTCATTACAGCAGAGGAGGACTACAATTTCAGAACTGGTTTTTGGTGAACGTTTGTCGGCGCCAAAATCAAGTTCTGAAATTGGAGCTCTCCTCTGCTGTAATGGGATAGGCCGTTTGTGACGTCACCTCCCGTTATTTCTAACTATTCCATCGGACTTCTTTCAATGAACGAAGAGTAACTATGGCATTTTTTGTGTTGTGAGAGGGGGGGGAGCATGACCTTTTTTTATGAGAATAAATTATAAAGGCCTATTGAGTTTTAGTCTCCTATATAATTTTTTTTTCCAAGCATGGGTGTATGCGGAGGGAGGTGGGGGGAAGCTGCTCCCTAAATCAAGCAAATAAAAATACTGAACTAAAAGTGGCATTAAAATTTAAATTGTAGTAAAATGGTGTTCTGCCCATAATACAAATCCTGGCTACGTCTATTATTCACGGCTTTAAAACATTTCGTTAAAACAATTTGGTGTTGATTAATGCACTACTGGGTAACGCAGTGTTATAATAGTTAATGTAAATATTGTAATTATGGGAACTTTAATCAATATTCTAGCCGGCATTTTAAACTTAGCTATTGAAAAATACGGAATAGATCCAGCTGCGATCTTCATTCGTGTAATACATGGACAGTTACATGAAAATGGCATATCATTACCTGCATTTGGAGAAATTATAGTAAATAGAATAATTTTTGAGAATGAGAAGTAACGTTAAATTTTAAGAATGATGATAGCATAAATGGCAACAGCAATATAGATTATATTTCTGACGATAATAACAGTTCTGTAATTCACACTTTTAATAACAACCGTTTATATTATACATCTGACAATAAATTTTTCGGAGAAAATTGTACTTTGGAAGAAATGAGAAATATTGCGCGTTTTTTACAATTCCTGCAAAAGCAAGAAACCTCAACAGAATCAAAGACGATGTCGAAAAGCAGTGGATTATGAAATAAGTCATTTTAAAAAATATATTACGGAATTTGGGACAAATAGGAAGAAATATAAATTAATTCAATGCACACTGTTAGAAAAATTCAAACACACTGTGTAAGTGTATATTCGTACATGATGCAGACTAAAAGAGAAGCGCTTATCATAAAGAAAAGGGTTTAAACATTAGGAACTGTATGATTTCAAAGAGTTTTATATACAGAATAAAAATATGAGTATATATTCTCGTAAAGTTACGAAACATATAAGACAAAATTAAAATAAAGAAGCCGTAGAAAACACAGCAACTAAATTCGTGTTAACATCACGTAACGCATTTGCACATTGCTCAAAGAGCCAAATATTTAATGCTGATCAGAGTGGTTTTGCATATTTCATACCAAATAACAGAACATTATCTCACAAAGATGAAAAAAAAATTTAGTTTCGTC
>QLNU02015270.1:26261813-26292493 GCA_006491805.2 Dysdera silvatica
CATGTTTCGTGCCACTAATGTTTACAAAACATACACAAAATCTTGTAAAATGAGTACAGAAATCATGAATGAAGGGTTTTTAAATTGCTTCTTTCTACTTTAAGACCCCCCACACACTACCACCTTGTGTCATATTGGATTCTTGGATTAGATCCACTGACTCATCTACATATAGTGACTTTCAGAACAATTGCATGAAACTTCAAATTCCTCCAGCCAAGACAACACTAATTCAACCTTTCCGCATTTATTTTTTCCGGAAGTACAAACTTCTCGTAAAAAAATTTTAAACTATGCCGTTCTAAATGATGTCGCAATAAAGTTAATGGAACGTAATGAAATAATAAAAATGCATTCATTGGTTTATAATCATATTCATTCCGAGAAATATAAACCTATGTAAATATACTCCTAGTCAGCTTGCAATTATACTAACGTTGCTGTTGCGTAATTTCATAATATTTTAGCTACATCATTTTAAATTGATCATGAGGAAAGTGGTTTTAATAAATGTAGAGATTTTTCTTTTCAAAAATATACACATTGCGATCAAAATTGTTAAGTTTTTTATCATTTTCATGAGTTATGATACATGGTATTTGGATGTCATAAAATTCTTACCTCAATCTTTCTTTCGTAAACATAGTCAAACACTCTATTGTTTGATATTTGCGGCTTTTTTCTTCTTGAAAGTAGTAAGATGTATGGTATAATTTTAGTTTACATTTTTTTAGATTATGTATGTTATAATTTGTAGGTAAGAGTAGAAATTTTTTATACGAAAAATGGGGGAAGGGTATTTTCTTTGTATTTTACTTTTAAGTTTTATACCGCCGATTATTTTAAAAAGTTTTTAGATTTTAAATATTGATTTGTTTATTTCGACTCTCCAAGTAGAGGATCCATTGCATCCTCTGTATCTATGCCACTGACTGGTACCAGTGTTTTGGTTTCCGAAAAACTTGACCATTGCGCCAAACACCACCATATTAAAAATGACTCCCCTATTTTACTACTTGTCGCATAGCTTGGAAGTAACGCAAGAAAGTTACATTTCAGTTCAATTATCGAAATCTTAAAAATTTATAAAAATTTGAAAATTTAGTTTTTCAGATTCATTTTTTCGATTTCTCTCATTACTCATATAAACCTTTCATGCGACATATGTCCCGATTCAAGGTGTGACTGACACTTGTGAGATGTATGACACAGTGCGAATGGAAGCGCTAGCGAAAAATCAGTTATGAAATGACGCCCTTTCCTCTACTGCAATGAACCAACCCATCTGTGCCGTCAGCTCCCTTCCATTCTAACGATACTACTCGCCAATTTTCCGCGAACGGATTATACTTACAACGTCAGAAATGTTAGTACATAATAAAAATGTGACAAAATGCTCTATAATAAAATATTATTATTGTCCCTTATTTACCTATATATAATACCATATATATATGACAGACAGGTGGTCGTTGTACACAACTGACTTTTTTATAGGCATGATTAAGTCCCTATCAGTTCTTTCTTATAAAAAGCGGTCGCTTTATTCAGGTGGCCAATTTATCAAGGTGGTCGCTTTATAAGGTTCCACTGTACATACAATATATTTATGATTAATGGGTGTAATGACCAGTGTAGCAACCCCTCCTGGAATATAGGATCAAATTAGTAATTCTCCCATTAAGATAAAGCTGTCTTTGTCGAATTCTCACAATTAAATTCGATATTTTGGCAAAAGAGGTTTGCAAGACTACGTTGTATTTACATTAAATTGATAAGTATAAATAAATGAAGCGGTATCTTTAACCCAGTGTTATCAAATCATGACTTCGCTTAATCTTTGTGAAGTTGTCGGAAGATGAAAAGTTTTGGAGATAAATTATCTTCCCTCTTGAGTCCCCACGAACTCGAGGTTATCAATATCCAGATGTAACCGAAATTTACACAACATTATTTTTTTCGGCATCATTCTAATCACATTTTTCAACGTCTGTCAATTTCAGGTTGATGAGAACTCACGATACCCGGATAGCGTTTTGAAACTTATTTCGGTCAATAGGTCACAATACATTTTGTTGAGAAAAAGAGACCCCCCACCCCTCACTCTCTAAAAAACAGAGATAGAGTCGTAAATCTCTGTGAAGCAATGCTCTCTAAATAGATATGCACAGGGCTGTCCTGAAGAAAATTATTGAGAGTATGCGGTGCTGTCTTAATTAAGGAGTATTGAAATTGCGGGGTTACTGGACTTGGTGACGTCACAGCGCCGAGCTGACTGGCGTTTGACTGGTCGTCTATCGTCTATCCAAGCCCAAGGTGGCAGTTGCCACTTTCATCAGTTTTTCATTCCTCTTTTGGTGATATGTAGGATGTTGTTTTGAGGTTTATGGGGTTCAGGAGGCTTGCCTCATTTGTTTTCATTCAAGTTTGTAAATGACTGGTAAAATAAATAAATAAATAAATAAAATAACTTTGTTGAAAGTTGCCCAAAAACTTTATTGAGATCTTGAGAGTACGCGGCGCATCCAGCGTGTACCTTTTGGGGACAGCCCTGGATATGCAAATGATCAGCATTTAATCACAATGAGCGGATCGGACAATTCCAGAGAAGGGAGCATACTGGGGCTACTATAAGGAGCGCTTTTCGGAAGGACAAGCAAATCTGACTGGTTTTTTTCGTTTCATTATATACGTCATCCGTGTATATGCCTTTATGCGACGCACACGTCGAAAATACAAACACATTTTTTAATGTAAGGTATTATTACCCTCCGCAGGGATAACACAATTGCCAAATATGGTCAACACAAGAAAGCCTCCGGGGCGAGAATTTTGTGAGTTTTTTACGGAGGGACCCTGGTTCGAATCCAGGATGGGGAAAGCGTCTCTTTTTCTCCAAAACGAATAAAGCTCTAGTTTGAGCTATAATCTATACGTGGGTGGCAGAAATTATTGTATAACATTTTTTAATCTTCTTTATCGCATACTTTATGGAATATTATTGATGAACAAAATCTGCTAGAGTTTTGCTATGTAGCAAATATTGATGAAGTTGATTAAAAATTTAGCTCTCACCCCCCTAACACCCGTTTTAAGATCGCACCCACATCATTTGATGTAATATTTTACTATTTTTTTGAGATTTTTTTTTCTTTCTTCGTGCAATTTTATTGTTCTAATTTCGCTTTCATTTTGAGTTTCTAATGTCGTTTTTAACTGATCTAACACTTTTTTACTCATTTTATTTTTAGTTTGGCTGAGTTTTTAATAACATATTCACAATTGTCTGAACATTGCTTTACGAATTCTTTATCACCGCGTAATCGTTCTTCAGTATGCTAATTTCTCTTTTTGAAAATGTAAGCTTGTGTTCATAACAATTATAATACTTTATTCCTTTTCTTAATACGGGAAACTTTAAAAGCAATTCCTTTAGGAAACAGAAAGTAGTGGTAGCGATGTCTGTATAATAGATATTATAATAAATGCTAGTATAATAAGTAATATAATAAATGCTAGTATAATAAGTAATATAATAAATGCTAGTATAATAAGTAATATAATAAATGCTAGCACCTAAGTATTATAATAAATGCTAGTATAATAAATATTATAATAAATGCTAGTATAATAAGTAATATAATAAATGCTAGTACAATAAGTGTTATAATAAATTCTAGTACAATAAGTATTATAATAAATATAAGTATAGTAAGTATTATAATAAATGCTGGTGCAATAATATTATAATAAATTCTAGCATAATAAGTTTTATAATAGATGTTAGTGTAATGACTATCATAATAAATGCTAGTATAATAAGTATTATAACGAATTAATATCGAAATTTGTTGTTCAACCAAGCATCAGAAACTTTATTACACAAGTATATTGTTTTTCAAAGCATAATTTTAGCAACTTTTCTCGTTAATTTCTGTTTTTAATTACCTATATGGACATAACGTGCATAATAGAAACAGGAGTACAATAATTAGAAAATGGGCCTCTCTAAATACAATACACTGCACAATATAAAAGGTACACAGTATAGAAAAAGGTTGCTTCTGTATATCGATGTTCTTTTATGAAACCATCTACTTCGATACGTAGGAGTTCTACTACATTTACTCAATAATTTCTACCACTAATTAAAAAACGATTAACTGTAGTTTGGAAAATTTCCTAAATTGACAACATTAAGATACGGAAATAGTAAGTAAGCATCTCATTTATCTTTAAAGTTCTTTAAAGTTCCAGTTTGATGTTTGAAAGGACATGCGCCGTATCTGATCTCTTTATCTCTTTTTTTTCAAATTTTTTCTTTTTCAAAATATCAAGCTCGATTTTTGAAAGGTAGGTATATTTTTGAATACGGTCCAGTTTTGAAGATTTTATGCAAAAGGATCTAGTCACTGATTTATTTTTCTCCCCTGGTAAATTTCCTTGTCGTTTCCGCTAGAAAATGAATGGTTCGCCTTTGAAGCAAAGAATTACTACGTGTAAATTCGAAACAATGGGTATTTCAAAGCTGTATTTAGTAGGGTACAATGGACTACAGACCATTGGGTAAGTAAACTTAGAATGAAGGCTGCATATTTATGTTTAATATATTAATATCTATATTCGTTATGATTCTATATTCATGTAATTGGGTTTTTCTCAAGCAGAATAATTGAGCATTCATTAACGTTTAAACTTTATTATTTATATTTGTAAAGATTAAAAGAATGTCGAAGTCCAATATTTCAATTCCTATATTTATATTTTTAATTACTGCTTGAACAAATTAAACATATTTTTAAGATACAATGTATTTTTTTTTTATTTCTAGTGAAAAAAATCATAATTTAAAATATTACATGCAAAAATATCTTTCAGGAGAATATTTTCTCCTGTAAAAGACATAAATTTCTCAGTTTTGTTTTTGTAAATCTTAAATGACTACTCTTAAGAGAATGGGAAGTGTTCAAGTATTACGTAAGCAATATTTTGGCCATTTTATACCCCTCCCCCCCAATAAGCAAAAATTAACATTGGCTAACATAGGAAAATAAGCACAACAGCAAACCCCCACCCCAAAGGTGCTTACGTAGCACTTAAACGCCTCCATGGTTCTGATTAAATTAAAATTAAAATTTCCATTTTATCTTAAAACAAGTTGTTATGATTTTTTTCTATTTTTTTTTATATAATAAAACCATATATGGTTGAACTTGGTTACAAAGGGTATCAAGGGACTGGAATTTTTTATGTGTTATAGCTGTTATATACTATAAACATATATACAGTAAAACCTCCCTACAACGATGTCCGATATAACGATAAATCCCTCTACAACGATAATTTTTCTCGGTCCGTATAATAGTGTTGTAGAGAGGTTTTACTGTATAATGAACCCTCCCTATAACAATAACTCCCTCTACAACGATAATTTTTCTCGGTCCGTATAATATTGTTGTAGAGAGGTTTTACTGTATTACACATTATTTGAATTAATCTAAATTATTTGTTCATTATAGACGTAAATTCATAATACCCTTGTCCGTTATAACAAGGTGTCACTGTATATCAAGTTTACGTGTTGTCCATTTTACGTTCACATCAATTAATGAGTCGCAATTCGGCTGTACAGTGGTGCAGTAGTAACGCGTCCGCCTAGTATGCCGTTCAATGCATATTCATGCATGTCATTCATGCATATCAATGCATGTTCAGTGCCGTATTTCCCAATAGGCAACACTATGCTGTAGACTAGGGCGACAAAATTGGTTACAAAATTTGGGCGACAAAAAAAATATTGGTGTGATATAACAAAATCAATACCACACGATGATATAATCAGATGTTTTGCCGAGAAGAAAGCTAGACGTCATGCTTTCCATTTAAATACCAGTGTTCGATAGGCTTTTATTTTTTGCTAAAATTAAAATTTATTTCAATAAAATTGAATTTGATTTATTATATACCAAGAAGAGATAATACTTCAATATAAGTTAATATTATTTAATGTTTATGTTTCAATTTATGAGTTTGTTTTTCAACATATTTATTATCAATATAAAAGTTTTTGGCATATATTGAACGTAAGTTTTTATGTTCCTACCACTGATGGGGGAGCGCAAGGGGCGGCAAAAAATAGCATTTGGGCGGCAAAATTGTAAATGCGCCCATGATGCCATTTATTCGGGTTCGGCTCCCAACGGTGCTGAAGTATAATGTGTGCCGACAGAATGACCACTGTAGACCGACAGTTTACTTGCTAGGACTTACGGTGTTCGAATTCCCCGGAAAACGGTAGTTTCTGTTATGGCATGATCTTCACCGTGCTTGAAACAAACAAACAATGGTCATATGAGTTTGAAAACCATTAAAATGGAGAACTAAAGTTTTGCTGTTAATTTTTTTTAAAATGCGGTTCAAAAAACTAACAACTATTACTCTAAAGTAAGATCACATGGAGGCACGTGTACCGTGAGGGATAAATGATTATGAATACCATGCAATTTTGTACAAAGCAGCTATTCTGAAGAAAATGCTGATATAAAATAACTGAATTTGTATAAGAATGGAAAAACAACAGTGTGCAGAGAAGTACTAAGCTTATCACTCATGAAATGCTGAATAGATAACGCGATTTGGAGGAGTTTGAAAGAGTGGTGATTATGGACAGTACCAGCAATGATGCAAGCATTAGCAAAATGTCTTTACTGCTGAATTGATCAAGTGTGATCATGGTCAAAGTGTATTTAGAGAGGAGTAACAGATAAAAGACTGCATACGGGATACATACCCTCTCATAATCTGTTGGGGATTTAGAACTTTTGTCAATTAAGAATATTTGGGATATCCTGGGAAGCCAGCTGCAACAAGTACGGTATGTAAGTATAGTAAGAAGTATAAAACCTGTGGCAGAATATTCCACAGAACAACATCCAAAAACTTTTGATTCCACGCTGCACAATTTATTGGCTTGTATCTCTGCTAGATAAAAACATTTGTTACCTATTACTACGTAATCTCTGTATTGACAATACTATATAATAGAAACTAATGATGATATACAGAGCATTCTAATTGTAATGAGAAAATCTCGAGTTCAGGTATCGGCGATCCCACATTCTTTTCTTTAATATTTGTATGATTTTCCAATTCACATATAGTTACGCTTGTCAATTCTAACTGCAACGTCGACGACTTTCATGATGTAATAAAATATATGTATTTGTGTTTTTGGTTTTTTTTCCCTTTCTCGGCAAATATATATAGGGGATCCATTTATTGGGTAAGCAAAACGAATATACGTATTAATTGCAACATCTAACCCGCGCAAATTGAAGCCAGAATTTGCAAGTATAAATATTTATTTAGTGAAAATAACATACAAATATTAGAAGAAAAAGTACGAAAGCGGCGGAGCACAAACTCAGAACTTTCTAATCACATGTTGAATGCTCCACCAACTGAGCTATGACTGACCCTCGATTTCTCACTTACTAAAGTTTACACAACTACATAAGGAGGAACATTTGCATATTATAACTTAGATGACGCGCAAACGGTAACAGGAAATCACAAGTGTATAATATATATTATAAGTGTATCCCACTGTTAAGAAAAGCAAAATAAAATATTAATTTGAAAATCATATACAAATATGATTAATAAATGTCTCCTTATGTATTTTTAAAAAGCTTAGTAAGAGAGAAGCTGAACGTATTGTCCGTTCACAAAGAGTAGTCCGATGGAACAGTTATGACGTCACAAACGGCCTAGCCGATTACAGTAGAGGGGGACCCAATTTCAGAACTGGTTTTTAGCGAACTTTTGTCTGCGTCAAAAACAAGTTCTGAAATAAAGCCTCCCTGCTGTAATCGGCTAGGCCGCTTGTGACTCACCCCCTTATTTTTAACTGTTCCATCGAACTACTTTTCGTGAACGGACAGTAGATTAACTTCAATTGGTACCCCATTCAACGTGTAATCGAGAGGTTTTGTGTTCCTACCCCTGTGGCCTCATGTTCTTTTTTATGTCATATGTGAATGTGATTTTTAATTTAATGTATGCAATAAACACCCTCAATGGCGGACACCTCGGAATATAAGTAGCTGTTCGCTATTAGACGGCGTCTACTCTTCAAGAGGATTATACACATACGCTATAAGGGCCAGATAATTGCATAGTTCAACTGTCCCTTTAGGATCCTGGCGCCATGAAGACTGAAAGCTACTTCAAAAGCGTTTTTGATCAGAACTGATTATCTTTCAAAAGCAAAATTTTTAATTCACCGATAAATATTCTCCAGTTCATTAAAAAAAAGGAAAATTATATCTTCCCCAATATTGAAACTTTGTTGCGTATTTATTTGACATTACCTCATATTCTCAATACAACCAGAGAAAGATCGTTTTCCGTATTACGGAGAGTAAAAAATTATCTACGAAATTCCTTAAGCCAGTTAAAATTAAGTTCTTTGTTTATATATATTATGCGTAGAAAAAAAAAGATACCATAGATAACATTAATTATGAAGAATTAATTGGATATTTTTCTAAAGAAAGAGCAAGGAAAAAATATTTTTAATATAAATTTTATAACTCGTGAAATATACCTAAACGAAAGTTTCCAATTATCGTTTTTAATTAATTAATTAAAAACGATAATTACGCAATCAAATAAATACGCAACGAAGTTTCAATATTGGGGAAAGATATAATTTTATTTTTTTAATGAATTGGAGAATATATTAATTAATTAATGAATTGGAGAATGAATTTATTTATTTATTTATTTATTTATTTATTTATTTAAAGTTTGAAAGTGGTACAGGATGTCCTTTTAACTGAGTTGAAAATGATTAAACAAACTTTCCAGTCTTTGAAATCGGAGAATTTCTGAGGACTCACCATCTTTTTTTTTTTTTTGGAATACATAATAAGAAGCTCATAATAAACGCAGTCTTAGGTCAGAGTGGAATACACTGATGACTATATATTTAATACGCTGAGTATTTTACGACGAAAATTACATAAATATAAATACTGTAATACGAAACAAATAATTTTAGATCGTTTTTTGATAGTTAACAACGTTCCTTACTACAGCAATTGCAGCAATATTACAGCAATTGCAAAAATCTGCCTGAACTATCCATGACGCTTGAGACCGTTTTATAGTCGTTCTAACGTGCACAGGTGCTTTGCGAATGTCGACGTCGCCTGAAATGTTTTGTATATGCATAATATTTCGTCACATGATTCTCCGCAAGAATTTTTAAACAATTTTATTAATATTTATTTAGATTGTTTCGCGTTTTACAAATTATGCTTAACTTTCGGACATGAGTGTATATATATATAATTTTTAAACAGTGCTTGTAAATTTAATAATATCTATATTTTGATAGATGGAGCTATGTGTTTTTCCAGTTCATGAGGTTTATTCTTCAAAATAGGTCTTCAGTAGGTATATATGATAAACATGGCCTTAGTTTACTGATATTCCAAAGTCTTGCTGGTCTTGAGGTATCGTATAAATTTTTTTTTAATTATTATATGAGCTCATAACGAGATGTTCATTTATAAAGAAAAATAGGTTGTTTGGTAAACAAGAATTAAACTGGATACAGTGATAGTACATATAAAACTGCTGAGAAGTCACATATGACTTCATGAAAACCATCAAATATAGTGGATGTGGTAAAAGTGCGAAAGGGAATGAAGTATTAATGAATAAGAAGGTCAGTTTACGAACCCAAGAGATTTGATTTCAATTTGAGATCAAGAATCAGCATCGAACAATCTAATGATGACAATTTACTCAAATGGAAAAATTAAAAAACAAAACGGAAGTATTCGATTATAGCCGATTTATCTGAATCAGGATATGAAGATTTCAGCTTTAGCTGTCGTAGAGAGTATCTCCTTGCATTCCTTCCTCTGTCTATACCTTCATTCTTCTCTCTTCGACTCATACCTTTGGCCCATCTTGTCGTCACGGCCCTGAATTAGTTGTATTTTTTGTTCCCTCCTTCAATGTATTCTTTCTCAATTCCTTTTTCTTGCAATGAATATGTGATTACTTCTTATTTGTTTCATAATTCTTTTGGACGTGAAAAATTGTCGGAGTGTGATTTGTGCTTCTGCCATCTTGTCGGTGGTCCCCCCTCCCTCCTATCTCTCTCTCTCTCTCTCTCTCTTCTTTTTGGGGGCCTCACTATCTCTTCATTTCTTCTGTCTGAAACGTTCATTTCCATGTACTTTTACAAGTCCATTTTCTGCGTTCTCTTACGCCCTCTTCCTCTACTGTTAGCCTTTATATCTTGATTCTATGAAAGAGTCTCCATAATTTTGATTCGGGGATTACCGTTTGGGAGGCCATTTGTCCTCTTTTTCAATAAGCTCTAAGACCTCATTTTCTATTTGCAGTATTTCCGTGCCATTGTCTCTGAAGACAAACATTCAAAATGCCCTTAGACTATTTCAGTGGGTGTAGAAATCACCAGCACATCTTTCACATCCACTTTCCTTCATACAAAACCTTATATATGTGCTTGTCCCATACTTCTCTGCGACCTGTGGTCCCACAAACCATTCTCATTCTTCAGCTTCACCTGAAGAATTAAAATGAATTTTCCCCTCTTTATTTTGGACCTCGCCCTGCCCATTACTGGGAATACGGTGCTGCCATTTTCAACCACTTTTCCTGTTTGCTTATTGCACAATTGACAAAAATGAAAATATTTTATTTAATACTCGTATTTGCCTTTTTTCCCTCATTATTAATCGTAACATCAACATTGATCTTTACCAGGATGCAAATCAAGCATTTTTACGAGGGCGGGGGGATAAAATAATTCTAGGTACTTCCACTAGTGGCTCGAATTTTTGGACCCTTAGGCAAAAAATTATTTTGAGCCCCTTAGTTTTAAAAAATAAATTTTAATTAAATATAATATAAGATTTGTGCACAACTTAAGAACATGGACGCAGTGGTGCAGCTACGGGTGGGGGTTGTGTTACACCCTGCCCCAGGATTTTTTTTTTGCAAGAAAACAAATATGAAATTTAAATTATTAGGTTTTATTAGGTTTATTAGGTATTTCGTTTGTAATTCTTTATTATTCGTAATTTACTAAACGATCTTTCGGCAGAGGCAGCTGACATGGGTAGGGTGAAAAATAACATAAAATAAAAATTTCCAAAAAGTCACTTTTTAGAACACTATATTTTGTAATTAGCAAACAAAAAAATTATCTAATAGACATGTCTGCCATTAAATCCTGTTTGACAAGCGTGATTAAATTACAATAGTAAATGGGCAGTTGGGACGAGAATACAGATGAATACTTTTTTTTTATGAGATTTTCATACTCACTTAGCAATTCAGCATTTGACATATTTTTTTTTTTTTCGGTTCTAATATTGCAAAATATTTTTTACTAATTTCATGTTTTCAAAACGATATTTAATTTGCATTATAATTTTGCCTAGAACATAGTAAAAAACACTGACTTTAAAAAAATTGATTTCTATTAACAAACAACTTAGCGCAGTATAGCCCAGATGCTCTTGCGCCATAAAAAATCCAAACAAACTATTAACAAAAAAAAAATCTGAAGCTAATTCTTAGTGTTGTTTTTAATTGTACGTTATTTTCAAATTTAGGATCTATCGTGAACTTGTTATGAAATACGAATTACAATGTTATATTTCCCACCAATATCTCTGAACTATTGGTGTTTTAAAGACAGTAGAGGCTATAAAGAGGCAGTGTACTCTCAGTACCATGTGGTCATGAGTCACTGGGGGCGACATCCGTTCTAAAAGTTTTAAATAGACAAAATGAAAAAAATGGCGTCCAAACCGGCAAACCTATTACTACGTACAGAAAGGATTGGCGCAAATGCAATCACAGGGTGGAAAATATTTTATTCAGCAAAAATGAATATTACATTGGTTAGACATACTCCCCATCTAAGTTTATGCATTTCTGCCATTTGTTTGGAAGATTCCGGATGGCTCTGGTGAATCAATCCTTGGGTGTATTGGTGCACCATCTATGTACAATAGCTTGCAATTGTCAGTTACATTGCATCACGTCGTAAATGAACTCCACACGACGGGGAAACACCAAGAAATAGATCCCAGGCATAGTAATCTACATGACAGTCACAAATGGCGCTATCATCTCGTGAATGATTAATCCATTTGCATCAATCCATTTGCGTCAATCGTCAACCTTCTGTCAATCGCTCTTCCGAAAGTAGTTTATTGCTTTCGGAAACAACCAGGTTATATTTCCAAGATAGAGTTCACAAGTGTCTTTCCCAGACAAGATGTTTGCAACCGCCGTACAATCAGCCTGCCAACAATTAGCGGCTACTTCGAATATCAAAGGGATATCCGATGTTCCCTGAGAAGTACACCTCTATTCCCTTAGGGAATAATTGCCGTTATTTTTTAGCCCTTCCTCCTATTTCTAAGATGGGCCCATTTTAGCTCTTCCCCCTCCCTTCATCCCGCCTTCCCCAAAACCAGTGTGATATCGTTAAAGGTCACCAAGAATTTTAAGAATAAAAAAAAATGTAGGAAAAAACTAAAAAAAAAAGAAAAAATGTGAATACTTTTTTTTTTCTAATATCATAGGGGGAAATAATCATCCCTGGCAGGGAAATTATTTAAAATATTTTGCCGGCGATATGTTTTCACGAGCAGGGGAAATCCCCCTCATCCCCCCGTTAATTAGCACCCTAATCTTTACATACAAGAGGTTAAACACTGATGAAATAGCAAATGAAAAGGTCATCCTTTTTAAAAAAAATCACTACTGCTGGGCTGCTTGCTACTGCCGAGTCCGAAAAGCTTTTCAGACCAGACAGCAGCAGTCCTTCATCCAGAGTAATGTTTAAAATAAAGTGATATTTTTCATTTTCTATTTGGGCCCTGCGGTGGCGCAGTGTGGTAACGGGTTCGACTCCCAACAGTGTACAAAGAACGCTTACTCAGAGATCTCATAAAAAGATCGCACTGCTCACTGTAGTCCGGGGTTTGGTTCCCTAGGCCATAAGAGGTTCGGATTCCTCGGAAAACAGTAGGTCCCGGCGCAGCATGACCATTGTAGTCTTTGAGCCGTAAAACCACAAACATCATTTTCTATTTCACTAGTATCTAACCTCTTGTATGAAAATTTGTTCCCCAGTAGCTTGTATCTTATTTCTATCACCACTGATCATTAGTTCATGCAGTAAAACCTCCATAACACACTCCTGAATAACGGACACTTTTTTTTTGAAGGACAGGTTCTCTCTTATACCCCGAGACCTCTGTTATTCAGAGGCTTTAATGTATAATAATGCCAGAAATTATTTTTTTCGTACTGAGTACCACCCAATATTACACTGCCTACAATTAACGGTACCCATTCAATTGAATGGTATTCCCGAACTGCAAAGAAATTTTTTCTATTAAAAATTTTTGTAATAGAAAACATTTTTAATAGGAAAAAATTCTATAAAATTTTTTTCTATTAAACGAGAATATATACATAAAAAAAATCTGAAGTACTGACTTTGAAAATATAATTGAAAAACTTTATTTTAGATTCTCCATGTTTCAATTGGGTTGGTTTCCTCAAATCCATTGATGACTGCTATGCAAGTCGCATCACGTTTATATCAAATTTGGGGCATAATATATTCCGTTCCAGAAGTAAAATATTTTTTATTAATTAAGTTAAAATTATAACAAATCTTTAATTCGTTATTTAATTCATTTAGAAAGTGCTTGCCTTGGTATATGTCAAGACTAAAGTAGACCCTGTTCTACGATCCCTCCCTCTATTTTATTTCAGAATATTTTATCGTCATCATCATCAAGTGTTTTCTCCGATTGGGAGGTTGGCGACCACTATGAACCACTTTATACTTTTATAGAATTTATTTATTAGTATTTATTTATAGAACATTTTATATTTTCAAAATTGTTGCGCTCACACCCTCTTACAGTAAAATCCCTCTTGACACACATCCACAGATTCAGTCGCCCCGTTTTTACGGTTAAATATAAATTCCCCGATAAGGTACTTCTTCCCAGTAATATCCCTCTTTTACAATCACCCTCATTTTACGGGCAAAATTTTCTGCTCAATGAGGATCGGCTAAAGAGGTTTTCTACTATATTAATATTTTTTTTAAAAAAAGGAGTTCTTCTCAAGTTACCTAGTAGGGATTGTTTGCGAACCGTTACAATACTATTTTGTGGTCTGGAAGGTCATTCTTGTGAATTTGTGAACCGCTATAATGCTATTTTGTGGTCTGGAAGGTCATTCGTGTGAATTTGTGAACCGCTATAATGCTATTTTGTGGTCTGGAAGGTCATTAGTGTGAATTTGTGAACCGCTATAATGCTATTTTGTGGTCTGGAAGGTCATTTATTGTGGATTTGTGAACCGCTATAATGCTAGTTTGTGGTCTGGAAGGCCATTCATTGTGAAGCACTGTTTTATATTTAAAAACGAAGTTTTCACAAACACAGTTTATTATGAGTTGGAACGACGTTTACAATTATTTTGACAGAAAACGTCCTTTCTTCTTCAGAACTTTTACCAAACTTTCTGTACAACACTGTCTTATAGTTCTTGGTTTTATTGAAATTCAAAACGTGTAAAACTTGGTATTATTTTCATTATTATTATTATTATTATTATCAGAATTAAGATATGTAATTTTTGATTTTGACAGATTCATGATTCCCCTTCAATTGGCGTCATAGCATTTGCTTGGGGGTTAACCGAAATTGTGCGCTACTCATACTACACTATTAGTCTTCTAGAAATTAAATCAGATTTCTTAACATGGTGCAGGTATGACTTTTACTATAAAAAAGTGTTAGTTGATTCGTTAAATCCATAAAATACGTAAAAATTACTTAATGTTTATATTTAGAAAGCTGAAATCAGCGAGTTTCAGGATCCAATTTCGTTTTAGAATTATAATTTTTATCTCCTAGCACTTAGTAAAATTGGATGCAAAGTGTGGTATAAATAAAATATTTTTATAGCTTTGGTTTTTTTTAAAAATAATTACTTTTATATACGTCACTGCTTAATTACATCAGGAACCGAAAAGATGATCCAAACTAATATTATGTGTAAGAAAAGCATTGTTCAGGTGAATTATTGCATATACTACTTTAAATGCAATTTAAAAATCATTGGTTTATTGAATAAATCACATTATTGCATCCAAAGATGTGTAAGAAAGTGATGAAACTAGGAAATGACTGTTAACAGCTAAATTCTGTAGTACACATTAAAGATTATAATACACATCAAAGATTGTAATACTCATTAAATATTATAATACTCGTTAAAGTTTGTAATACTCATTAAAGGTTGTAATACTCATTAAAGGTTTTAATACTCATTAAAGATTGTAATATTCATTAAAGATTGTAATATTCATTAAAGATTGTAGTACTTATTAAAGATTGTAATATTCGTTAAAGATTTCATTATATATATATTAATATTTATTAAAGGTTTCATTAAAGATAGTACCATTAAAGATTTCATTAAAATATATATATTGTAATACTCATTAAAGATTTCGTTAAAGATATATATTATAATACTCATTAGAGATTTCATTAAAGATAGTAATACTCATTAAAGATTATAATGCTCGTTAAAGATTGCAATACCCATTAAGGACTGTAATATTCACATTTTAAAAAGAGAGAACCAGTGGTGGTCAACATGCGTGCCACCTGGTAGCACGCGAAAGCCTGATATTATTTATTTAAATCATATTACATTTATTATGCATATTTATATATATTTATTACACATATATATTTATTACGTGGTACCTAATTTGTCAAGCGAAGGAATTGCTAGAATAGCACGTAAACGGTACAAAATGGTACCTAAAAGGATCACATGCCAAAGCAAGATTAGTCACTGCTGTTTAAACTATGAATTATATAGTCGAAACTTAGGTATGTGTGTGTATGCGAATGTATTTTTTTTCCCTTTCAGATATTCATTATTTTATGTGATGTATCCACTTGGAATTTCTGTAAGTATTGCATCAATAAAAGTGTTGCCAGTTTTAAGATGCATTTATAGTAGAAATATCGCTGACATATAATACTTGGTAATTCATTTAGTGCTCTTGAAGAGGTCAGAAATAAATATTAAGTATTAACGAAAAGTAAATGGGAGACATAAAGTGAAAGGAAACTTGGAAAGTTTAGCGTACACTCAAAGGTTATGAAACTCTTTTCGTCGATTCTCTGAAGGCAAGATTGGTAAACTCAATTTGGAGGTTTTGTCTTCAGATGAGAATTCTAAAAAACACATAAAAAACACCGATAGAGAACGACCAACTAGCGCGATGGAAAGATATCTTTGAAGAGCTAATAAATATAGAAATCAGTGTCGGAGAAGAAGAAGGCATCTCAACTGATATGTAAATAGACTCAGAAACGAAAAAACTCGTAATCGTAAAGCAATCACAAAACTGAAGAAAGTTAAAGCACCGGTAAAGTGGAATGACGTCACACAGGAAGGATGGTAAAATGTGCTGAAATCACATCTGGATTAGTTAAAAGTAATTAGTCACTGACTCCTTTGAACTGTTGTGTGGCAAAAATTGTGAAAATTACACTTTTTAATTATTCAAATAAATGGGTGGCTTCATTACACCATCTTACATAATAACATATTTCTTCATCTCATAATATTTGGCATATAAATATCACTGAAATTAATTAAATATAATGAATATAGTTAATATCACTTAAATTAATTAAATATCACTGAGAAAAAAAAGTCCCCAGTGTGAAACGAGTTTCACAAAATTTTATTCCCCAGTTAACAGGTTAAAATAGCAATTAAATGCACACCTAGAAGCATAAAATAAAACATAGTGTAAAAACGAAAGATTTGATTTGAGAATGATTTGCATCCAATGATGTAAAGCCAATCCTACGCAAAAAATATATATATATATATATACACGAACGGAAAGATGTCATACTAAATATAAGTAAAGGAAAAGAAATTGAAATCAACTATATAACAATAGAGCAAACCTTAATATCAATGTTTGTAAAAAAAAAAAAAAATTATAGTATACTTAATATCAATGATAAAACTATCGAGCAAGTAGAAAAATTCCAATACCTAGGAAGTATTGTATTTAGTGAAAGAAGAAGAAAGGGAAATACAAAATAAAAAATCCGAGAAACCAAAGATACCTGTATACATCTAAAAAAAATATTTGGAATAATGAAGAAAACAAATTAAATGTTTTGAAAATAACTTGAAATTAATGCTACTTTACACATAACAAATATGAGAAGTAGCCAAAGCAATAAGCAATACAATTAAAGTTCTCATAACGAACTACCTCAAATATACAATATTGAATATGCACTGGCCAATAAAAAAAGGTAATTAATGTATAAGTATGGAATATTTGATGCCGAAATCCCCCAAGAAATAGTTAAGCAAAGAAAGAAAATAGTAATGCAAATATGGTAAATGGCAAAATAAAAAGATCTCCCAAGCTTTCGGACACGTCAGCAACAATCCTTCATCAGGTGTATAAAAATAGAACAAAGAAAATATGGCAGGCTAAAATATGCACTCTGGAAGAAATCGAACATTGTTTGTAGATAAGTACTAGACTGAATCACTGGAGGAAAGAAAATGGATGGCAGACCAAGTAAAACGTAGATGAGAACCTTCGGGAGATGGACTTTAAAAGGGGATAAAACGTAAGAAGAGATCAAAAGACTTGTAGAAAACCTAGGCGAGTAGTGCTTTTTTAAGGCCTTATATTACCCCAGGAATTAAAGAGAAAAAGATAATGTAGACAAAAGAAAAATAACTAATATATGGGGTCTACTTCTAACCGCTCTTTCCGAAATTCGCGGTCGTTTTTAGAACGTATTACATGCGGATGCGTAAGAATATAGGCGCCTATATAGGAGAAAGGGGGTACAAGCCCCCTAGCCGTTCAAAAATTTGATTTCCCTGATTCTGCTATGTATTTACTTTAAAAAAATTTACTGTCACATTTTAAAATAAGGTACTTTTTAGCTCATTACTAATTGTCAAGCAGTATCAATTATTTTTGTAACATTTTGGCATCTAGTGCATTCACTAAAATTCTCGACAGCTTTGAGAGGGAGGTAATAACTGTTCTCAGCCCCCCCCACTGGAATTACTCGTATAGTATACCCATGCCTAGGAATATAAATGTAGGTAAAGTTCATTTTAAGTGAGAAGAATCTTATGACAATGTTTCTTTTAAGTTAAAGTTTCTTTTAAGGCGTTTATGCATCACGGTTCTTATATTTCTGGTATTTTTTAATATAGGGTGAGGTTTATACCATCCTAATGTCTCTCAGTGCTATCAAAAAGAGGCAGTTGTATTCTATTGCTCTTCCAAATGCAGCAAATATTTCATTCAGTTATTATTGGTTCAATATATTAATCTTGTCATCAAGTCTAATAGGTAAGAGCTTTCATTTAAACGTAACAGTTTTCATTCTTTTAATTGGATAATTTGTGTTGCTGTAATTTTAATAATACTTGGAGGGAAAAAAATAAACTAATTTAATATTATAAAAGCAACTTTAATTATAGTGGCATGCATAATAACTCTTATTTCCTTTCTTAGTGTTCCCAGTGTTGTTCAACCATATGAGGCGTCAACGTGCAAAAGTGTTGGGTGTTGCCAAACCGACTGAGAAAAAATTAGATTAAAAAATCTTGCAACAAATTATGGTGAATGTAAAACACAAACACACACACACACACATATATAGGAAGAGATTTCGTAGGAGTACACAAGTAACTTGTGCAATAAAACTATGACTATTTTTTCTTCATTCTGCTTGTTGGTCATTTTTACAATTTTTAAATGCATATTTTTTAGTTAAATGCTTGTAAGACATTGAAATTGCAAATTTATGAAGTATCTAAGATAAGATCCAACAAAATAATTCACAAGAACCTCGAACGAAGATCGAAGTTGCAATCTTTAACACTTTAAATTATCAAAAGTAAATTCATTTTTGGTAATATAGAAAAGGAGTTTATAAAAAAATGACATATTACTCACAATAAGGATCATACGGGGTGATTTTAATTTTTTAAATGGATTAAATCGGGATATATGTTATTACAATTTTCTTATAAGAGAAAAAATCTCTATCAATCCCTCCCACCCATTTTTAAGCAATCCCCTTTCTGAAATCTTATATGCAGACCTGTATATACGCATGATTTAAAATATAACTTTTTTATTCTAATATATCGTGTGCTTCCAAGAAACACGGCTGTTCAATCTTCTTCCTAACTCATTTAAATATATTTATTAATTTTCCCAATTTAAAGACCCGTCCCCGGACGCCTATTAAGATCATGATATCATTACTTCTTTCGTAATTTCTACCTTTCATATCTATATCACTCCACCAGTTTTTTATATTTCATTTACATATTTATTATTTTCACTTCCAATAATGATACCTCATTCTGGCAAACGTGAGCGTTGTCAGATCCCATAGTCTTTGTATTTCGCTGCCCAGACGGATTAATTTAACACACAAATTGTAAATCATTTATTTTAAATTGTAAATCACCTCATGCAAATAATCATATCAGTCTGAATAAAGTTTGATTTATTATTAGGGAGAGAAATAAATTAAAACAAAATGTTGATAGCAAGAACCAACTTTATTTTCCACCCTTATAATTTACGATATGATTAATGCAAAGTATGTAACTACTCTCTACAATTGAAGAAAATCTTGACGTTTGTCTTAATCAGGGTTGTACAACTCTTTTGAGAAGCTGGCCACTTAAAAATGTTCCACTGTTCTTACGGGCCAGCAGTTTCTCAAAAACAAATGTTTTCAGAGTTACTTCCGATTATTTGTTTGTTCGTTTGCGATATGGAAAAGGACACCAATGCAGTCCTCGCGGTTTCTGAAAAAAAAAATCAAAACATTTTTTTTCGGATTGAATTTATTTTTTTTATTCTAAACAATTGTCGGCGGGCCGGATTAGTACTGTTGGCGGGCTGGATTGTGGCCCGCGGACCGGATGTTGGACAACCCTGGTCTTAATGGAACCGAGATAGATCCTTACATCGTCCTTTGCTCCTAAACAACTGTGATTTTTGGAGATACATATAAGTTGAGAGAAGGGCCTGATTAAGATTTCCTGGGGCCCTAGGAAAATTATTGATGAGGCCCTTTCAGAAAACAGTAAGCCTATGTAATTACAGTAGAACCCGTAAATAACGAGGAGCTTCTAACCAACGGAAATGCTCGATAATTCGTTCAGGAATTTAAAATTTAGAACTTTGAAAAAAAAAAAGGCAGTACAGGTAACATATTTGCATGCTACACGCAATAATATTTGGCTTCGAATTTGTTTAACATTTAATAAACGTGTCAGTACCGGCGTTAGGTATTATTCTGCTCAGGGCGAACATGCGTTTTATCGCCCCAAAATGGCTCCAGTTTTTACAAATGTTGTATTTCCTGGTTTTCGTTGTGACAACAAGCTTGTTCTAATTGGATTCAACTGTATGCCAAAATTTCTGGACCAACATTAGTATTAAAACAGCGCTTAAACAAATAATACTGGAGGCCCCTTCTGGGCCGAAAATAGCGGGGCCCTATGACCGGATCACGTTATCCTATACGGAAATTCGGTACTCAACAGATATTGTCGGTTTTCAAAAGGTAAAGTAATCTTATAGTAAAAAAAACAAATTTTTTTTCAACAAACATGGAAGCTGCCATCAGTCAGATGGCAATGAAGTCAACGGTGATAAGGTTCGCTTGGCAAGAATTTTGGAGTAGCATTCAGTCTTCACTCCACCGGGTCCCTCAAAAAAGCCGTCCCTAGACATTTGTCTTGTATGTCTAGGCAATAATTCGGGAGAGGCAGGCCTGTAGCTAGGATGAAGGGGCAATTGGGGCAAGGCAAGTGTTATATGGAGCACAGGGTGCCTGGGGATTGTTCCATATATAAAAATAACTGGATGGGGCAAAAAGGACCACGAACTGGCTAGCCCCCGGCTTGGCTACAGGTCTGTTGAGTGGAACCACATAAAAATCCCATCAATACGACAATTAAATTATGAGGTGACCAGGAAAGTTTCGAAGCCCTTTTATAAAAGAAAATAAACGTGAAAAAAAAATCCATCAAAACAGTTAACTTCACAAGCAATTGCTTTTTTTCAACAGGAAAAAAGCTGCTTAATGCTGTCGGTGTGAAAGTCACGATTTCTGAAGGTTGAGAAGGCATTCTGACCTCCTTATTGCATTGCCCCTGTTTTTGAACTGCCCTGATAATTGTCCAGGTTTAATAACAAATAATAACTAAACAAATATTTACTTTAAAATTAAATTAAAACCTTTGTCATAAAATAATTGTCATAAATAAATTAAAATTCTGACAGCAGCGCTTACACAAAACATGCGCAAGAATCTATTAAATTTTAAAGCATAAAAATGTGCAACAAGTTTACTATTATGCAGAACAGTTTTATTGTCGATTATATCCAAAAATTTGTTGATAATGACATATTAAGGCATTATACTTGATATTCCCGTCTCTAGTATCTTTTCTATTTGTATAAAAATACAGAATATTGCGTATTATATATTCTTTTATTTCTTAAATGCAAAGAATTCAATTCGATTTATTTTCTCAATATAGTTAATATAAAAGCAATGAGAGATATCAATAAATAAATATTACAAAATATGCCAGAGGGAGGTGAGAGAGAGAGAGAGATAGAGAGAGAGAGAGAGAGAGAGAGAGAGAGAGAGAAGAATGACCATAGCATGACGAAAGCAAATACGTACACAAAAGGTTAGAGGATCAAGTCACTTTGACCAGGACACAATCCTTTTCAGCTTGTTTCTGTTTCTATCAATTCTCAACCATGGGCACCAATAGCGAGGGGGGACAGGGGCCTGGTCCTAATAAGCATTAGGTTCCCGTCCTCCATCAAACCAAATACCCTACTACAACAGTTGTCCCCCCCAATATTTTTATGCCGTCAGCGCCCATACCTTTAACTACACACCATAGGAATACGCAGAAGGTTACAGAGCCGTAATTCCATATATTCATATGCAAGTATGTACAAAATTTCATTGGAATGGGGGGTTACAGCACTATCATCTCCCCCCATGTACGCCAGTGCTATATCCTTCGTGCGAAAACCTGCTTGCTGCTGGATTTTCCCCCTACGTGTATTTGACATAGAATCAGGTTTTATGTTGATTCCTTCAATGTAAAATTAACGTTTAAATGTAAAAATGAATTGCAAAATGCAGAAATCATTGAGTTTAGAAAAAAAGAGCTAGAAATTTTAAATAATGTGGATTATGCAAAGTTGAGTAACATCATATAATGATATCAATGGTCATCATCAATCGTTTGAGTTATACTCAACGCCGATGCAGGTATGGCGCGACAGGATGGGTGTGAAACGTCTGGAGAAATATCATGCCTAAGTAGTAGTACAGTAGTCCATGCACTACACCATTCTGCGAAATAACTGGCATCAGTAAATAGTCTTTATATACGTTCGTAAGAGATTAGATATTGTCGTTCGTAGCTCAGTGGGTAGAGCCTCCGCCCGGCAAGTGGAAGGTCGTGGGTTCAGGTCCCACCGAAGGCAGAAATATTTATTTTCTTTCGAACGTTTCACCATCTAATCACGCCATACCATCGGCGTTGGTATCACTACGCCAATAAACGTTGATTGATTGACATTGTTGTTTGATGTAAGCTGCGTAGTGTTCGATTTATATAAAATGGATAAGACAGCAATGACGTAAAATTCGTAATTGTCAAATACTTTATTCACGATTTTAAAAAATAGAACTTGCTTGTGTGTGGTTAATCAGCTTGAGCCTGCTCGGAAACGAATGAGAATTGCCAAAACTGAAAAAGTTGAAATGGCGCTGACGTGGTGATAAGAAACATTCAATCGTAAAATCATACACTCACGACTACAATTTTATAAGGAAATTGCCTGTTTTTTTGCTGGTTTTCTGAATGTGAATAATTTTAAATATTTATCTAATGGCGTAACGTTCGAAGCTGCAACATATTTGTAGCAAATCAAATTTTTGAAGAAGTGATTTAAATAAATGGAAATTTATACAGTGAAACCCCTCTTAACGGACACCCCTCAGATATGGTCGCCCCGCTTTTACAGTCATATAAAAATTTCCCCGGCAGAAACTGATTTACAATAATGTATTTCAAACCCTTGCTTAGCGGTCACCCTCAGATACGGACAAGGACAATGTTTTCATGATTCACTCCATTCGCCCAGAACCCCTGCACGACAAAATACGTTTGAACTTCGATCTTCACGGAGTTTCTCACAACAGGAGGCTAATTACAAACAGGATATGAGCTAAGGAAAAATTTTGCTCCTATTAACAAAGAGTAGCAAGCAGTAGCGTAGCTAGAAGGGCAAGGGGGCGGCCGCCTCGGCCGTCACAATTCAGAGGGGCGGCAATTAGCCTTTAAGAAACAATGACAGGCACAGTAATTACGGCACTGACAGTCACTCGCCATGGATGGAAAAATATCTGGCTATGCCACAATCCAGTTCAAGATAAATGTTCCATACGTATCTATTTTTGAACCATTATCAGCATATAAACAAGTCTTTTTTACAACGCGCCCCTTTGATATAACTCCTCGGAAAAACTGAAATGGAAGCACCGCTATCAATTAAAAACTGATTACCAGATTTCCTATCGCTGATAAATAAACGGTTAATTTACTCCGTTATTGACACCGTGCAATCAGGAGAGCTTTCAATATATCCTGTCCACGTGCAAGGAGGCGTGCACTTGTGGTAATTGACTCTGATTCGCCGATTCAAATGACTAGTGCATAACGGAAACTTTGATAATAAATAAATAGCGTAGTGGTATACTACACGAAACTAGTAAACAATTATTAACACAAAACTACAGTAGTTCAAATTTATTATTATCGTTTACTTGACTAGCACGTAAGTCCTATTACAGATACTGGATTATATTCGACTCCATATTCAAAGCATATCTTATTATTTAAAAATCATTAATGAACCGACTTCTCAACTGATACTGAATGTTATCTTGGCGTCAGTGAAAAGTTCTTGAAATGAAGAATCCAGTTGGAGAAAATAATAATTCATTGCACTGCTAAACATCAATGTAAATATAACTTGTTAGTATAACAAAACTCTAAACGTAACTTGAACATAACTAACGAACGAGGCACAGAACCTCAACGTGCAAAGTCCTAGTAAGAGTGTTAGACATTGCTAGTAATGGAGCTAGACACTGCTAGTAAGAATGAGAGTGTACGTTTAACTGTACTTCATATTTGTTTAATGACGTCATACCCACAATTTCTATTTGTTTAGTTCCATGCTAATCGGCATGATGCAACAGTACACCCCCATCCCCGGCGGCCACGTCACTGAGAAGTGGCAAGCGATATTCACTGCTGTAGCCTAAATCTAACTTTCTTACCTCTTTTTGTAGTATATTATGGTACTTCTCTCTCTCGCTCTTACTAACTACGTTAGTACTTTTTAACATTATTTACATTTGGTGTATTTAATGCCTTAACGCCTGTATTTTCAACAAATATGTACGCAGGTTTCAATCCATTTATACAAACAACAGTTTTTTCCAATTATATTCTATTTTAAAAAAACTTTTTAGCTGTTTTAATAACTATGCACGGACATATATGGCCTCTGTAAAGGTTTTTTCACCATATCTTGCCTTACAAAAACATGAGTCATTTTGAACAAATCCTTATGAATAAAAAAAAATTTTTTTCGAAGCTCTTGATGTTGGAACTGGTCTCAATTCTTTCATGCCTTCTTTTTAACGCTTAACAAACTGGGTTTGTGAAACATGTTGCCGACATGAACTTTTTCCCTTGCAAGCGTAGTGATTGGCCATATACCAATTCTGCCGGTGAAGCAGCAAGACCTTCCCTCTTTGCAGCACGTATACCGAACAATACCGTTGGTAATAGTTTCATCCATCTATTGCTGTCATGACATTTAATCTACGTCTTTAACTGACGATGAAAACGTTCTACTCTTCCGTTTTCTGCTGGATGATATGCGGTCGTTCTAGTTTTATAAATGCCAAAAATCTAGTTAAAACACGAAATAAATTACTTTCTATTTGGCTCCCCTGGTCAATTAACTGACCAGGAACTCCAAACCTTGAAATCTATACATTATAAAATGTCTTCGCCACCGTTTCAGCACTTCGATCCTGCATCAGAAATACTTCTGGTCACCTAGTAAAACGATCTATACAGGTTAATAAATCATTATACCCCTGTGAGTTAGGCAATGGCTCAACTATATCCAGATGAACATAATCGAAACGGCTGGAAGGCAATAGAAATTCACCAAATGGTGATTTAACATGATGATGAACTTTAGATTTTTGACAAGCAATACATGTTTTTACCCAATATGCAACATCCGTATTAAAAGATTTCCATATAAATCGTTTTTGTGTTCAGTCTATTGTCACTCCTACATCAGGATGCGATAAATCCTGTATAACGGAAAAACCTTGCGCCGGAATGATTCCGAAATATATGGTCGAACAGTATCAGTAGACGTATCACATAATACACTAATACCATTAAGTATTACTACCATAGGTTTTTAAGGGAGTGTCGATTTAGATGCTCTCTATATTGCCAACTCTTCATCATTTGCCAGCGCTTACGCCATAGCTTCATGATCTATTTTGTACGACAGGTCTATTGAAGAAATGCGTGACAAACATCTGCAAAACTATTATTATTTCCTGAAATATATCTTAAGTCATATATATATATTGCCTTATGAAATCTAAATATCGTTGTTGTCTAGGTAAGAATTTATCGCGTGTTTGACCAAAAATAAAAGTTAAAGGCTTATAAGTTTAAACTACGAAATTGCTGCCCTCTAATGTATGTCTAAAATGACCAACGGCAGCATACACTGATAAGATGTTTCTGTCAAAGGTACTGTATTTATTTTCAGCCTGGCTTATTTTTTTTTGAAAAAAATGCCTACGATTGAATAACTCCCTCTGCTTCTTGCTTTAATATTGCTCAAATCTCCACATATGACTCATCAACCATCAACGACCATGTGGCTGAACATAATATAAATAGCTAACATTATTTTTTTATCTATTATTTCTTCATACCTTTCAAAATCTCTTCGACTCTCTATAATCCATATTAAAAAACTATTATCTTTCTTTTTTTTACCTCCGACCATGTCATACAAAGGTGCTTGTATTTCAGCTAAACTACGAAAAAGATCTATGATAGTAATTAAGCATAGCTAAGAAACGCCTTAATTGTATTACTGTTTAGATTAAGGATAATTTAAGAAGGCCTCTGCTTTATCCTTGAGAGAAATATTCTCTCTCCTATTACCTCACAACCCAAAAATGACAACCCAAAAATGACACACACACAACCCAAAAATCACAACCCAAAAATGACAATCGTTCTTCTACAAAAACATATTTATCAACGTTTAAAACAAGATCACATTCATTAATAAATACGCTCTAAAACTCTTATTAGGTCTTCCTTGTGTTTTTCTTCGTTTTCGGATGCAATTAATACTTCGTCAATATAAACATAGCAATTTGCAATATCGCGAAAAACTTGGAGCGAAAAGCTGGAAGGTTTGGCCACTACTTCGCAAACCCAAAACCATACGTGTATACTCATACAATCCGATTAGGGTTGTTATTGCCGTTTCAACCACGTCTTTCTTTGCAATTGGTACCTGGTTATATGTCTCACTAAATAATGTTTACTATAAATACTTTCTTTTCTACTAAGCTGAGTGCAAAATACTGTATGTGCGGTATAGAGTATCTATCAGGTTCTGTAACTGCATTCAACCTACGATAGTCTCCATAAATGCGCCAGTCACCATCTCTTTTCGGTATCATATGTACCGAACTTGATCATTGACTTTTAGAAACTTTAATTATATTCTGACTTGATAAAGTTTTAATTTTTTTTTTTTTAACTCTAATTTTTCAGGAGACGAACGCCTAGCCATTGCAAAAACTGGGGTTCACGTGTAGGAATACAGTGTACTGTTTTATGATTTAATTTGGTACCAACCAAAGCAGGGTTTGTAATTAGGAAAATTAAGTAACAATTTATGATATTTAGATTCAGAAGACACATTTGTTAAACGTAACAATGGAACATTTACAAATTCACCTTTTGTACTTAAAAACGTCTCTCCATCAATTAAACATCTATTCATTACATGTGTTAACAGATTATATCTTTCAAGGAAATCCACTCCAATAATCGGACGTGAAATGTCAGCCACAATAAAAGTCCATTTGAAATTTCTACGTAAACAAAAATCCAATTCAAAATAAACTGTTCCATACGTATCTATTTTTGAACCATTAGCAGCACATAGACACGTTTTTTTACAACGCACCCCTTCTATATAACTCCTCGAAAAAACTGAAATGGAAGCATCGCTATCAACTATAAACTGATTACCAGATTTTCAATCGCTGATAAATAAACGCTTAATTTTCTCCGTTATTCCTGACACCGTACAATCAGGAGAGCTTTCAATGTTTTTCGTCCACGTACAAGGAGGCGTAAATTTGTTGGCCTTATGTTCAAAATTAGCATGATACCTTTAATAACCTTTTTCTTTATTTGTATTTACTAACGGGCTTTTACTTTTACTAAAACGTTCAAATGAAACCGATCTTCTTGAATTTGTAATGATCACGAAAAGTCGCACGGTCCCGTAAAGTTGTATGTCCCTATTTCTTTCAATTTATCGAGACAAAACGTTTAACCTGTTCTGTTAACTCTACTATTTGTGTTTGTAAATCTGTTAAATTTACGTTGTTTGATACATCCTCAATTACTGGATGAATACTTGATATTTCATTTATTTTATTTACAATTTGAGCAAACTGATCGAGGTCACTACTGCCCACTGACAATATTTGTTGAGCTTGAATGGGTAAACGACGTAACCATAAATTGCTTAATACTGGCTCAGTTAGTCTGCCCGCTGATAATTCTTTCATTTGTCTTCATATCTGACTTGGTGTTTTCTCACCAAGAGGAAGGTCTTGCAATAATGTCTGACAACGCACATTTCCAGACTGGGCATATTGTTCAGTTATTCGCTTTTTTTTTAACTCTGTATATGGACAGGAGTCTGTATACTTATTATACATTATACTATTATATTATTATAATAGTATAATATTATATTTTGGAGGATCCCTTATTATATCGCTAACGCATAACAATAAATCATTATCCAAAGCTGTAACATTATGAAATTTCATCTGCTCAGCGGTTATCCTTGAAATATGAAATTGCGATTCCTGCTGAACAAACCAAAGTTCACGGTTTGTTTCCCAAAATGGTGATGCCTTAAATGCTACTCTTGCCACCTCCTCAGATTTTGCCATTTTCAGCAAGAAATGTGATAATAATAAACAAAAAAAAAATTTTTTTTTTACTATTAAATTTCTCCTTGTGGCAAAAGAACAAAAACAGCTACTTTCATCTGACAAATAAAGTTTTATTATTTACTATTTTGTCACTATTTATGGCGCATGGACAATTACTCTTATCTGATTTTCAGAATTTTAACACAATAACGCGTTAATATACTACTCTAGACAAACATGGCGAATACCACTACTCGAACCCAGATCAAAACCAAACGGTAAAAACAATTTAGCCGCTGGATCTATAATCACGCAAGCCCGTATTCACCTCTTAACAAGGTTTTGAATTATTAAGATAAAAGTGATAGTTCAGTTAACATTTCTACCAATTCGTCCACTGAGTGTATAGAAGACTCGTGTTTTGGAAAAGTTAACTATAAATAGAGGATTTCTTCTATAAATAGTATTGAACGCCCACCAGAATGAAGAATCATAGAAAAAAAAGATATTCAAATTATTTCACCGGTAAAGAACTACCAATTACTCCAATGCGATAAAACGTTCAACAAAGTGTAACCACCCCAAGATACTCAGCCGCAAATACGTTCCATGTCAGGTTAAACGAAACGTCCCCTCTTTAGCCTTGGAACATCTGCAGTCATAAACAAAAGAAACGATTGAATTCTTGAACAAGTTGAGAAAACCGTATTAGTTGCTTGTACTCAGTGGTGTAGTCCTAAAACAAAAAGTAGCCTAGCGCTCTTCTGAATCGTGGGTGGATCCACATGGGGGAGGTAATAGGGAACTCCCTAACCAGTCAGCAGCCCATTAATCTGATAGGGGCAGAAATTATTATTATTATGTATGGTATTGGCGTATGCAGGGGGGGGTGTTGATGGGGGTTGTAACCCCCATTGAAATGAAATTTTGTATGTCTAACATAGAACTATGTGAGTTCACAAGCTCATGCTTCCCTACCATTAGACCTATAACCCCCTACCCCTCGCTTTAACTTTCCGAGGAGGTATGGTTGGTTGGTTGTTTGGCTTTTTTATGGCGCAAGAGCATCTGGGCTATACTGCATAACTTTCTGAGTATGCATATGATATATGGTTATCCGAGCCAGCATTGTAAGACTCCCCCTCCCCCACCAAATGCCCCTCTGGATCCGACACTGCCTACAGCATATAGCCAGAAGCCCCTGTAACATAAGGGGTCCAGTGCAAAGCTTTTTACTTTTTTCTTTCTTTTTTTTAAAATTATTATATTAAATACATCTAAACGCAACACAAAAATTTATCCTGGGGGAAAATGGACGGGATTTGAAAATGGGGGGGGGCGCGGTCCGATATGCTAAACTGTCCAGGGGTATGTAACTCTTGCACACGGCCCTATCAAAGGTAGGGGCCCTCGCAAAAGGAAGTTGCCCGGGCCTCTTTTATCCGCTCGGAGGGCCTGCATGCAATAAATATACACATTATAGTTATCATATCAAATATTGACTTGAAGAGTGTCGATTTTGTTGTGGTAAAAACTGATACAGAGGCCTCTTCCAATTTCCTAATTATTTTACGGCCCTTTGTATTCATAATCTTATTACAGCGCCAAGCTTTTTGCTCCTCGGCCGAAATCGGGCAGTCAGAGAGCTTCTAGTATTATACGTAATAATTTCGATACCCACGTTTTATGGCTCAAATTATAGCTTCTTTGTTGAGAAAAAGAGGCATCTTTCCGGACCTAGATTCGAACTAGGATCTCTCAGTTTAACCAGTAATATTATCCCGCCGCAAAGTGACAGGGAGTGTTGATTTCGATGGTTGACCTTGCATTCGAAGAGACAGAAAGCGGCGGCTTTTTGAAGCTATTTTTTAATAGCTTTTACTTTCTAAATACATCGCTAAATTTTATATACTGTTAAGTAGGAATCTCATAGAATAATTTATAAGAGAAACAGCTATAAAAATTTGCTTCCGCGAAATATAATAGTACCTACTTACTATACACACATTATTCAACTACACCCATCATTGGAGATTTGACAAAACACGAAATTCAGTTCACTTGACCGAACAATGTGTTAGACTTTCCCTTTTAATTTGTTTTGTTGCTTTACGGCTCAAAGACTACAGT
>QLNU02015270.1:26292593-26304938 GCA_006491805.2 Dysdera silvatica
TCCTCCAGAGGAGGGGGCGCCAAAAAGCAATCCGTGCCAGCATCAGCGTAGAGTTTTCGAAATTGTAGGGGAGGGGGGGTAAACACATATTATGAACATTTATACATTGCAATATATGTAAAATTGCAATTTATTTTAAATTATTAGAGGGGTCTCCGGCTCCACGGGCCCATATAACTCTACGCCTAAGTGGTGCCAGGCCGCCAGGGTTCAAAAACAACCTCGAGCCGCCCCTGGCTACAACTCATATATTCCTATGTTAAATATATAAAATTTCATTGCGATGGGGGGTTACAACCCCGAAAACCTTCCCCTGGCTACACCTCTGTCTTCAACCTCCTAATGCATACTACTGATACTATGCATACTAGATCATCACTTTAGATTACTTACTCCTTTGGAAAATTGTGAATGCTTCAACGAGAATTTAATTTCCCAAAAAGTACAGCAGAAATGAAAAAAAAACAAAAAACCCACAAGGTGTAAAGCATTTGTACTAAATAATAAAATTATTTAGTATTTATATTTACACTGTATAATTGAGCTAGTGGCATTTACTAAAAAAAAAAAGGATAGAAAATTACACTAAAATATCATTATCGCACATTTCTGAGTAGTGGATTAATGGATGTTTTCTAAATCCCAATGCTTTTTATCAACGGCGCCGACGGCATAAAAATATTGGGGGGGGGGGGACAATATACCTTTAAAAGGCATTTTGTTTGAAATTGAAGGGGGATATGGAACCCTAATACCAACATTGGGGGACGGTCCCTCCCTGCCGCTCACCCCTGGGCTATGCCCGTGCTTTTTATGCCCTGTCGCTCCCGAATAGCGAACAGATTGTAAAATCCCGAGGTGTTCGTTATAGATTTAACTGCGATGATAGCGGAAAATTTGCTAACTCGGCAACCTCAAGGCAAACAGAAAGAAAATCAGGCAACACATGCGCCGTGGTGGTTCAATGGTTCAATGGTTTTCGATGCAGATCAGCTCCGTTATTTTGAAGAGGGTGCACTTACGTATGCTGGTCAGGTTTGTCGTAAGGAAACGGGAAAATCAAGTGATTGACCAATATTTGGTGACTTTTGTTTTTGTCTCAAATAAGAATGAGTGGTTCACCTTCGAAACGACCAGTCTCTAAATGTAAATCCGAGATGACGAGCCTCTCAAAATTGTATTTAGTCGGATACAATGGTCTACAGACGGTCGGGTAGGTAAATTTAGCGTGTAATCTGTAAATTTACTTTTACTTGGTTAATATTTATAGTTTTTTAAATGCATTTTTCATATACGGAATGTTTGAATCATAAAAGTTTTATCTGTGAGAAAAGAACATCAAACTTTTAAATCTTTGGTTTCTCTAAACTGTATTCTTTCTTCCTTATTACTTGAATAAATTGAACATGCTTTTGCAACTAAATAGGTTTTTTTCAATTGATGAAAATGTATTATTTGATTTTTTACATACAGTAAGTTTTTACAGTTTTTATTATTGTAAAGGTGGAATGTAAAATTATATTGTAAAGGTAGAATATTTTTCCAAGACATTTTCTCACATTTTTTTCTTGTAAATCTTGTCTTGTTGTAGTCTTGACATGATGACTCTGATCTAAGCTCATTAAAAAAAGCTTAATTTTTATTAAGCTCTGTAAAAAAAAAAAGAAAAATATTTTTCTTTTCTATTTTCTAAATTTTATAATACAACCATACATGAAAAAGTGTGCTATGTAACATTCTCATCAAGTAATGTGTGTGTAATGCTTTTCAAACTTACATGTTTATTAATTAATAAGCACATAAGTTTAAAAAGTGTTAAGATGAAGATTAAATGTCTGCCATTATTGTCATTTGTATTTATTTTTAATGTGAATCAAAAATGTAACACTGTCTTGAAGTGAGATATGCAACTAACACTGGCTATTTCCAAAGTGAGGCCAGGAGATATAACTATTCTTAATCAATGAGATCTGACTTTTCTGTAATTAACATTGTAAATAAATAGTTTAAATCTTGTTCATAAATTGAACTTGAATAATGCTGGAATATCCGACTTACCTAATATTGTCTATTTATTTGGATGAAAGACATCAGAGTTGAGAAATGTGAAAGTGTAAGCCTACATTTTGGTTTCAAGCATTTTTTACATGCTTGTGAAGTGTTGTCAAATACATGTTGTGAAATGTTGTCAAATACTCCAAACCTAAAAAGATAAATTTTATCAGTTATCTCGATAAGTGTGGCCATTGTCAATTGCAATATAAAATTTCCATATATGGTGTTACCTATCAAACTATACTAGTTATATATATATATAGCTTTAAAATGCATGTGTAAAAAAACGTTAGGTTATTCCGATATGCATTTTGATGGTATAAAAATCAGGGTTGGCAAGTTTTTGACGTATAATAGTTTTAACCATGGTTTAAACTTTTGTCACATCAAAACCTGTGTGTCATAAATATCAAAAACCCAAAAGTTAATTAAAGATTATAATAAAAGGCCTTGTATTAATCAAATGTGCATGAATTAAATGAAGACAACCCGTAAGAAATTACCTAAAAAAAATTATTTTCACTTGACTTTGCCATTTGAAATATCTATACAAAAGCTATTTTAAATGCATATTGCATCAAGAACTGTTGAAAATATTCAATAACTATATTAAAAACATGTTACACATTGTTAAATTTATAAACTATAACAATATACATGGACACCCATATGGGAGGCAAGGGGGTGGTCCGCTAGTCATTTAAAATTTTGATTTGCCTGAACCTGCTGTGCATTCCTTCCAAATGTTTTACAGTTGTATTTTAAAATGTACTTTTTAGGTCACTACTATTTGTCAAGTAGTAACAATTATTTATGTAACATTTTAGTATGATGTACGTTCACTAAAATGTTTGACAGCCTTGAGAAGGAGGTAATTTTTCTTCCCCCCCCTCCCAGAAGTATTCACATGGGTGCAAATTAGTCACATGTTTCAAAGCCTTTTGATCATTAATGGGTTGCAATAAGCCATTTTGGCTGAAATTGCACATCTGTATCACATTTTCAAAATTGTACCGAGTTGCTGATGTTTACGCTATCATGGTTTTCTAAACCTTTCTTCATATAGTCAGCTTTCTGAACAGTATTGCCTGATTTCTGCAATTTAAAGTTATTTCTAGCACCCTTTTTTGGGGGAGTAATTAATCTTTATTTTATGTTTACTCATCTTACGTTTATTCTTTATTTTATGTAATTATTAAAAAATTAATATATCTGTTTTGTGTAGGATACTCTTTGCTATTTTTCACTACTAATTGTCATTCATTTCTGTCAAGCAGTATCAATTATTTTTGTAGCATTTTAGTATCTTGTACATTCACTAAAATTCTCGACAGCTTTGAGGAGAAAGGAGGTAATAATTTTTCTCAGTACGCCCTAGAAATACTCGTTAATTTTTCTCATCATGCCCCTCCTAGAAGTACTGATATGAACACCCATGTATATAATATATATATCAGATCACGATCTGTACAACCAGTGCAAAGACTGTATACTACAGCTAAATAAAATAGCTGTTGTACTCGATGGTCTTCAGACAGACACAGCAGCAATAACTGATTCAAGTCATATATGGCTGAGTTTTAATGAAAGAAAACTTTCTACATCATCATACCACAATTGTGTGAAAAAATGACTGGAACAGGCTTTGGGGTCAATACATTTGTTGGTTTACCTTGTGGGGCAAGGTTAAGTTGTTACACATCTCATTGCTGTAAATTTAGCGCTGACACCATAATTTAACTGGTTCCATCTTCAACATGTTCAAAATCATTTGTTTTGTCTTGATACATGTTCATTTAAGGAAAAATTAGCATATATGCTATTAATAATATGTGGATACTTGATATTGATAACGTAACGTGCAGGGTTCACTAATTTCAAATCAAATCCTTTTATCCAGAAGTTTGGAGTTTTTGATGGTTTTAGCCAGTTTAAACCATCGTCATGTCAAAAACTAGTTTCTGATGCCAAATTGCCAACCGTGATAAAAATTGATGTCATCCTTGGCCGATATTTTCTTATTGTGACTGGCGCTTTTAAAGTCATGTCAGTTTTTCTGCCAAGAATCAAAACTTTTTTTTCTAATGGAAGGTTAACAAAACAAGATAAAGCTTCATTCCTTTTAAGAATTCAAACAAAATTCATGAAATTAGACTTGAATATTTTAAATAGTTAAAAATTTTATTTGTCATAAATTTCTTTTCAGTTTAATGTATAAAATTGTATAATTTCTTTATATAATGCTTGCAAATTTAATGTTATCTGTATTTGTATAGATGGAGCTATGTGTTTATTCAGTGTATGAGGTATGTTCTTCAAAATAGGTCTACAGTTGGTTTGTATGACAAACACGGCCTTAGTTTACTGGTATTCCAAAGTCTTGCTAGTCTGGAGGTATGGCCTTTATTTATTATGGCTTTTATTTATATGCTTATTTGGTTATTTATTTATTTATTATGGCTTTTATTTCAATTATGTAACCTTAATTTAAGTATCAAAATAAGAGACTGTATTTTCATAACATTGTATAGACCTCCTTCAAAAAACTTAGATGTGTTTATAGAAAAACTAAACAACATAACAAAAATACGGCACATAAATCTTATAAAAATATTTATAGGGGACTTTAATATTCACATTGAAATAAATAATAAAAGTAAAGAAAAACTATTAGATCTTATGGAACCATTAGGTTATTTAAATATAATATTAAATTACGCAGGAGTTGACTAAGAGAATGTGAGTGTATTAGATCTATGCTTAACTGATATTCAATACTATGAAGTGAAGATACTGATGAACATATTAGTGATCATAAATCGATATTATTAAAGAACTTTTATATGAAGAAACACTCCACTTAAGAATAATAAAAAGATTAGAAGGTGTAGTGAAAGAAATATAAATAAGTTTAAAAATAGAATAAAAGATATTATCAGGAAATTTTGGAAAATGGAAATGAGTGAGTGATAATATGTATGATGTATTTACATATAAAATAACTAAAAGTACATTATATGTTTCAAATTAATACTGATAAGAAAAGGTCAACAAACAAACCGTAATTTGATAATCATGTAAAAACAGAAATTAAAAAAAAAATAAAGCATATAAAAAATTCATGAAAATGAGAAAGAAACATGATTGGATAGAACTTACAGAAAAAAGGAACAGGTTAAACGAATTAATGAAAAATAAAAAAAAATAGAATACTATAATAAAACTTTAATAACTAAAAATGTAAAACAAAAAGGGAAATTATAAATAAATTACTAAGGAAAAAAAAGAGGAAAAACTGAAACTATAAAAACAAGAAAATAAAGAAGGGAAGAAAAGATATACGGTTTACATACGATATATACACGTACTACCAAAAAGTGAGGTGTACCGGAAGTTTCAATGCATCACTTTAAGTTAATGCTTTATAGCGCTTTAGAGGTTGAGTTGAAGTTCTTATAGGGGAAAAACCCATAGTCTCTCTCCTATGAGAACTTCAACTCAACTTCTAAAACACCAGAAGGCATCAACTGAAAGTGATGCATCGAAATTTCCAGAACACCTAACTTTATGGCAGTATATGCAGACGTTGCATATGAGCCATATATCTTTTCTTACTAACTGAAGGACGCTCTACAACTTTCTAATTGAAAATATTTTTCTGTCTTCATTATTTTTGGAAATAAAATTTTTAACTTCCTCAATTCGCCACCAGGAACACCCTGTCCACTCTTATAGAGCATGGTCATTTTACAATACCATTACCTAACTTACGTTGCAAGAGATGTCTTCGTTCAAAAGTTATTAGCCACGTTCAGGCTTTCCTAGGAACTCTGATCGTTCGGCTCCTTTATCATGAACTCGGGACTGAATGAAAACGTTGTAAACATTTGATACAAGTTTTTAGTGCAAAGAAATTAATTTTTTAATACAATTTTTGCATTTATAAACATAGGAGGTCACACGGGTGGGGCCAAAGCCCCGTCTAATCATCGTGAAAGGGTGCCGAAAGTGCTCCTCAAAGATGTTCATCAGAAATCACACCTTCGCAATTTTTTTACACTTGCAAAAAAAATTTGAAATGTGTACACTGTAAAAATGAAAAAATTTAATTGTAAACAGAATAATACAAATTATTTTTGACACAGTGACGTACTGATAACCCCCCAAGAAGGGGGGGGGCTTTTTCCTTCGTTTATTTTCCAAAAAATTTGTAAGTAAAAAAATAATATTTTTTAGTTAATAAGGATATTTTTCTTAATCTTTAGGTAAAATATAAAATAAAATGAACGGTTTCCAACTGTGGCAAACTCATTACATGTATTTACTTTAGCTGTTTTCATTGCCTTTAAAACTGAACTCAACATCAAAAAATTATAAAATCTGGACGAGTTTTGAATTTACAGTATACGCTTTACGCCAGAACCCTGTCTCATTAAATTGTGACTAATAGACATATGTTCTGTTGAAGTATTAGAATGTGTCACGTGTTAATTTCTTATAGAAGACACAACGCTGGCACGGAATTCATAAGGGGGAGGGGTTACAGAGCTACAACTTATATATTCCTATGTTAAATATACAAAATTTCATTGCAACGGGGTTACATTACAACCCCCCAAAACACGCCCCTGGCTACGCCTATGCACCACACAAGAAACGATAAAGGTTTTGGATAAAAGGTTTTGAAATATAGCGATAAAAGGTTTTGAAATATAGCAACAAGCGTTTCAGTATAAGGCATTGCATATAAACTTCCTTTGATTCATGCCAGGCTTCGCCCTATCACCTTCCTTTCCATCTGCTTTACTGATATTTAGTGTTTGAGAATCTATTCTGTAAATGTTTTTGTAAATCCCTTTGCATAACTCATTCCCCTTTTTTTGTTTGGTGGAATGCAGGTGAAAAAGCTATGTGTTCTTTTGCAAACTTTTAGAAATTGCTTTCTGAAAAATAAACTTTTCATGGATCACATGAAAACCTTGACATTCCTTTAAGGACTTGAGAAAATCTTTTCAAATCACACCCAGAGTTAGAAGCTAGTGGATATGATATAGTCTTGAAATGTTACTCGTGCTGCCGCTATTTTTTATAAAAGTGTAAAAAAAAAGTTGTGTCTATACCATAGTGTAAGAAATGTTAATTTATTATTATATGGATTGAGAAGAGACGTAACTGTAGAGGACACTCGAAAATCGACCATATTTTTGTTTTTCGTCTATAACTTCTGAACAAATCATGATAGCGTAATTTCGTAAATGTACAAAATTTCACAGGTATAAAAGAATTGTTTAAGAAATACGATGAGTTATAAAATTCAATTTTCGTATTTTTCCGCAGGGGAAGTAGCGCGTAGGGGCGACGCTTTTCTTGTATGCACAGGTGCTATGCAGGATAAGTAGAACGTAAGAGGCGACACTTCTCCTACATGTATAGCTGTATGCAGGGGAAGTAGCGTGTAGGGACGACTTCAGATATATTTTCAAGAGGAAGTGTGGAAACCCTTTCACAGACAAAAAAGAAATTGTGATTATATTTACAAAAAAAAAACCTCCTGTCAGTGACTCTAGTCATCCCCTAAATATGAGCTTATTAAGTCAACTGCTTCTGGAGATATAAATATTTACTTTCAGGGAGATTTTCGTGGGTCACCCTATATCATGTACTATAATTCGCCGTGTATATGAGCTGTGTTGTCTCTAATTATGAAATTTATGGCATATATTATACGTCTGTCCTTTGATCCGTAAAACTTAAAAACCTGTAGATCTGGTAAATGTGTTTCTCTAATATGTTATTGCGTATTAACTTTTAATTACCCTGCATCTGTTTCAATTTCCTTTTTCTTCCTATTTGTGAGTATTTTACAGTTTCGTAATTAGAGACCACATGGCTCATATACACGGCGAATTATAGTGCATGATATAGGGTGACCACGAAAATCTCTCTGAAAGTAAATATTTATATCTCCAGAAGAAGTTGGCTTAATAAGCTAATATTTAGGAGATAAGAGTCACTGACAGAATTTTTTTTTTTTTTGTACATATAATCATCTCATTTGTTTTCCCGTCTGTGAAAAGGGTTTCCCCACTTTCTCTTGAAAATATATACCTGAAATCGCCCCCACAATCTACTTCCCCTGCTTATAGCTATGCATGCAGGAGAAGTGTCACCCTTTATGTTCTATTTCCCCTGCATAGCAGCTGTGCATACAAGAAAAGTATTGTCCCTATGCACTACTTCTCTTGCGAAAAAATATGAAAATTGAATTTTATAATTCATCATATTTCTTAAACGATTTTTTTTACACCAGTGGATAGGCTGTGAAATTTTGTACATTTACGAAATTACACTATCATGATTTGTTCAGAAATTATAGCCAAAAAATAAAAATATGGCAGATTTTCGAGGGGTAAGTTCACCCCCTAAAAATACTTTTAAGCCGATAATAAAATATGTATCCACTGTTTTGGCCTCCTCTATAAATACACTAAACTTCATTAAAATCCATGGGGAACACATCCGTTGCTTTCTTTGTAAGTGCTACTTCCCTTATGATGGAAAAAAAATGAAAATTTAATTTTATGACTCGTATTTTTATACAATTTTTTTTTACACTACTGGATAAGGTGTGAAATTTTGTGCACTTACGAAATTATGCTGTCATGATTTATTTAGAAGTTATAGCCGAAAAACAAAAATATGGCCGATTTTCAAGGAGGGAGTTCACCCCCTAAATGTATTTTTAGCCGATGTTGTCCCCAATATGTATCCGATATTTTGGCCCCCTTTACAAATCCACCAAATTTCATTAAAATAGGAGGGGAACACATGGGTTAGTTTCCTTCTTAGTGTTGAACGATACTATTAACATACCAAAAATTAATTTATTTTATGATTATGTTCAAAGATTATATAATTTCTTTAGCTAGAGCATTAAAATATGGGAACTTTTGGAAAACAGAAAATGTTTGACCAACAAATTCCAACTTTGAAGAGATTATGTCCAACTCGATGGTGATCAAAACACAATGCTCTTTTTGCTATTCGCTTCAGATATGCGAATAACACGAAAGCTTTAATTTACCCCATAATAACATAAAAAAGAGAGAAAGAAACGAAGCTATTGGCATAAAAAAATATATGCAAACATATGAATTTCTCTTACACACCGTAATTCAAGTAAAAATATTAGAAACAACAAATTTAGTATCTAAGCTTCTTCAATCACTAAGCGAAAAAATAATTAAAGAAATATTAGATGAAGCTGCAAAAAATTTAAAAGGTTATTGAAATTGTTACAAATTCGTACTAAAAGATGTTTTGGCAAATTAAGTAAAGACTCGCATCTTAATGATACAGAGCAATCTTTTAAAATTAATGAGCTTTATGCAAATATAGATATTGTCTTTCAAATATGTAACCCGTTCACTAGCATGAAAGGCACTTTACTTAAATTTGAGTGCTTGTATCCTTTAAATTTTGTTAAAAAAATGACGATGAATTGCAGAGTTCTGCAAAATATCTTGCTAAAGAACTCTCTGCTGACATTTCCTCCGAATTTCCCCAAAAATTACTTTTAATGAGAAATATCCTTAAAAAAATATATTAAAATGCAAAATGGATTTATTAAAGACATGGCTAAAGCTTTTGATTATTACAAACACATTCTATACCTAGTGTTCAGATGTTTCAACTGCACTGAAAGAAATTTTTAACTCTTCCAGTAACAGTGGCAAGTCGATCGATCGTTGAAACTTCAGTTAAACTGTAAAGTTCAATGACATGGAAGGACTATCTGTGTTAGGTGTCATAAACATTGAAGGTAATCGGGATAGGGAAATAGACATAGATTCTTTAGTAGAGGAGTTTGCTGAAAAAAATACAAGGAAAAAATTTTTTAGGGTAACCACAAAAATAAAAAGTAAAGACAAAAGTGCCAGTGCCAATAGAATAATGCTTGTGACAGCTCTTTCTAAAAATAATATCAGCAGTGGACGAACTAAACATATTTTTCAATAAAATATGCGTTTGCCTTTCCTCATCTCCCTCCCTCTGAAAATCCAACAATATATTGTTGTTTTTGGTGCAAATATGAGTAAATGTGGAGGCCCCCAAGATTTGCCGTTCACATACTATTTTGACATCATAGTTTTGAGTTCCACCAAAAAAAAAAAAAAATTAATCCAAATTTTTCAACAAAAAAAAGCCAGCATGTCCCCAGGTTGCAGTCAAACCAGTAACCTTCCAGTTAAAACCAAGAAAAAGATGTGCTGTCCATTGCCACCAGAGCCATGGGTGCGGTGTTCTTTTTTCGGTATAAACAGTTGAAGAAAAAAACTCTAAATACATAAAGTGTGTGGAATGTGGAAGGATTAAATAATTCGACATTTTTGACATCAACAGTGATAATTCACCACAATTTTGAGTTCCACTCGTTGGCGTACGCAAGTGTAGGTCCCGACACCCACCCCCCACGAAAAATTAACATTAGGTGTATGGGAGCCAAGTCACAATGTAAAGGGTGCCAAAATTACTTTGGCCCCGCCTAATCTGAGAGGCTGCAACCGCCTATATTTATAAATTCACAGTAGTTAAGTTATAAATGGCTTTAGGGTTTGTGTTAATGGATTTTGTGATCTTGAAATTTGTTTCGATTACGAAAATTTGAACGTGTTGTGTATTGTTTGCTGTAATTGGCGACTGGAAAAGTCGGGAAAATTTGAAGCCGAATTTGGGTAAACACCATGGTATTATCATGAAGGAATGTCTTGCAGAGGAATTTTTATCTGACCTTAAAAATGGGAAGACTGTATCTGAAGCTTGTCCCTTAACAGGGGTTTCTCTGTATAATGATAATAATAAAGCATATATGCTTTATATGTCTAATAATGGCAAAATATATATATATATATGGTGACTAGAGACAGAATAAAAAACATAGTAACGTGATACCTTCCTTTCCAGATAATGACACAGGTTTTTGTTTGCCTTGGTGTATGTATTAACAAGGTTTGACTGTGTGTGGAAGGAAAGCAAGTGTACTTTGGCAAAAAGCAATTGTATTAAATACAGTGATAGTATATGTAAAACTACTGGAAAGTCATACCTAACTTCAAGAAAACCAACTGATGTAGCGGATATAGTAAAAGTATACATTGGTATTTGGATGGACCGATAAAAAGAGTAGCTCACAAAAGCCCGAAGTGACAATTAAGAATGTATACCGAACAATCCAACCATAAGAATTAGCCCAAACGGAAAACACTCTCAAAAGGCTAAACAAAATCATCCATTGAATGTTTTGGTGTTATCAACATTATCAGTTGATATAATAATATGGCGAATAATTTTTTCCTCTTGTAATGATCAAGCTGCTCACTGTAGTCCAGGGTTTGGTTCTCTAGGCCTTAAGAGGTTCAGATTCCTCGGAAAACAGTAGGTCCTGGCACAGCATGACCATTGTAGTCCTTGAGCCATAAAACCACAAACATCTTTTTTCCGTTTGAAAGAAAAGAAAAGACGTTTGGGTCTGTACTGAGCATCTCCCTCTGTCTCCAGACCTTGCTGTGGTGCAGTAGTAATCTGTTCACCTAGTACACATTAATCAGAGGTTAACATCTAATAAGTTCCCCCCCCCCTCCAAAAATATACTCCTTGTATTCCGGGGGTTGATTTCCTAAACTTTAGAGAGCTTAAATTCACCACAAGACAATTTTAAGTCCACCACCTTGCAGTGGTGTTACCGTATATGCATCCAACATGCTATTAACCTAAGTTTGAGTCCCGTTAATATCGTAGAATGCATGCCATTTTTGTTCTCGTCGTAGTCTGGTTTCCTTGGCAAAAAAAGGTTTGAGTTCCTCGGAAAACTATAGCCCAATGCATCACGGTCTTTGATGTCTTGATGTCTCCGTGGCATAAAAATGCAAGATTGCTCTTCATACGATCGATTTACAACAAGTGCCCTAGCGTACTGCCAAATTTTTAATTCAGTGAAAGGAGTTTACAACACTATATTTAAAAAGGCAATGATAAAAATTGTAGTGTTTACAATTTATTAAAACTAGTTATTTTAGGTCCTTCATGCTTTAGTTGGATTGGTTTCTTCAAATCCTTACATAACTGCTGTACAAGTTTCGTCTCGTCTATACCAAATTTGGGGCATTTTGTATTCCATTCCCGAGGTAAGGTATTCTCATTACTTTTGATCTTTATTCAAAATTGCAACGAATCTTAATTTGTCATTTTATCAATTTAGGTACTTTTCTGAGTATGTGTTAGAACTAATGC
>QLNU02015270.1:26305938-26328497 GCA_006491805.2 Dysdera silvatica
TAAACTGTTTGCAAATGTAGGATAAAGGAGTTTTTGCTAGAAGGGAGATGAATTTATGTAGGATTAAGAGAGATCCTTTCTGTGATGTCGAGTTTTTCTTTTTACTCTTAAAATTTTTTTTTATTATACTTGTTTTTATAAGGAATTTCATACCAAACATTTCAAACACTTTTATATTTCAACATGGCTATACATATTGCAATATTCTACCAATGGTTGTCAACTTTATATTTATAATATACATTAATATATATATAATTAATATAACATATATGTATAATATAATTCTATATTTAACGTCTTTTCTTTATTCTGTTAAAAATGCTTCTATTAATCAAGTGTGTCAATGGTGGACAGAGGTGGTCGCCGATCTTTTGGTTACTATAAAAGGGGGTTGCAGATTACTTGGCTACTATAAAAGTGGGTCGCGGCTTGGAAAGGGTTGGGAACTACTGCATTAGACCAAACGAAATCTTAAGGAATGTTGTGTTATTTGGTATATTGACTTATCAAAGGGTTGAGATAGCAGGATTTCACTGTCATTGGAAACAATATCTGGTGTTACAAAATTAAGTTAATTTTTTTATTTTCACAGATGCAGGATTCTCCTTCGATTGCTGTCCTTGCGTTTGCATGGGGTTTAACCGAAATTGTGCGTTACTCATACTATACTATTAATCTGCTACAAATCGAATCGAATTTTCTAACGTGGTGCAGGTATTATTTTTATGATAAAAAAATCTTGTTTGCTTTATTAAATTCATGGTGTATCTAAAAGATAATTATACTGTTGATAAATTGAACATTAAGAAAAAAGTAAAAATTATTAATGATTTAATGTTTTTAGAGCCACCGAATATTAAAAGATTTAATTCAAATCTCAAAGAAATTGTGCAAATATATATATACACACTGTAAATCTTATTTTAACAGCCACCTCTAGACAATGGCAACCTTCAAAGACAAGCCATGTATTAACGAAACTGAACATGTTCTATAGCAAGGTTGTCTAGCCTTTTTGTTCAGGGGGGCCACTTGAAAATTGTTCACCAATCTTGTGGGCCAGCCATTTGAAAAAGTTTCATATATACCATATATATAAAAAAAGATAAAGAAAGAAAGTAATGGATCATATAATTAGATACCAAAATTCGGCACAGTAATTTATTATGGCTGCCCACGCTGTCCGGCGTTTTTTCTTTATTTCTGAGAGAGAAAAAACCTTAAATCCTGGAATATCTTTTATTCCAAACAGTTAGTGGGCCGTATGTTGGACAACTCTCTTCTATAAGATAACATTAGAACTAACTGCTGATCAGCCAATTTCAAACGAAGACAATCTATTAACATCGTGAAAAAATTCTTGTATCTATTCAAATGTGCTTTTTAAATTTATTTGCAACCCAAAGTGACAACAATACAAATTAAAGTTTACCTTATATGTCTACAATGTGATCAACCCCTAACTTTTGCCAGGTAATACTCCTGCATCAAATTCTAGTCAGTAGCTTAGTCAAATGGAAAACAACTAGGAATTCATAGAAGATATACGAGTGAAGTGTAAAGACGTGATGAAGTGAGAGCAGAAGAAAGTGTGGAACAACCACAAAATATATGTACAGTCGATTTCGCTTAATCAAGACTAGGACATTCTGGCCCAATTAAGCAGCTGCTCCAAATAAACGGATTTCGTATAAAATTAAATAACGAATGTTTTTCAATAATACTACATACATACAAGGACAGATCCAGCGAATAGCGGAGGGGCAATCCCCAATCAGGCTTAAATAGGAAAAAATAAAAGGCGATTATTTTATGTATTGTTTGTTACGACTGTAATAAATAAAAGTCTTACACAGGCGTCCAAAGTATCTAAGTCTTGGAGAAATGCGATCAAGACGTTTTTCCACGAATCTACAAGTTTCTCGCCCTTCAAACTACGTTTTCAGTAGGTGTTGCTTCAGCATAACGTAGTTTTTTATCCTTGAAGCGCCGTTAAACTTGGCTTCGAACGCGGATGACAGAAGAGACTTTTAATACACACCCACAGAGACATTCATATTGATGTAAATAAAGTGATTGACAAATTTTCAAAGAAACCAAGATGGCTCGACTTTGCACTATAAACTTCAAGTTTTTTAAAAAGTCGCTTATTATAAAAAAAGTAAAATAATTACAATGTTTTTATAGTTTAAATTTAAACTTGTTCTATTAATTACATTGTAAATTATCGTTTTTGGTTATTGTATATGTCTCCTTTACTAGCTTATCCTTCTGTCATATTTAACTGTAATCTACCCTGATTAATTATTATTCCCTGATTGTACCCTGATTAATTATTAATCTACCCTATTAATCTAACCAATTAAAAAAAAAGCTGAACTTAATTCATTGTTGTAAATTAAATATTTTGGTGAGTATAAAGGAAGGCTAGTAATATCAAAACATTTACCTAAACTATTTAATAGTCCAAAACTAAAAATTTCCCCGTGAGGTTCCCCGAAATCACCCCCCATCCTAGATCCGGCCTTGTATACATACATAATATACAATACATATACGAATGTAATATATATAAGAAAAATAGTGTTCTAAAATAAAATATGTAGCTGGAACTGATCACACTTTCAGTTTTACCTACGTCTAGACATATGATGCCGATATGTGTCACATGCTTTTGCCAGTACACCTACAGTAAACATCACATGATACGTTTCTGAAGTCTTGTACTATATATAAGATCATGTCATTAAATTGCTTGGACATTTTTATTTTGAGACTACGTGTAACGTTATATGTATGTGCAAATTAATTATAATCTTAAATTTTTTTTCCCAGTTAAGCGATGTAAATTACTATTAGTTTCTTGGTTTGGGTTCTGTTCCTTTAGATTTGGCCCAATCAGTGGCGGCCCTAATTAAACGATGGCCCAATTGAGCGGAATCAACTGTATTCAAACATTTAAACATGTTCAAATGTTCTTACAAACATTTAGGAAATCCAAAACTTTGATTTAAATCAAAGTGATAATAAATTGGTTCAGAAAAGCAATCGATGTTATTTTTCTTCCATAAAAAATCACAGCAATCGCAAATTACTGATCCATTTTTATAAACTAAAAAAGATGAGGATTAATACTTTAAAATGATGATTTCATTTTTGTTAATTTCATTTTTTAATATTGAACTTCGAAATAACAGTCACTTCCAAAGGAGATTCGCCTTTGCAGAGTTCTACGAGTGAATATTATTCCAAGCTGTTACTACACATTTGTTTATTTTGTTTTCCAGATATTCATTGTTTTACGTACTGTATCCAACTGGAGTTTCTGTAAGTATTCTAAAAGTTAAAAGTAATGCTAGTTTTAAAGTGTATTTGCAATAGGGATGCATCTGATATATTTGGTAAATTTTTGGCTACAGGAGCGAGGAAATCAAGATTAAACATTGGCATATTGTGAGGGCAAACAAGGCATCATGGAAAATCCGGAAAGCTTGAATCTGTATCCTCAAGCATCTCAAAAGGTCCACAAACTAAGATTGGCCATCCTTTAAGGACAATGTTTGTTCCCAAAATAAAATTGCCTCTATGGTAGTGTGCATGACTAATATACTATTAACCCAGATGCGACAACAAACGGTGGGGGATGCGTACTAACTGCAGTCCGTGGGTTGATTCTCTAGGCCTTAAAAAGCTTGAATTCCTCGGAAAATTACAGGACCCGGTGCAGCATGACATTTGCTATCCTTGTGCCATATAAATGTGAACGAACAAGATAAAATTCTAAGGTAACAATGTGTGGTTTAAATTAAGCCTTTTTGATAAATTTTAATTATAAAAATGACATGATTTGGATACATTCCATTCTTAACACTTCTGAATGCAATCATTTTCGGGGTAGTTGTTCAACTCCCCCCCCGAGGACAATGATGCGTGACTTTGTAGTAAATGGATCACAAAGGGCTTTAATTTGAGCTGAAATTGTGGGCATCAGAACTGAAATTTCCATTGTTTGTGGGTTACTACATTAAAATGCAAGTTTAAAATTAAGAACATGACTAATAGTATGTGAACTTCATTGCAATGCTAATTAGCTTTCCTTTTTTTTTTTTTTTTGATGGTAGTAAATTTTTTGCTTTTAGGTCTGAGAAATAGAATATGTTGCAGACATACTTAACATATTTCTGGCTTGAAACAAGTCTGGTCCCATCTTACAAGGGAACAATACTTACTATAAGTTGAATATCCCAATGAAACTTGGTACATAGAAAGCACGCACATAGTTGACTAGAAAAGTGAAGTCCGTTTCGGTTGAACTTCAAAACTTCATGAGATATTGCCTTCTGAAGTTTCTTATTTCAGTTGCCAAAAACATTGTTTTTTGGCGGTATTTCAATTGTACATGGATGTTATCCTATACAACAATATATGGTTGCAATGAGACTTTGCTTCAAGACACCGCCAAATGCGCAGTCAGTTGTGACTGATGTGCATTGGTGCAAGAGTAATGAATACTTAAAAGTCCTACAAGAATATATGAAAACAATTTTGATATGAGCTATTTAATGAATTTTGCACATTTCCTATGTACATACTTACAATGAACAATTATGAACAGCAATAATAATGTGGTTAAAACAATGATAATTCATGCAAGGAGCTCATCCCATGAAAGCCATTGTGTCATAATAATTACAGTTTTCAGAAACGCTATAAAAGCAATATATTCATGCTTTTTCAAACCGACCCTCCTGTTGACGCAGAGTATAGCGAGTTAAAATATTCATTTGATGTCCTTTCAGTTTTTTAAAGCGATTTGTAACAGAAGTCCAAGATCGATGAATACCTTTTCTCGATCTTGTGCCGTTAAATGTCCAGTACCCCCATCCTTTTCCATATAATCATCAGGCAATCTTGGGTCGGAGATTGTTTTCTTTGCAGGTGGTGGTCCTTTCGGAGATATTTGTTCTTCACAAGAGTCGTCATCACTATCACCAGGCCCATCTTCTTCATGAATGTAACAGTCATTGAAACCAAGTGTTTGAATTTCTTCCATGACCTCTTCTTAATTGTCAAGCATATCCTTCATTTGAATAAACATTTCTATGTCTTCCCTCGTTGGATCGCTATTAAAAGCACCGTAACTCTGTAATAAAAGATATGTGACCGCTTTAGGATTTGCAGATCTCATCATGTTGTGTCATACTCAAAACAAGATTTGAATTTAAAAAGAGCATATTGATCTCACACAACATTTCGCAGTTTCACTTCTCTGTGGTCATTAATGCCGGATCAACCGTCACTCGACTTTATATAGCAGGGTCTCGGTTTATCGTATGTTATGCGATTCAGCCACATTTGGCGCGGAATTGCTCATAATGTCGTAAAACTGCACCCTGTAGTAGGAAACTTCAGAAAGCAATATCTTGTGAAGTTTTGAAGCTCAGCCGAAACAGACCACTTTTCTAGTCAACTATGTGCATGCTTTGTATGTACCAAGTTTCATTGGGATAGTCAACTTACAGTAATTACAGTAAAGTACTGTTCCCTTGTTAGTTCAAGCTTTGTAAAAATAAGTAGTGTCTTATGGCAGTAATGTGTTTGTCTTTCGTACTGTTAACCTTAGCTTGATTTCAATGGTATTGTGGGATGCGTTTGCCATTTTTCTGCTTACCATAGGCCAGTGCTTTGCTACCTGGACAACAGGATGACCCAGGCGTTTCAGATACCTCAGAAAATTGTACATCCCGTTGCAGTATGACCATAACTGACCTTATGCTGTAAGATGGAAACAAACGAAATAACGCTAAAAAATTCACTAATGTTCAATATGTCATAGTTTTATGATAACGCTCATCATTTTTAAAATGTTACATAATTATAAATAAAAAAATTATTATAAAATTATCGACCGAAGAATATCAAAAAACAAGTAGAATTATTTGGAGGGGTTGGGGATGTTTCTGTGAGTGAGGAATCAGGATTGCAGTTGATGGATTGCCAATTACTGCTATACATGCACCAAGTTGCATTTGGTTCACAGTAAGCTCGATTGCACATAAATGTACTGTAGTTCACCATTTTGCTTCACACGCTCATTCCCCTCCCAGGTAGGTACACTTGTAGAGCAGATTAAGGATGTAAAAATGGATAAACAATTCCGTCACTTTCATTTTTAAATATAGCAATCTCTCTTATTAATGCGACTATTTTTGTTTAATGATGTTTTTTCCCCTTCGAAATTGTTGATAGGAGAGATTATTATATTTCCTTTTGCATATTTTTTACCACCTCCCACTCTTTCTCTTAGTACTTAATAAAAAGCAGTATCTTATCCATTTCTCGGACATACAGAAACTGTCATTTTAAACATCTTGAACTAATAAAATTTTAAACTGGTCGGAATATACGAAATACAAATGAAGAAGGTAAAAGATATTTACCATCTGCAAAAATATTCGCAACGTTTCGAGAACTACTGTTCCCTTCATCAAGCGAAAGTGTCAAGGAAGTGTAGGTGTTCGGTATTTATACCCCAACTTTGGTTTTCCCCAAAGCTATCCCGCACTCGGGACCCCCCCACCCACGTCTTAATCTGGTTTTCCCCCATCTCCTAGCAAAAATGCGGTAAGGTTCAGGCATCGATTTTGCGATGTTCATCGCCTTACTTCGCATTCGAAAAGTCTCCCAAGACTCCAGAAAAAGTCTACAATAGCGAGAAGTTACATTTTTATGAAGAACTTTTGTACTTTACCTTCTTCATTTGTATTTCGTATATTCCGACCAGTGTCAAATTTTACTAGTTATGGTAAGCCCTGGTCAATCTTTGTACGTTGTTGACATCTTAAACTTGCTGAGTTTAGTTAGGATGGGGAATACAGAAATGTTTTTAGGCATTTGAATTCTTGTTAACATAAAAATATATCATAAAAAAACTTTTTTAATACTGAAACTGAAAAAAAAAAGTAGAAATACTTTAAGCGTCACTGTCTTTATATTTCTGGTGTTTTTTCAATGTAGGGTGAACTCTATACCATTTGGAAGGCGCTCAGTTTAATCAAAAAGAAGCAATTATATTCGCTTGTGCTTCCGAATGCCATAAATATGTCATTCAGCTATTATTATGCCAATATATTTCTTATGCTGACATATATACCAGGTAAGTGCTTTATTTATACGTAACAGCTTCCATGTTCTTTTAGTTAGAAAATTTAGTGTGCTAAATTTTAATTAAAACACTCTAAATAAAAAACTAAACATTCGAGTAACTTAAATTAGTGTTAAATCGCAGATTAGTCTCTCTTTAATCACTAATATCAACAATTACTAATAAATTTAAGCTCAAACTAGAGCTTTTTTTGGTGTAAGGGAAAAAGAGATGCCACCCCCATCTTGGAGTCAAACCAGGGTCCCTCCATTTAGCCCAGTGTGTCTTGACAGCTAGACCAACGAGGACAGGAACAATGCTCTCTTTCTCCGTATATAAGGATGTAAGATATTATTACTGGTCACTCCATCACTGGTCCAACTCCAGGATGGGGACGGCATCTCTTTTTCTCCCATACCAAAAAAAAAAAAGCTCTAGATTGAGCTAATAATACGTGGGTGTCAAATTTATTAGTAATAAAAAAAGTCCCCTATGAAAAACTCACAAAAAACTTGCCCCGGTGGCTTTGTGTGTTGACCATTATTTGGCAATTGTGTTATCCTTGAGAAGGTATTAGTAGCTTACAATCATCAGCGTAGAGTTCTCAAAATTTTTGAGGGGCCCAAGCACATTTTATGTACGCTTATACATTACGGTATATGTAAAATCGTAAGATTATTGGGAGGGCTTGGGGCCCATATAACTTCATGCCTATATTTATAATATCAACAGTGGCCAAAAACATTGGTTTTGTGATGAAAATATATATATATATTTTTTTTTTCATAAAAGTGTTGTGACCATTCTTTCCAGTTAATTTCAGCAAAAACATTTACAACGTTAAAAGAATAAAGCTAATTTAATATTATAGAAGTCATAGTGACATTAATAACTTTTATTTTACTTTTTAGTGTTTCCAATGATGTTCAACCATATGAGGCGTCAGCGTGTAAAGGTGTTGGGTCGTACCAAACCAAGTCAGAAAAAATTAAGCTAAATTTGAATGTAACAAAATGTGTGTGCATGTGAAACATGAATATATATATATATGAAGAGATTTATAAGGGAACAAATAAGATGTGCAATAAAAATATTCTATTTTTGCATTCTGAGCATTTTACAAATTTTAAATGCATATTTCTTTTTTTATTAAAATCTTATAACATGTGTCTACCCAAATTCTATTTCAAACTTCCCTGACGTTTCCAGACCAAATCTTAATCGATTTCCAGTCGCTAATTATAGTAAACAACACATTAAAATTACATAATCAAAACAGGTTTCAAGACTATAAAATCCACTAACGTAAACCCCAAAGCCATTTATAACTCAATTACAGTGAATTTACAAATACAAAAATTATATTAAAAATGCATTTCTTTACACTAAAAACTTGCATTAAATATCTATACTTTTATTTGGCATTTTTTGAGTTCATTATAAAAGTTTAACTATATAATCGCAAAGCTGATGCTTCACCTTTTATTCTTTTTAAAAAGTGTGTAGGACTATATATAAGGGTAAGGAGACTGGTATAATCAGAATCCTTTACAAACTAGATAATTTTAGCTAAAAATACTTTTTTTTTTCTTTTCTAAGGTTTAATTATATGTTTGGCAAGCATATTCTTCAGGGGAAAATATACATGCATAATAATTTTATATAAATTATATTAGTTTTGGTGCAAAAGGGTAATTTTTGGAAGAAATTCATATGTAGGGTATCACCTTGTTTGTCACAGAATGACCCTTGCTATCCTTGCACCATAAAAATACAACCAACCAACCTTCGGGGGAAAGTTTAGTCAAAGTATAAGTTTTTCAAAATTTTCAGTATGCAATGTGGTACAAAAAGCACAGTTCAGGAAAATTATTTTAATAAGCTATTTATTATAACAATGAATTTCAAATTTGACAGGCTTAGGCCTTTGCACTTCAAATTTCTCCCGATTTTTCCAGGTTCTTAATATTGATAGATACCCTGTTATAAGTTGTGCTTAGTTTTAAGAGATGTGCTAATTTTATAGTAAAAACATTCTTTTTATTGAATGAAATTAGTCTGGCCTGCATAAACTGATATTGACAGGCCCATCAAATATTCAGTTATCTGGGGAAATAAATACACAGCTACATGTCCTTAAATGCCTTAGTTAACTAACGCATGCACACACACACACATAAGAAATAGTATTAAAAAAATAATACTATGCAAAAAAAATTGGAGGGCTCCCACTGATTCTTTTTGATGAAATGTCCTACTTTTCTGTTAACTAATAATATCCACTGTAAGAAGTTAATTTGGAAAACGATCACTTTCTGTCACCAAATTACTACTCATCTTTAACGAAAGTCTTAGACCATTCATTGGACAGGAATTGATCATCTGCAGTTCTGGTGTTAACTTCGTATAAATGAAACAACAGTCCAAGTGAAGGAGCAGTTAAGTATGTCTGGTTTTGGAGTCATGATGTTTCTCAGTCGGTTCAGTTGTTGCCATTTGTCTTCAACATTTTTAGGTCATGCAGAAGAAGAAGAAACAGTGTTTTTAGAAGTTTGTAAAGAACTTGAAATGGAAGGGCGTCATTTGTCTAAAATGATCATGCTAGCAATGGACAGTCCAAATGTAAATAAAAAAACCCTTTTAGGTAAAAACAAAAACAGGCGATGATGTGAAATCATCAAGTTCCCCTGAACGTGACATTGGGTCTTGCAAACTACATATTGTACTTTTGGAAGTGGTCTCAAAGAATCACTCTTCATTATAATTGAAGATTATGCTCACAGTGCATGTAACTAGTTCAAACAATCTACTGCAAGGAGACAAGCACTGGCGTGCGCAGGGGGTGTTGATGGCTGTTGTAACCCCCCATTGCAATGAAATTTTGTATATTTAACATAGGAATATGTGAGTTGTAGCTCTGTAACCCCCCCCGTTAAGCCTATAACCTCCCCTTATGAACTTTCTGCATATGCCTATGGAGACAAGATTTTAAAAATTCTCAAGCATTGTTTTTTGAATCTGTTAACTACTTTTTAGAACGGGGACATATCCAGGGGATGGGTCTGGGAGCACGCCCCTCCCTGACAAAAAATTCTAGATATGTGCTTGGCTTCCACAGAAACCATAATTTTTTTTTTTGAAGTTCATTTTCAATTTTTAAAAAATAGCTCTGAAAATATGCATACTTCAAAAATGTTTCATGCGACATCAAAAAGCCGCCCATGCTTCACTAGTTTGGGAAGTACTGCTCCAGAGCTAAAGAGACTCTTGGAACAACGCAAAATTTTACTTTTTAAAGTTTGTGCCCAAGAAATAACAGATGTGTGTGTAAATAACTCTTGAAAGAACATGATTGTTAGTGTGCTGAAAAACAAGTTCCTCCTGCCCCCCAATGTAGTTTTTGATTCATATTAGTGAGCTGTTTTTTAAGTTTCTTTATACTTTTCAGAATGAACAGCCACTTGTTCATATTTTGCATGATGAACTTTGTGAACTAAAGATGTTGAGAAAATTCGCGAAACCAGATGTTGGAAAAGGGTTCTCTTTTAATTTGTCAGCAGTAAATTTTGCCTGTGAAACCTGTTGCCTTTGAAAAAATATAAGTAGGAACAACAGCAAAATGAACTCTGACCTTAACTCAAAATGTCTGACAAGAACAGTCTTGTGTTTCTAGAAAGAAGAGAAAGCAACGACTACACTTTTTACAACACTGCCAATTAAAAATGGGATCTTTAAAACCCTCCAGTGTCTTCAAGGTTTGATGCACACTAAGGATGAGAGCTACTTTAAACGGCTAGTGTCACTCAAGTACCACATGCTCTGGATGACAGCAACAGGGTCAAAGTTCTAGAGCAGTGATTTTCAACCTTTTTCATTTCACACCAAAATATATATATATATTTATGTATTTTTAATCTAAAAATAATGATACACACATTTTTCCTAAAAGCATTACTGATTCATTATAAGATGTGTTGAAACTGTCACATAAAATCCATTGTTGTACTTTTGAAAGAAAACACATAGTAGAATCGTGCAAATAAAAATTTTAAACAATGGCTGAAGTAAAGGGAGGCTCAAGGCCCCTTATGGGTGTCCATGTTGACATTACAATGTCCTTTTGTTTTCCCTAAAATTGTCACTTTTTTTGATTGAACTGGTGAGAGTTCTGAATATGTCACATGTATTTTTTAATGCAAGAAAATTTGTACTGAATTAACTGCCAGAAGCATCAAATTAAGAATTTGACAAAGGCACCAAAATCGCCGCTACACCTTTAGTTACATTTGGTAAGTTTTGTCTGCAAAATCGTAAATCCACCCCCTACAGTCGTAGACCAATAGGGGATACCTTTAAACTGAATATATTTCCAATTCATGGAGCACAAATTTTGCTTTTATTTAAACTTTATGCTTAAAGAACACACAGTTCTTCAATTGGTTCAGTTAACACTTTCTTGTAATCTTGAAGGGAGGGAACTGGGATTACAGCGCCGCCTCCGGCGGCCACCCTTCCCAATGAAACCCTTGCACAATTCCTCCTTGAAGGGAGGGAAACTTCTAACAACATGGATGCCGTATCCTGAACTTAGAGAGATTACAGTGATGGCAATACATCACTTAGGAATTGTGGGAACTGCAAGAGCTGAAATTCCTTGATTTACCAGTTCTGTTGTCACCATATTTTACCCTTTTTTTCCCTCCTTTTAATTTACACACATTAAAAATGATTCAAGGAAAACAAACGTTTATGAACATTTTATTGCTAACATTATTAGACTACATGAAGTTACAACATATGCCACACTATACTTATTAAACAGAAAAGCAAGAAAAACATAAGAGTTGAGATATATGGTTAATATAAATTCAAGTTTTGAAAGCTAGACCTATCGACACATTGTATATAATGCACATCTAAAAATAATCCACATTACAGAAGCTAAAATATTAAAGGCAGAGAGAAAGAGCAATTTGATCGATTGTCAGAAATGTAGTTTAATAAAACCAAATTTTAATTTTATATATACACATGTCCTGTTTAGGTTTCGATTTATGAAATTTACAGCATAAACACCAAAAATGTTTATATACTGAAATAGCAAATTTATATACAAAGTTTTAGTAATAGATTAAAATATTTTTTGATATTCTGTATGTACTACTACATTTACATCATTCTCTGCATTTGGTGTCTTGGAAGGGGAAAACGTGCTTTTACTAAAAAAACATTAAAATATAATGTATGATACTATTCCCACTATGTTATTAATAATAACTATAAGAAATAAAGTGCTATTTTAACCCACTTGTATTATTACCCTATATATATATATGCTGTTTGGTCATTGTCGGTAAAGTGTACATATTCATTTATTACGACGATAGCATCACACATACAGCCAGCATATGAATTTATTGCCCAGGTATCTAGAACACAGTAGTCATATATTTTACCACCCATACGAAGGCAATTGCAAAAAGACAATTTATGATGGTGTCACTCAACCCGTGACACGTTCTGATAATTTCCAATAGTGATGACACATGCGACTCTGCTTTATGGCGCAATGACAGGCCCCCCACTCACACTGGAGAAAAAATTCCCCGACTTTTCCAGCAAAATTCTATGACTAACCACAAGCAATTTCAATTGAACTTCGGTTGTGGAAAAAATGGCTTCATGTTCGTGGGAAATTTAGCTATTCAAAACAGAAGTTACGAATGGTTTTCCCTCACATTCCAGATCTAACCAAAAAATCCTGTTTTTCCATTCAGGGATGATTTAAAATTCCCTGACAATTGGTGTGCGGGTACCCTGCACAAAGTTCTACGGTTTTCTGAGGAATCTAATACTCTACTGCAGTGCTTCCCAACCTTGGGGTCACCGCAACTATATTTAGTTCCAATTATTTTTGTAAGGAATTTCATGCTTCCAACACTCTTAATATTTCAATATGGTTACATCACATCGCAATATTCTACTAATAGTTGTTAACTTACGTATATTATATTAATTACATATATAATTAATATAATATAATTTTCTATTTAATGTGTTTTCTTTACTCTGTTAAAAATGCTTTTATTATGCAAATGTGGTGGTGGCGTACAGAGGGGTCGAAGGCATCTTTTAGTTACTACAAAAGTGGGTCACAGATTGAAAAAGGTTAGGAACCATTGCTTACAGAACCAAACCTTGGTGTACAGTGGGCAGAAAATCTGCACAAGTAATACATGTGAGCAGGATGTGAATGATACAAATATGTGATTTTGAATGAGAACGAAAATGAGCATGTATTTACAATATAATGATGAAATCGACTGCTAGGAGTGGTAACTGTCAAGTGGCATTATATATTTAACCACTTGCCATTTTCAAGCAATTAGAAACAACTACAGTAGCATTTCGTTAATCGAAACTTTTTTTCAGTCGGCTAGATGTTTTTTCAACGGCAGCCAACTGACAAGATATAAATAGCCAGTGCAGTGTGTGTTATCAATTAGTTGAAATTTCTTATAAAGTAAGAGGAAATTTTCTGTTGTGCGTGCACACCAAAACAAACTCGCAACAAACAATTTTAACTTACAGTAAATTCTATAGTAAAGTTTTTGGTTAATCTGAACAGGTCTCGATCCCAATTAATTAAGAGTAACGAGATTCTACTGTTCTTGAAATAATACTATGAAAGTATATTTTGCATACTTTTAAATCATGCAAATGGGTTAAGAGATGTTATAATACAAGATTAACTTCTGTATGCACTTATGATCAAAGATAATTTAATCATACAGTGAAACCTATTCTAACGGACAGCCCTCAGATATGGTCAGATAAAAATTCCCTGGCAGAATCTGATTTACAATAACACACTTAATGGCAGAGTTTAAGCTGCGTAATTTTTTTTCTTTTCACATTTTGCGAAAGAAAATTGTATTTTGCAAAAAAATTTAATACAACTTTAGCTAAAAAGCAAAAGCTCTGAAAATTAAAATTTCCATAATTATATGTTGGAGGCTGCCATACGACAATTTTGAAGATCCCCTGTGATGTCATGAATGGATGATCAAAATCGGTTTGATTTTGAAAATGCCTACAAACTATGATGTATAGTAAAGTCACGGAGAATTGTATGATGATATCGCCGATTGTGTAATTTTGTACAAAATAAAAAATGTTATTTGTAGTTCTAAATTTTAATTATGGTATTTTGTTTAACATTCTCCTAAAGCACAACATTTTCAAAACTATTGCAAATACTTACAGTAGAAAAAAATACCTAAATTTAAAAATGCTATTTTTTTTTTTTTTTTAAAGCTAAAATGCTAAAAAAAAAATGTCCAGCTTAAACCTTGTTTAACGATCACTCTCAGATACATAGAATCATATAGTGATACCCTGTAAAAAACTAATAAACAATTATCAACACAAAACTATCACAGTTCAAATTTATTATTATCATTTTTCTCAACTACCAGAGAGGTCCTATAAGCGTAACAGCGGTGGATTTAATCTTGCAATTAAGAATTCACTTCAAAGGAGAACTGGCGAGAGTAAAATTCACCAAACAGGTACTGATCTATTTTTTTCCAAAGTAAACAAATTTTAATATTGAATGTTTTGTTGTAAATTTACTTATTATATTCAACAAATGCTTACGTTCGTTATCAAAAACTTGCCATATGTGCAGAAAAATACACAAGTTTTGAAATGAAGTATTTAAATGATTGAAATATATTTCACCTACTTCAGAAAGACCCCCCACCAATCTTTTACGGACAAATTTTTCTGTCCGGCGATTGTCCGCTAATAAGGGGTTTCACTGTATTTCATATTTTTAAACTGTACAACCATATTAAACATTTTACAATTCCATACACGGTTCATATATTTCGTATACAGAAACCACAAAAAATTAAAAACAAAGCTTGCAATAATTGCCAATTATAAACCAAGGAAGTAAATAACATCTTTATTAAAACCCAAAATTTAAAAAATTGGGATAAATTTTTTTAAACAATATTTTTACTTTTCACTCTGATGTTGGCACATGAGCTTTATAATGGCATTTTTCAATTTATATTTAACAGCTGAAATGCAGTCTTAATTAGCAACATTGTTGGTTACATTATAAACAATTAGCAATCAGTGCTAATTTGTGCTTTTATGACACAAGGGCAACAAAAGTCATGTTGGGCCAAGGCGTACAATTTCCCCAAGGAATTTGAACTTCTGCTGACCAGGGAACCAATCCCCGAACTATGATGGATAAACTCATAATAATCAGAAGAAGAAGAAAGGGACCACATAATCCAGCCTGAGTGCAAAGCAGACTTTTCTTTTTTCTTCCGTTTACTATAAGTCAAAAAACGGGTTCTATTTTGAATCCTAACTATAGAACGTCGGTCTGAATCCTAACATGCTTGCGTTTTGTTTTACGGTGCAAGAACAACAAAGATCATGCTGCGCCAGGGCCTACAGGTTTCCGAGAAATCGGAATCACTTAAGGCCCATGGAGCCAATCCCCAGACTATGCAGTGAGTGGTTTACCACCATTGGGTGCCAAATCCAGGTTAACAACTGGATTGGCAAACACATTACCACTGCAAGACCATTGAATTGTAATCATATTGAAATTAACAAATAGATTATTTTTACGCATAGCGAATTTTTTCATAATTTCTCAAATTCCTTTCCTACTTTTGTATTCGTTTTATAACCAAGGGCAAAGCAATTTAAAATTAAAGGCAGATTCGAGTAGCTTTAAAAAAAATCATGCGATTTGAAATTAAAGCAAGAAAGAACATCACAGTGAGAGACACTCGAACCCCCATACGACTGCTTACATTTACCAGCTTTAAAAACGAAGCCAAATAAGAAAAGAAACATCAAGCACGATATACAACTTGTAACTTAAAAAAAATCTCTAAATCGAAAACTAGCAGCACATCACGCAGTAACTATTTTGATTTTTCGCTGAAAATTCTGACAGGAAAAGCTATTTAGTGCACCGAAGACATAAAAATACCACATAATCGTAATTACTAAAGTCTGCTCTATAAAACACAGTGATAAGTTGTGCAAAGTCTATAACAGCTATCCTTGGCATCAGCTAAATTTGGCAAATTTCCTCCATACTTAGGTGTTCTCTTTTTTTTTTAAAAAAAGAGCAAATAAATACTCTGTTACTTAAAAGAAAAGGACAATTCAAATCGCTAACTTAATCTTTTGCGAGTATTCTGTTGACGTGTGAAAAAGGAACTCTTCATATACTATTCGCCAATGAAATGTACGTTCGAAAAAGAACAGCAAGACTTTTTGAGATGCCTTATAATAATGCAATGAAAAAACTAGGTTTCTATCCACATGCACAATGAAAATGCAGTCACCCCAACGTGTGTGTATGTGTGAGAACCATTTGCATCAAGTTTTCATAAAAAATTTCCTCTGGGAATTTCCAACTTATAATTAAGCAAATTATTTTTATATTCCTTAAAGTTAAGACCATTAATGCTAAAAACACTAATCCCAATCTCTGGTAGGGCCTGAATGAATGAACCGATATGAGCATGTTTATGAATAGGATTTTTTTTAAAAAAAAGTGGGTTCTAATAGAAACAAAATATTCTCTCACAAGAGATTTTATTTTACAACTAATCATATTGTTCAAAAGAAAGTTTTTACGCCCCAAAACTTCCTCCTTCTACACAGCCATGTATATGAGCAATATGTATAACTTACGAGTGACTGAATTTAGCTATTAGATATATTATGGCATTATCTTTGTTTATTTACGATTCTCATCTTTGAACACTTTACATATTTTACACCCCTTATTTAAAGCGTTTCCCCCCATTTCATCACTGTAAAAATCATTTGTATTCTATGTATACAGTAGCCTCCATATTTCGAAATTCTGGTAAGCCCTTATGATTTAAAACCCCGTTTGTAATATACAAATTCCGTTTATATGCAGTGAAATCTATATGTAATGATATTTTAGGGACCAGGAAAAGATGTAGACAGTTTATTGCAGCAGTTCCCAACCTGGGGGGGGTCGCCACAACTATTTTTAGTTGCAATTATTTTTATAAGGAATTTTATACCAAATGTTTCCAACGCTTTTATATTTCAACATGGCTACACACATTGCAATATTCTACTAATGGTTGTTAACTTTATATCTATAATATATATATATAAAATATTTAATGTAATATAATTTTGTATTTAATGTGTTTTCTTTACTCTGTTAAAAATGCTTTTATTATACAAATGTGTCGGCGGCGGACAGAGGGGTCGCAGATCTTTTGGTTACTATAAAAGGGGGTCGCGAATTACTTGGTTACTATAAAAATGGGTCGCGGCTTGAAAAAGGTTAGGAACCACTGGTTTATTATTATGGACGAGATTGAACCTGATACACTCTATATATGTTGGAACTGTGGGAAATACTATAAACCGATTTATTGTTGTAGGCAATTGTCATTATAGACAGGTTTCACTGCATATCCGAAACCTTTTTATATAACCTCAAAAACAATTACGGTATATTTTTTATAGGATTTTCTTAGTTCTATACATTATTACATACACATACATGATCATAGTTACATCAGTAAGTAATACACGAAAAATATGTTATATGTGTATTCATTGAACACAACATCTGAAAACCAGATACACTGAATCCAATGTGATTATATCCCAAGATATTCACTGAAAAGTGCTTCCTATCACGCAAATCTTCATAATAAATAGACACGTTACAATACAAAATAAATGATAAAAACACTGTTCAAGAAATGGTATATATGTACCTTAATGCACTACCCTATTTATAATGAACACATTCACGTTATAATTAACGTTACTACAAAGGTCAGGTTGACTCAAACAAAGCTATCTAGCAGACGCAACTCAATAACTTCATTAAAATTGAATGACATAACATTAACTGAGGGATCCTGTAAATATGTGAGGCATTAAGTAGTATATTTATCGAAATACGAGAAAACACTTGTGTACGTTTCCATTCAGAGGTGTTGTACATCGAAATGATGTGAATAACATGAACGTACGTTTGGTGACGGGAATGGCTAGATAGCAGTGAATGGTGTTGATGAAGCCATTCAAGCGTATAAGGAGAGGGTCTGGCCTCGTAGGTAGATGGTAATTACAAAATACAGATCCCCATTAAAAACGCTCTGACTTCCGCTGAGCAATTGCAAACGTGCGGCAATTGCCTTAAGACAACAGAGCCAAGGGAGAATACAGCCCAAAAACTCCAAGACCTGTTTGAAAGGGTGAACAAAGAACACATGCCATTGTTGTGCCCGAGACTTAGGTTTCTAAAAGTACATGCCAGCGACAGATCTGCTCTCCACGGTTTTCTCGCATGTCGTTCCAGTGAGCTAGCTCCTCTTCACCGCTGCTGTTAAGGCCTAACGAAAACCAGCCAATCATCTCTTTTCGTTTCATACTCCGCTTGTTGTATACAGATATCATCAAAGTGACATCAGGAAGCTGAAACAAAGCAACCTAAAAACAAACATATCGTTTTAACTATTGACAATATGCCTAGAGACGTGAAAACGAACTCGTACCTTGAATGACAAATAGTGAGAGAATGGGGAAAAGTTGAGCATTTTTCAATTTTATAAATTCATAATTGCATAAATTACAATGTGCAAATCATTATAGCTCTTAAGTATTGCTTTACGATCATATAGGTAGAAAATGCTATTATTAGTTGATATCTTCTGAAACTATATAAGTATAGGTACAAAAAGGTTAAACACTGGTAAAATAGAAAATGAAAAAGATCACCCACGCTTTCGGACGCGTCAGCAGCGATCTTTCATCAGGAGTAATGATGATGTTATGTTTTTGCCTCTTTTTATACTGGAATTTTCTGGAGAGAGAGAAATGATGCAGAAACATAACATCGTCATTACTCCTGATGAAGGACTGCTGCTGATGCATCCGAAAGCTTGAGTGATCTTTTTCATTGCTATTTTACCAGTGTTTAACCTTCCTATTTGCATGTCAATTTCTTCCCTGGTACCCTCTATCTTATTTCTAATATATGAGTGTAACAGTTCTACAACTTACAAAAGACATTACTGCACTTTTCAGTGTCTGTGTGTACTATAGCGACGTTGCTGAATCCAAAGGAGGGATAGAAGGTAGGAAGGATATTCTGAAGTATTTTAGTGAGAAAGAATATGCTTTCACTCACATTGATAAAACAAACGGATAAGTTTTTCATTTGCAGATTGAATACTGAATAACGAAATTGTGCAGAACAATTTGCTGCACTCTTCATCCCTGCAGAAGCATGGTACATTAAATAGGTCAGGTCTCAGAACATATAACCAAGTGGCATACTCGAGTTCATACCTATGTGTATATATGTACCTCTTGATTGCGAGGCAGCATACTGATATGTCTTGTATAAAAATGTGTGTGAATGGATACAGTTAGCAGAATATACAGTGTGTGTCCATTGCTATTAATGTGTCAAACTTTGTCTATATTCCAGAAATCAAGGTAAGGACCCGATTAATACATCTGAATGTAACTGATGAGAGAAAAGTTAGTCAGATACAGTGAAATCTTCTATATCGAATGTTGTAGTTTCGGAGCATGTACACTACTAATTGTGGCTAGTATAATTCTGTCTGTGCATTGCAGTTTTAATGAAATTTTTGGGTTACTTTCCCTTGTTTAGATTGAAAAATCGAAATCGCTAAAGACTCAATATTTAAAAACCTGTATAATTTGGCGGAAACTGAAAAGAGACTTTTTTTTACCAAGAGTGAAGAGATGATTATTTCATTAACTCAATGCTTTATAGAAGCAATTTTACATTATACTTTGTCCCAACAAAGTTTTATATTAAAATATTTGGCATGAGTATCAAGTACTCTAAACAGAGAGGGAGAAGAGGGCCTTACTTGAAATACAAATGTTTCTTTGAAAAGTGGATTGGGTTGGCCTCTGCGAACGGATGTTTTGCTTCTGGCTATTTCTTGTCCATTAGATGACACAAGAGATAGTTTCACATATGTGTCTGAAAAAAAATGCCACATCTTAAAAATATATAAAAGATTATTTCCCCTCCACCTCACATTTCATAGTCAATAAATATACATGGTTTCTATACATTAAAGGAAAACAAAGCCACACATACTAATCTAAAATAGTAAAATTTGCACGAAACTCAAACACGAGTCTGATTATTGTAATTAAATTAGTGGCACTGCCATCAGTTTATGCAATTGCTCAATGGCATAAAGATGAGCATTTCAAAGTAAGCTGCTGTGTCACATTGGAACTTTGTATAAAGGAATCGGAGATAGATTAACCTTAAGACATCGTTGTCCAGAAGAGCTGTGGTGGAACACCATTGGGCAATTGGGGGCAGGTAAGAATCAGGCAAACGAGGCTATATCACTGACTGTGAATCCTTCTACGGTCTATAGACTAAATCCAATGTCAAAAACTACAGACATAGCATCCCAAAAGTTTAGCCAAAGCGAGGCCTACTGCCTAACATTGACAAGATGGTCGTCAGAAGTTGCTAGACTAGTTTCATTTGGAACAGCTGACCAATCAAAATAGAGTAAGGACAGCAATCCAGGGACCTTTGTTTATCAGGTTTATACAGAACCTGCCATTGCCATTATATTTGGTCAGTCATCGCCGTAAAACCAGTTAGTTATCCATCACGTAGTCTCCCCAACTCCCTGTACAAAAAAAAATTGATCTGCTTTTACTGCAGTGCCGTATTTCCCAATAGGCTATAGACTAGGGCAACGAAATTGAGTAGTGATATCAAATTAAAAAAGTTTTTTTACCAGTATATTTTCAATAATGGAGGTAAATATTTTTTTTTGGTAGGGATGGAATTTTATCGTTTAACCTGGGGTGGCAAAAACCATGGGTTGGCCTTGAGTATACTGATATTTTAAGCCAGCCCTATCAATAGAATTTGGTAGGGGTGGAATTTTACCGTTTAGCCTGGGGCAGCAAAAGCCATGGGTTGGCCTTGAGCATACTGATATTCTCCACCATCCAAAAGCCCTATCAATAGAAAAGTTTTTGATGTATACTGAGTGTAACCAATTTTATATTCCTACTGCTGATTGGAGGGCGGACGGGTAGGAAGGGCCAGCAAAACAGTAAATCCGCCCATATTTGATTGACTGTTTCATTAGGGCTCTTCTCCTCACCATCGAACCATAGATCCATGACTGTCATAAAAAAACAATGCCTGTGATTAACTGCCCAGAAGAACAGGACCTCCATGCCAATCAAGCTATAAGATCTCATCTTGCTGGAGTTACTGTAAACGCAATATGAACTTCCACTGTGCAAGAGAGGCTGCTATCTGCATGTCAAATAACAAGCAAGTAATTTATCTACCCCCCCTCCCCCATTCACTGGAAATAAAACCAAATCAAGTGGTCTCAAGACAATGACACCAACCAATGGACAACTATGTTCAAATTTCAAAGATCAGTTCCTACTTTTTACGCAAGCTTGCACAATAGTTCATCTAAGACATGACTGTTGATTTGATGTAATCTTCGAACCCCATGTCTACATGTAACCAAACTAAATAAAAATCAACTCTAATCCAGCAGACCCAAAGGTCATGATTATAACCACCAGATTACCGAGACACATTTCAGAAATCTAGGATTAGTAAATTTAAAATACACATACCACAATGATCGGGAAAAAAGGCAGCTTTTTATTCCTTCATAGATTGTGCCTGTGCATTTTACGAAGCAAGGACAGAAAGGGTCATGAGGTGCCAAGACCTACAGTCCCCACACCCCACCCCAGATCCAAACCTCTTAAGGCCTACTGAACCAATCCCCGGACTATGATGAGCAGTTAGTCAGCAAGCATTCTTTTTCAGCACAGTTGGATAACAGCGTAGTAGGCAAACACATTATCCTTGCACCATCGCAGAGCCTTCCACTCCCTCAATATTGTTTTTCGTTTGTGTTTTTATGGCACAAGAGTAGCAAAGGTCATGCTGTACATAGACCTACAGTTTTCCACAGAATTCGAGCCACTGCTGGCAAGAGAACCAAACCCCAGACTATGGATGGCAGAAAAACGGCACACATTCTGCGATACCATTGGAAGTCAAAGCCAGGTTATTGATACGATGAATGAAAACGTATTGCCACTGCAGGTCTGTGGACCTGTATTTTTCTGAGAAATCTGAACCTCACACAGCTTAGGGCAGGGAACCTTTTCACATTCAAAAGCAGAATTAAGTTCGTTATAATCGAAGAAGGCCACATTGAAGAAATTTCTATTCAGATATAGGGGAATAGCAATTCAAAAATTTATGGGGCTCGTCCAGTTTTTTAACAGGTTAAGGCCGTAA
>QLNU02015270.1:26328597-26341734 GCA_006491805.2 Dysdera silvatica
AATAGTATATGGCATCTTTATTGGTATGAGATAAACTTTAATTTACCTAGTAGTTAACATAATTTCAAAATAATTAATGCCAGACAGCAGTTATGAACTACATCCAAGTATCTAGTTAAAGAACTGGTCAAGAATTGTGAAAAGAGAGATACATTTTTGAGGGGCGATTAGGCCATTGATGTTCTGCTATCAGTCGGAAATTATTGACTAACCGTGGTGTTCTTGCCCAGAGATGATGCAAGGCCATAAGATGTAATTGTGCAAAGGCGGCAGCTAGACGTGGGAACATAAGGGACTTTAGCGAGATAGATTGCTAACTTACGAGAAATGCTTTAAACGAAATTATTTACATGAAAATTGTATTTATAATTCATATTATGTATAGTTAATTCTGTGGCCTATTAATATAAATTAGTTACAAGATCATGTGCTTTGGCATTAAATGGGACAATGTATTTTTCTACCTAATTGGGGCTTGAGCCCTGTTTCCTACACCACTGATTAGATATATAGCAGAACCCCAATCATCAAAATATGAAAATCAGTTTGGGAGGATTATTTCATTGATACTACTTTTATCTTTCAAATACGTCCGCTTAAGATAATAATTAAAATAAAGTAAATGAATAAAAAATAAGATGAACAAAATCATACATTAAAAAATATGATTTGTTATGTCATTACTCCTCCTCAGAAGGCCATTAATTGCCAAATATGGTCAACACAAGAAAGCCTCCGGGGCGAGAATTTTGTGAGTTTTCGTGGGGGAATTTATTATACTATAATTTTTGCCACCCACGTTTTAATTACAGCTCAAACTAGAGCTTGTGTAATTTTGGAGAAAAAGAGACGCTTTCCCCATCCTGGATTCGAACCAGGGTCCCTCCGTTTAGCCCGGAGTGTCTTGGACCGCTAGACGAATGAGGACAGGAAACAACGCTCTCTTTCTCCGTATGTAAATTGATTTGGTAAATGATTTGTTTTGGGGAATTTGATGATCCGAAAGGCCACATGTGGCCTTAAGGATGCAGGTTCCCCACCCTTGACCTAGGGGGAAACGACCCCTGGAATACAGTGAGAAGTGGGCCAGTAAAAGTCACTAAATCAATTGGCAAGACGCCCTTCGATTTTGAATGCATGTTTTAATTGAGATGTACATATTATTAAAAAGTACCTGGAGCTCTATTCATGGAGACATTTCGAAAATGACTTCCTTTGTTCACTTCTGCAGAAAGACGACCGGTAGTCCCATTGTATGCCAAACCCAACAGCAGTTCTGGTAGACCACCATGCTGCATAGACTGCGTCGATCCAGTACTATCACTTCTGGCAAGACTTGTTATGTCTGCTCGGGAGTCAGAATGCTAAAATAGCAAGAAAATTTTCTTTGATAAAACAGTTTTCCAAATGTGTATGAATAAATTCACGTGAGAGATTGGACAAGATAGTTAAATTTTTGTTAACGAAAAAAGCAGCTAAAGCCCCGACTAACTCCTTTTACTGACAACATTACAAACCCATAATCATACATGTACACCATAGAAAACGTAATCGATGATCTAGCATAATGTTAGAATACAAGAGTATCGATTTGTTATTCATAATATCATTCATGCATATGTTCATCTAAAGTAGAGTTTGTAGAAATTAACGAGACTGTCATTTTACTTCAGTGCATACACAGTTTCAACACAAATTCTAGAAGCATTTGTGCTTAATTCACAAAAATCAGAAAAGGACTGAATCGTGTTAGCCTGATTTGTGACAATAATCAAAAAGTATCTGCCTTCGAGTTACGATCCGAGTTTCGAGTTTAGATTGAAGCAGTATGGAGACATGGGATGGGCTTTCTTTCCCAATACTTACAAATTAAAGACAATAAATATAATATAAGCCAAAATCATATATCTGCTAAAATAAATCAAAATTTGATTTAATTACAACTTTCTCCCTTAATTAAGGATTTTTTTTAAGAATAACACATAATGAAATTAGAGTTCAAGACTCAAGTTTTCTGGTGCAAACACATTCTTTCACTCATATATTCAAAAATCAGGATACGATTGACCTTTAAAAGGTCAATGGCAAAGAAAAGAATTCAGGGGACTTAAGCCCCATTCTATAACAAAAGCACATTGTTCTCATGAACACTGAATCTCTTTATCTTTTTCATAGCCACTCGAATCCCCCCACCCCAATTTTTGAAATGCTATGGCCCTTCCCAGGGTCAGCGCAATTGACAAGAAATAATTGGCTATTGACTGCAAATAGTTCAATATGCGAACCTTGATGAGCAGTTTTCATACAAAGAGTGAAAGAAGAAAACCTCAAGAACTGCTTTAAAAAGTATAAGATCTAAATTTACAATAACGCATAAGTAATAAGGTAAGCTAAAAACTGCTTCTAATCACTGAAACATAAATGAACTTGTAACCACCATTAAAAATACTTAAGACTTAACTCAAATTATTTGAAATGACTCAAAACTTACCGCAATATTTGATCGAGGTTCAAGAGTTAGCCATAGAGTCGTTTGCTGATCCAGGCGAATTGAAGTAAAAGGAACGACACATTCACCAATCAAATGTTCTCGACGCATCCTCTCACAGCCATTAAGTCGAAACCTGATACCCATGCTTGTAATTTCTTCTGTAAGTATATGCATATATTCTAATATTGAAGTAAACCAACGAAGTGCTACTATTCTTTAAATAATGAGAAAAATATAACATTTGGTAATGTGCGACTTTTTACACTAAATTCCCGAACCCTTTGTTTCATTAAATATTAAAACAGCACCTGGAATGATGCGGTTAAAGCTGAAACTTTCGTTGAACTGAGGTTTCTCGCCATGCCTTATTTTGGTCTTAAATTTCTGTCTCTTGTGCGGCAAAAGCAACAACCTCACCTTAAAAGAAATAGAAGATACAGATAAATTTTAAAATCAAAAGTCCACAGTAAAGCCAATCAACTTTCCCACATCTAAGCACAATCAACGGGAACACTGCAAAACCCCATTCATAAGGTCAGCCGCACCAATTAAAAAAGGAAGCTTATAAATAAATAAATAAACATGTGCATGCTATATTTAAATAACATTATGAAGATGAAGAAGATAATTTGTTAGCACATAGGTATTTTACTATATCAGTACCTAACTGCAATCTCTCTACTTATCTTAGTTCTACAGATGTTACCTCGAATTCGGATTTTAAGGCTGCCCGAAGAGGGTACAGCCCTTAATTTGACCGATCTGGGTACATGAAATATCATTTCATACTAAATAAATGATGCTAAATAAAGTCGTCATTGACACTTTTTCTATATCTTGTTTACTTTCCGATTTACGTTTAATAACTTCCTAATTTCAATACCAGAGGTGCTGAATGTATTGCATGGTCACTTCACTATACTTACACACCACTTTTATGACTATAGCTGTCGGCGTTCAAAAGTTAAGAGCGTGAGAAAGGACTTTAGTAAACACCCTGTATATTTTCACACATGTCTAATATAATAAGGGATTTTTATATGCTGGCACCATTATGCACAACAATAATTTGAAAAACTTATGGAAATTTTTTGTTTGTTTGTTTTTCAGTTTGACAACTTATTCGTAAGGCAAAAAAAAAATCAACCTGAACATGGTTTCCACCACCACGTTCCCTGGCAGGCAGATCTCGGGCTTGAAGAACATCAACGGTCATTTTACGCGATGGCACGTCATATGCAAATCCTACTTCTAATGATCCACATCGAGTTACGTTGCTCGCCTCCACACCTTCTGTATTACTGCGTAAATCAGTAGCATCAAACATCTGATCCTTCAAGAATAGACGTAATTTAAAATATTTTTATGCACAACAATATTCTTATATAACAAAACAATACAGTTTCACCAGGATATTCCACAACAACAGCTATTTCAACACTAACTTAAGCTTTAAAATATGACGTTTCAAGAGCCAACTGCTTCCTTTGTCGAATTAAGTTCAGTCTTCGCTTGACAGAAAGTGCAGTTGTCTCTCGGAACATCGTGTTTTAAACCTTATGCCAGTGTTGAAATAACAGTTGCAGTTCTTATATAGGCAATACATTTTACCTCAAAAATTTACCTACATATTAGAATGACAAACACATACAGCAAATGATAAAATTTAGGGAAAAAAAGGCTTTTTTTGATTTGTGCTTTAAGTCAGAATGACAGCCAAAGTCATATTATGTCATGACCCAGTTTTCTGAGGAGTCCAAAACCCCTATGGCCTATCAAATCACAACCCCTTTTATTAGCATCTATGTAGGTTTTCCAAGAAAGGGGGAAGATTGCTTCCAAAACACACTTTATTTTTCCATAAAAATTAATCTTAAAAAAAAAGCAAATATTGCAGAACAATAAGGAGAAGGGGGGCACGAGCCAGTGATAAGGTGACTTGTGCCCTCCTTATCACTGAACTATGGATGCACATGCTCTGGACTCCAGTGGTCTGAAAAAAATATAGTTCATGTTCTATGTATTGGGTGCATGTACGAGTTTCACATATTTTTGGAGGTACAAAGTATGCACATGGATTTGGCATCATACATGATGCTGTGATGACTGGAATTTTTGGCCAATGGAATGTATAGACAGACAGCAAAGTGGTTGTAAAAGCAAACCATTCATAAAAAAATTTCAAGTGGTTTAAAATAGCAAGTGATAGCAGCACTTCAAAGACTGTTTGTTGTATGAGTTTGATAGTACTGCAGCTATATTGTTACTATATGTTGTATGAGTTTGATAGTACTGCAGCTATATTGTTACTATATGTTGTATGAGTTTGATAGTACTGCAGCTATATTGTTACTATATGTTGTATGAGTAGTACTGCAGCTGTAACATGCCGAAATATGCATTAAGTGTATGGGAGGATGCGGTCAACAATAGCACATATTGTCGCTGGTTTCAGAAATTCAGAGGTGGAGACAGAAGCTGTAAAAATTAGCCACATTCCAGATGTCCATCAGCACAATAGACGGTAACAGATCGGACTAAATGATGCCAATTACATTAGTACATACATGCTCATGCTGTATTTTTTTTTCCTTTCACCTGAAAAAATGGGCAGAACTTTTACACAAACACCCAATAGTACCGTTGATAAATTCGAATCTAGATTGATGGCACAATAGATGAAAACACAATCACTATATCACCATAAGGACTTTTAAAAAAAATAAATAAAATAAAAGTATTATTCAAAATCAATGTTTTCATCATAAAAAACGTATTCAATTATCATGTTGGACATTGGGGTTTATAATTAATTTACAACAATTATGAACTTCCCAATCATATCAAATTAAGTTCAAAATATTAGGGAAATACTCAATATGTATAATATTCACATGTACACACCACTATCATTCCGGGTTTCAAGTAACTGCATGATTTTCTACCCACTTTTTACTTACTGAGCTAAGGCAAGTTGCTTTCTATCCTTTTTATCTTCATACTGAGAAAACACTTAAATTTTATACTATAAAGAAAATACATGGCAAAGTTCTACAAAAATAACAATTGACATAAGGCATCTTATATGCAGCATCAATTTAAGATAAAATTGTATACAACTATTTAAATCTTATATATACCTAATCTTTCAAATAAAGAGGGGAGAGAGGGGGTGATGCATACACACGCATGAACAAACTATCATTTTAATAATTCCCCATATACATAATAACTAAGAAAAGAAAACTACATTATAATACTATTAATAAAGATTTTGTAAAAAAAAAAAAGGAGTAGGCTGGGGTAACAAAATTACTACCAAAAAAATTATTTAAGTGGTGGCACACAAATTATCGATGTCAAAAACTAGAATATCAGAGCTATCTGAAAGGGTTGATTAAATTACCTATCACACACTTTAATATGAATTAAACTGTCTATCGCACAAGATGTTTAGTTCTAACAAGAACGTTTTGTAACTAAACTTGAATCCCATGTCTCAAAACAGGACAGACAGCATAATGCAACCTGAAAACCATGAAACATTTACAAATATCCACACATAATAATTTAACCCAAATTTAATAAATATAACCATGGACACAAAACCAATGACACTAACTGCAAGTTGGTGGCAAACTCGTGGATTTTCAGCTATTAGTCTGCTACGTTAACACTACGCCCAAAATACGCAAATAGCACCAAAAAACAAAAAACTAAACGTTTGCTCCAGAATCCCCCTCCTCTATAAGTACATGCATGCGAAGAGAGAAAATACCTTATAAACCTCATCAAAACATTGAGCATAAAACAATTAACTAAGAAAATTTATCTGACCAAATGGCTCATACCCATTCAAGCGTAATTTATTTATATGGATTTTTAACTCTTCCTTTAACAAGTTCCATACAGCTAGAAACAAAAATTATTCCTCAGCACTACCACTATCTCAATTTCGTGTGAAAACAAATGAAACAAGTATAGTTTTTGAAATTTGTTTGTTTGGCACACAATATTTACAATATATAATAAGCAAAACAAAGAAAAAATTTATCGAGTTCATGGAATTTCTGTTTTTTTTTTTTATTCTACCTTCAGCCTTTAGATGCCCTTTGGAATAAACATTTTACCAATACGATGTTGATATGTCAACCAGCAATAAAGAAACTTACATCTGTTGCAGAGTCTCCACAAGCAGAAAAGGTGTCGTTCGAAGCAACTGGGGAAATGTCAGTTGTCTGAAAGGCACTGTTTTCAAAGTGCTGAGTTTGACTTTGGTTATCTAATAAAGGCTGCATAACTGCTTGCCGATCGTCCCTTGTATCTTCGTCACTCGCTTCACTCGACGAAGAAGGAATACTCCCTGACTTGCCAACACCTCCTTTTTCCAATAAGGAAACAGGGTCACAATTGATAACTCTATTTCCTGTTTCTGAGGCTTTGACTTTAAAAAAAAAGGAAGAAAGAAAAAGTAAGAACTAAAGAAATCAGAAGACGGAGAAAACAGAACAGGAAGTTAATTAAGATTCTATGGAAACATATAGCTATACAAAAAGAATTACTATGACATGTAATTGGAATTAAAAATAGATTATCTATTTAAAATTATATGAATCACTACATTAGCTGATGCACCAACATAAAATGAGAAGACACCAAACACTTAACATATAAAAATTATAACAAATACAATATTGCACATATTGAAAAATATGGATATATGAAATACAATATTGTGCAAATCTATACTTATCAATTGACAAGCTTTGACAATGAACTTGGTTAAAAATATAATTTTAAAAATGTCTTTCCTCTTCTACATACCTTTGCAAACTTTTATTACAATATTAAGGCAAATAATATAAAAAAGAAATCATATTGAAAAGGCTGATAGCATTTTATTTTCATTTTATATTCTATTTTCATTTATTTTCATATAACATCCAATGCCAGGTCCTCACTCACATTTAAGAAATAAATTCCTTGACCAATCGCAGGGACCCAGTTGCAAAACACGGTTGTAAAGGAGGTGGGGGGGGACAGTTGTGCATTCATTGGAGATTTAACTATTTAAAACAGAAATTAAGTTTGTTTGTGGTTTTATCGCTCAAGGACTACAGCGGTCACGTTGGCCAGGACCTACTGTTTTCCGAGGAATCCGAACCTCTTAAGGCCTAGGGAACCAAACCCCGGACTACAGTGAGCAGTGCGATCTTTATGAGATCTCTGAGTAAGCGTTCTTTGCACTGTTGGGAGTCGAACCCGGATTAACGGCGCACTAGGCGAACGCGTTACCACACTGCGCCACCGCAGGGCACAGAAATTAGGATGGTTTTCCCCGATTTTTCCAGGTTTGACCAAAAAATCATGTTTATCTTGGATTTTTAGGAATGATTTTAAATTCCCTGACAGCTCCATGTGTGTGGGCAGGGCGGTGATTAGGAGAGTGAGCTGGGTGGCTGCTCAGGATCACTAAAATTTAGGGCAATCAAAACAGTGTAAAACAAGTACAAAGAAAATTAGTTTTTAGCGGGCCTTTTTCCTTTCGACAGAGCATTTGGTCAACATAACCTTTTGCGTGTGATGTCATACTTTTCATAATGCTCATGTAGCTTTTAAATGGTGGTCAAGATAAATAATATTTATAAATGTATTATTAGTCAAATGTGTTAGCATCAGTAGCCTAGTATAATATTGCATATATTTTTATGACCATATGGCCACTGCAGAGACTCTTAGTTTTGGACACTGAATAGACAATTTCATAGATGTAGCCAGAGGGAAGTTTTGGAGATTGGACCCCCCAATATAGCAATGAAATTCCATATATTTAACATAAAACATATGAGTTGTAGTTCTAACCTCTCCCATTAAGCCTATAACCCCCCCTTATGAACTTTCTGTGTATGTCTATGCTCACTGAGCTACTTGTCTATGGAGCACTAACAGTACACAGAATATGTTCAAGTAGTATAAAACAACAGTATATCTGGTCAGGCCAGAAAAAAGAAACTGCTGGACCACGGGAGGTGGGGTTAGAAACAAAAGATCAGCATCTCCTTCATAAAAGACCTTCTTCATGAGAGCAAAATACCACAGGTCTTCATAAACACCAGCGATGTAGGAATTGGGTGCAGGATGTGTGCAGTTCCACTTACTAACTTCTCCCCTGTAAGTGAAAAGAAGTGAGATTTTTTCACTATCACTCACTCTTCTTGTTGCCATAGTGTTTGAAGAAAAAGGCTTGTATTGGTGGTAACTTCTCGTTCCAGGTATTGTGTGGGTTTTAGACAATCTCTCTTCAAGTTTAATGCGCAACACGTCATTGTCATTCTTCTCTAGGAAGTGTAAGTGAATACTTTCAATATAGGTTTTGCAGAAACTGTAGTCACTGGCAGCTGTTATTTGTAAATCATCAGGTATCTGGAGACTTGTTTTTCGTAAGACGTGCTTTACAGTGCCATCTAAATCATCACATATGGATTTACGATGACTTGTTGCAAAAAATGAGTGCTCAGCATGACATAAAAAGTTATTGTAATGTTCACAGAGGTTTTAGAAGCTTTTGCGCTTTTTGTATTGGGCAGCCCAGCACATCAGTGAAGTAGTAGATCTTTATGACTTGTGGATGGTGTTCCGTAAGCAACCGCATTGTTTCCCTTTAAACTGCATTTACAAATCCTACATAATGTTCAAGGTCATCACTAATGAAGTAGTGGTTTGATATGATCTTGTTTCCACTTCCATTTGCTAAATAAATGCAAACAGGGTGAATAGTACACCCTACCCACCCTTGTCCAGTGATAACTTTGTATATAATTTTAAATGATAAACGCACAAGTTTCACTGAAATCCATCAACAGAATGGCAACCTTAGAGGTTAAATGTTTTTTCATACTTTGTGGTGCCCTTGGTTAAGATCTAGCTATAAATGAGTGAGGAATAAGTGTTCCTAGTTTACATACAAGCCCGTTTATGTAAGTCTTGAACAGTATCGTATGTTTCATATAGTCCCGCTCTATCAGCATTTACCCACTAGCTACATTCAATTTCCTCATCAAAATCATCAAAATAGACTTTTCTTTTAGAAATTTTAATAAATTACTGTTTAATGGACATTTGTCACAATGGCGAAGCATACAATCTGAATTTTTTGGATCACATACAAGGAATTTCATCAGGTCTTTGTATAATTCTTCCATTTGAACAGCATCCAGTAAAAGTTTTACATTTTGATGTATGGTACATGAACAAACTGAATGTGTACCAACTGCACCTGCTGGAGAACACCATTTAGGCCTTAAAGTATGAAACTTGAAAAAACCTACCTTGGTATTTTGATTCTCAAACTTGAAACAGGAAAATAGTTTTCTTAAATTACTAAGAATAGATCTTTTTAGAATGTACACATTTGTCTTTATACTCACCTTACCTTTGACACCTAGTAAAATTCTTGAATGTTCATTGTTTCGATAAAATTCTCTTGCAAGTTGAATGGTTTCTTTAGAGAGCAATTTGCCTTTCCTAGAATCAGGGGTGGATAAACATGCCTTTATTCTTTTCCAACTTTCTTGCTTGACACACACTAAATATTCGCTCACAAACTCTGCCATTACTTTTTCTCTGCTCCAAGAAAGTGGGGCTAACATTAAAATCAGTATTGTGTTTTCCTTCCAACATCAGAAGTTTTTCATTTCATTAGTGAGATCATTGAATCAAAATCTTTAGCTTTTTGTGATAAAACAGGATCTTTATTATTACTGTCAGAATTTCCCAGGGAATAATCTAATGCTCAACTCATTTTCTGTTTGACAACAGATTGAATATTTTGCAATTTTCTTTTGCCGTAGGATCCCTTGCTATGTGATGGAATGACATGTAGCTTCAAAAGAAAGCATCCTAGATCGTCGAATGTTTTATTAAAGTCCTCTGCAATTTACTTTCTTGATTCAGGATTATCCAGTTCAATGGTTGGGTCATCATTATCACTTTCATTACCCTCATTTATATTAATTTTTCTCCTCACAGGAATTACGACACAGGGACACGGCTTTTGCACAGACTACTAATATGGACACCTTTGGAGTTCAATGATTTTGAAAAATCTAAACTAATAGTTCTTGAAGATTTTTTTTATTGACCTTTTGTGCTCTTTATTTAGATTGCAGCATCTCCTTTCATCACTTTCAAAAACCTTTTAAGTGTAGTAATTGTGGTGAGAACATATGGTATGAGAGTACAGGCTTTAACTCCAGTTCTAAGCATAATTAAATCTTTCTCTTCATCACTTAAATTTGAAATATATCGTACGGTTTTCAAAGAAGTGTAAGTTGTTTGGTAGCAGTCTGTTTTAAGCAATAAACCATTACTACAAGACTCATTACATACCACAAGACCATTCACCATGGTTGAGTAATACCAGCTGTAGGACAATTTCATGTATCTATATTCTCCATTTAAAAACCTTGGGCCTGATGTAACTATATATATATATATATATAGTGGTCTCCATATAATGAAAAACAATATTTATATATCGAAGTTTTTCTTATATAGAATTCGATTTTTTTTAACTTATGTTTTACAATTTTTCAGTAAGCCTGTTAGGTAGTAGGGATAGTTAAGGATTATATATATATATATATATCTTGGCTAACTATATCCTGGCAAACAAGAAATCAGTTATTGAAGATTGCAGCGTACTGAACAGATTTAATACTGGAAGTGATCATCGAATTGTGAGATGTAAAGTGTGCTTAAATACTAAATTAGAAAGGCAGAAGCTCATTAGGAAACAAGTAAGTAAGAGGGTAGATTTAATGAAACTAAAAGCAAATACCGAGGCATTCAAGTTGGAATTAAAAAATCGCTTTTCTGCACTGGAAGGACTTATTGAAGAAATTGATATCTCAGAAGCAAATGAAAACATTGTTAAGACAATAGTTGAAACTGCTGGGGAAATTGGTGGTGTAACCTGTAAAAAGCACAATAGCAAATTATCTGAGAAGACGAAACAGCTCATGAAAAGGCGAAGAGATATGAAGGTGGACAATTAAAATACCAGTTCCAGGATTGAGTACATAGAACTTTGTAAAACTCTGCGCAAAAGCATGAAAGAAGACATAAGAAAATTAAACTGTGAGCTAGTAAGGAAAGCCATTGAAAATAACAAGAGCCTTAGGGTTGTTAAAGGAAGTTTATCTGTTGGGAAGAAACACATCATTGCATTAAAAGGAGAGGATGGCACCGTAACAAGAAATAGGGAAGAAATACTTAGAAGAGTTGAAGAATTCTACAAAAATCTATACGAAAGTAACAGTGAATTAAACGAAGACATTGAAATAGTCGAAGGAACAGCTCCTAAAATCTTAAAAGAAGAAGTTTCATTTGCAATAAAAAGCATGAAGAAAGGAAGAGCCCCTGGTGATGATGGTATTACATTAGATATCCTAAAAGAAGCTGGAGAATATGTAGAAGACATACTTGCAAAATTCTTTACCAAATGTCTTAACAGCGGTAACATACCAAACCAATGGGATTCTGCAACAGTAATTCTTTTGCATAAAAAAGGTGATAAAGAGGATTTGAAAAATTACCGACCAATTAGCTTATTACCTGCTATATATAAAATCTTCACAAAAGTACTAACACATCGCCTGCAGAAAAAATTAGATGCAGCTCAACCAAGAGAACAAGCTGGATTTCGAAGTGGATTCAGTACAGTGGACCATATTCAAGTATTAAGAGAATTAATTGAAAGAACACATGAATATGAACTTCCATTGTGTGTTGCATTTATTGACTATGAGAAGGCCTTTGACTCTATTAAAACATCAGCAGTCATCAACTCTTTAAGATCAACAGACATTGAGGATGTGTACATTGACATGGTGAAACGTGTGTATAAAAATGCAAGTGCAAAATTTCGGTTACATAAAGATACCAAAACTATCAAACTTGGCAAAGGGGTGAGGCAGGGAGATACCATTTCTCCAAAACTTTTTACTTCAGCTTTACAGATGATTTTTCAGCAGATAAATTGGAATAACAAGGGAATAAAAATAAATGGTGAATATTTAAATCATTTGCGGTTTGCTGATGACATTGTTATTTTTTCAAGAAACCCGTCAGAACTCCAAGACATGGTACAGGAGCTCTCAACTAGAAGTAAAGAAGTTGGACTCAAGATGAACCTACAAAAAACTAAGATCATGTTCAATAATTTCGTAGAGGAAACAAAAATACAAGTTGACAACATTGAGCTAGAAATTGCTGATTCATATATTTACCTTGGCCAGCTGATTTCAATGGATGGCAACATTATGAAAGAACTCAACAGACGTATTAAACTTGGCTGGAGTGCATTTGGAAGAAACAGTTTTATCCTGAAGGGGAAATTGCCTTTGTGTCTAAAAAGAAAGGTCTTCAACCAGTGTGTATTGCCAGTCCTCTCTTATGGATCAGAGACATGGAGTCTAACAGTTGGAGCAATACGGAAGTTACAGACAACCCAAAGGAGCATGGAGAGGTGCATGCTTGGAATAACTAGGAGTCGAAAAAGGAACACTTGGGTGAGAGAGCGAACTAGAGTAGAGGACATCATTGTTAAAGTAAAAGGGGTGAAATGGCAATGGGCTGGGCATATT
>QLNU02015270.1:26350505-26369191 GCA_006491805.2 Dysdera silvatica
GAAAATTATTTTTCATCACATTATGATTTTTACATTATTATTTTAATATCACACAAATAGCTAGGGTGACCAACTTTCCTGTATTTTCCAGATTCTCCCATATTTCAGCTACTACGCCATACTCATTATATTATGCCTAAAACATTGAACTTATTTTCTTTATTTACATATAAATTTGTATTCTATACTGTGACCTGTATATTATCATTCCCTTTTTTTTTCTAATAACATATATGACCTACGATAATGTTATATAAAAGATAAATTGTTCTGTTTAATATTAGTTATTAATTTTATGAACATTTGCTAGACTGTCGACAGTCTGCTCAAAATTTGCTATCTCCCAAAATCTAGTCCTTGTCACGGCTAAATCTTAAATTCATGGGTGAAAGTCGGTCACCCTTCGCATGGCGAACTAACTTACATATGGGCCCTATATAAAGAGCACATATTAAAAGTGAAAAAGGATCAGGGGCTCATGGTCAAATTTTTTCTGAAAAAGGGCTCTGCGAGCCAAAAAGTTTAGGAATTACTGCTCTAGACAAGGCTATCATAAACTTGCTTATAAAATTCTGATTTAAACTTTAGAAGTATCAAAATCCATTCAGTTTGACAAAAGCCAGCAAGAGTAGCATACAAATTTCAAGTAGGAATGTAAGTATTCATTGTCGAGAGAAATAGGAACACTGATATTATTAATAAACAATAGCCAAATGGTGGTATGAATTGGTAAACAACGACCAAACGGTTGTACACTAATTAGCAAACAGTAGTAAAAATCGGCAAAGACATCGGTATATTGATAAAGCGGAGGAGAAATATTGGTGTACGAACAAAGAAGGATAGAAACATTGGTAAATAAAAAAGCACATAAAGACTTCCAAGCTTTTAATGCAGGTTATTCCCTTTTCCAATTCTTAAAACAATATGATTATGTTCCTAACTACTTAAAACTATTTTTCAAATGCACTACCATTTTTTTTTTTCTAAATTTTTGAAGTGCACAAAACATTATTTTAATTAGCAACTAACACTGCCATTGTTAAATAGTATTGCTTTCTTCTCAATATTCACTTTCATGTGAGAGTAACAATACTTTTGATGCAAAAAATAGTGTCATTGGCAAAACTGACCTAATTTAAGCAATAAAATACATTTAAAAAAACTGAAAATCATGCAGTTACTTGAAGTAAACAAAAAAAATAGAGTACTAAAACACTAAGAGGGAGAAACAACTTAAACAAATAAGCAGATCTATTCCCACAATTGACAATGCATACAAACACAATTCTCTGATGTGGTTTAAAGATCAGTCTAGAAAGGTTCTACTACTAAACTAATGAAATGTTATTCAGCTTAACTGAGACAAAGGCAGGGCACTGATTTATTTTGCACGTTCGATATGCTAATATTAACTAACAAGATTGAAAATTCATTTCTTCGCATATTGAGCATATGAAACTCACCTTCAGTTGGAAAGGTTGTTTACCATTTTCTATTTCAACAGAAACTATTAACAAAAGCAAGCAAATGAGCAAATAATATAAAAATACATGCTTCATGATTACAGACAAACAAATTAAACACAACTAAACCAAAAATCTAACATCAAATAAAATAAAATCACATTAAATAAAAGAGTAGCTCAAAAAATTAAAAGAAAAGAATACAAAAACGGCAATGCACTGTCATAAGATGAAATTATGTTTTTCTTTTTTTTTTAAATTACCCCCTCCACCCCCATTTATGTTCTCAAAGATATATACTATGTGACATGCCCGTATCCAGAGGGGGAAGATCTTAGGGATCGCCCCCCTCTCCCAACAAAAAAATAAATTTTTAATTGGACTTGGCTAAGACCTTGCATGCTGTAATTGTATCTCGATATATACGGAAAATTTTTTTTACCCTTTTTGCTATTAATATGGTGGCTCGAATTCTTCGAAAGCACTGATTCTACTAGCTCATCACGTTTCGTTATTCATGACTACAGCTGTTCTGCTAATGCTCACATTACAGCTGTAAACACACACACGATCATTTCACATTAAATCTGTCAGTTTGTTTTTACCCATAATTTCATTAAATAATATGCTTCATTTGCCACTGCTCACTTTTGTGTCTCTGTTTTTATACAAATTCAGACATCTTCATATCAAGACACATTCAACATTATCTGCAAAATTGCTGCTTTGCACAATAGCTCCTGGTAGTCATAGTAAGTTGGCCACTCAGTGTATAGGGTGGATATGTGCAAATATTTAATACCCGATATACAGTATGAGCTATTTTATAACAGAACAATATAGTTTTTTGTAGTTGATATTGTAAAAATATCTAAGATTGTGTTGTATTAAGTCCTACACCTTTTTGAAGAGTTCAATCCTCTGTTGCCTAAAGTAGTATTCCTCAACCGCTGAGCCGCAGCTCGGTATCCAGCCTCAGCATCAATTAAACCAGGCCATGAGAGATTCTCCTGGAATTTGTTATTTTAGGTTTCTAAGTATTTTCCATAAATAAATATTTTATTCTGGAAATATTCTGAGGAGAACAATACTTGCGAATGCGTCGAAAAGCTCAGATCCAAAACCCCTAAATAACAGCAACGCATCAAATACCAGTTAACAAGTCATCTATTTTTAGATATTGAAGTCTTCATGAACATAATCAAGAATTTTCAAACATTAAGAAATATTTCAGCATTCGAGAAAGAGTATACCGCTGATTGACTAGTCATAAAAATTGCTCAAGCGGATTACAACGAAGTGCAGCGGTGCCATGGCCCCATTTACCATTTTGCCCTAGGTTACGTTTTTTGGGGGTTTTTTTTGCCACCCTCCCCTGCTACTTTTTTTACCACTCCTTCCTACCTGTCTGCCCCCCAAATCAGTGACAGGAATATAAAAATTGTTACATTCAATATACGCCAAAAAATTTTGTATTGACAGTAAAAATATTGAAAAACAAACTCATAAATTGAAACATAAACATTAAACAATATTAACTTATATTGAAGTATTATTTCTTCTTGGTATATAATAAATCAAATTCAATTTTATTGAAATAAATTTTAATTTTAACAAAAAAATAAAAGCACATCGAATACTGGTATTTAAATGGAAAGCATGACGTCTAGCTTTCTTCTCGGCAAAACATCTGATTATATCATATGGTATTGATTTTGTTATATCAGACTCAATACACAAAATTTTGCCGCCCCAGTCTATAGCCTATTGGGAAATATGGCGCTGAGTGGTGTGTTCTACATTCTGAAAACTGGACTAAATAAATGTTGAAAATATCAGCAAACAAAAAGAAAATAATAATAATAAATAAAAGCAAATTCTATACTAACAGAAGAAGTGTACTAACACACTTCATGACTATACCATAATTAATTATTAATGCTTATGAGAGTTTAATATCCGAACTTTGAAAAAAAAATTGGGAAGACGGTACTTAAGAGTTCGTTTTTAAGACAGGACCCTCGTCTCATTAAAAAAAAAAAAAAAATTCACCGGACTGTAGTCTCATAAAGGTTAAAATGCACTAACCTACAGAATCAAACCTCAGATTACAGATCAGTAACGAAAAGAAATAGAAAAAAGTGCTTTTACTACCACTAAGAATTAAACCCAGATTTGCTTAATGGTAGACACATGCATTATCACTATGTCACAAATTTTAGATGGTTGGTTGTATTTTTATAGCACAAGGCACAAATTTTAGCCAACTCAATATTATGAACAAATATTTAAATTATAAATACAAGCTTGCATTAATAATTGACATTAAATAAATTTCAATAAAAATAAATTGTGTGCACTCCTTAGTCGATCATTATTTTAATTGACATTGCATTTTTTAAACTTCTTTTCAGTCTTTTAATCTTTAATACAATATAGCTTAATATGTGAGATCAAATCGTTACAAAGCTTATATTAAAAATTTAAATTATTCATTTAAAAAGAACGTTGATCATATTTAAAAGTTGGAGACTGCACCAATTTTACTTTCGCAAATTACCTAAATCTTTCGAAGCTTGCTCCCTACGTTCAACTACAGGCTGGTTACAACACGGAAATCCACCGATAGTTGTGAAGCATAATTTCTTGCTTAAATAAAGGTAAAATATCACAAGGACGACCAGCAGTGCTCCAACAGCACCAAGAAAGGCTGACGCTTCAGATGGAACTATAAAAATCGGTAAAAGTAAAATTACACAATTGGCACACAGACCAAACACTCAGAAACTAAATATTCAAAAGGAAAAAAAAAGTACAAGACACTCTGGTGTCAATGTTGGGCACATGGTTTGCCTCTCTGTCAGGGTGATAACTCTTTTTCTTCTACATATATAAAGCTTTAGTTTGAGCTAATAAAGTGGGAAAAAAATAAAAAAAATGATTATTGAAAAAAGAAGCGATCTATATAAATTATTTGGCACTAGTACAGATTACAGAAACAGTTGAGGCCTTTTTTCAAAACTTGCCGTCACAGATACATACGTATAGGTATTATATTAGTCATTTTGGAGGAAAAAATAAAACATTTTTTCATTAATGAAGGAATGTTTTGAACTTTGCTGCTGTTCTGAATTTTTTTTTTATTATTGCAAAACTTTGCGAACTCAAGTGATTAAGGTGCGAGGATTGACTGATGTTTTCAGTAAGCAGGAGACCCCACAATGCTTGTACGTACTGGATCACAAATACATCTGGAAAACAACATTCCATTGTGGTGGACAGTCGCTAAAAGTGTTGGCAACTTGGCAGAATTGCTGTAAACTGTGCTCCCAATTATTTATTTCATGATGCAAGACATTTTGCAGAGAAAAGTTACGATTATTTAGCTTTGTGACAGCCACCTTAACTGCAGTCACGCTTGCTATTTTTTTTGTTTTACTTAAATGATGCAAGGACAGATAAGGTCAAGCTGCACCAGAACTTATGATTTTCCAAGGAATTTAAACCTCTGTTGACTAGGACAGTGAACCTCATACTACAGTGGACAGAAAGAATAACACACATTCTATAATACCATGGGATTTGAACCTAGGATAACAGACAAATAATGCTATCTTGGTGTAACTGCATGCGACGCTACCCATATCTCTCACTATCCTCTAGAAATTGCTGAAAATTGCACTATATGGGTTTGTGACTTAATATAGTGTGACATCACATACATGTGTATAATGCAGTAAGAACTGGTTTGAGACACCATTTTCTGCTTAACTCAAGTTCTTACATCTGAGCGTTCACTTTGTTTTTTTATGGATTACGTATGCAAGGTAAGAAAAGTGTGATTGAGTGGGCCATGAAAGTGGAGTTAATTGCATCTGAGTATGAGTGTCTGAGGTGCAAGAAGCCGATGAAAACGTGTGCATACTCGTTTATTTATTTATTCTTTTAGTTTGGGGGGGGGGAAGAGGAAGAGAAAAGGAGAGAAAAAGGAAAAAAAGAGGAGGAAAAGATGAGAGAAGGATTATCGTTTTTTATTTTGGGTTAGGGGGGAAGGGGAGGAATCATGAAAATCCCAAAAAACAGCGTAAACAACATGGCGGTTAGTCACCTTGTGCTGATGCCAATTTTGGAAACACTGGCTAGAATTGATGTGGGTAACATCTTGTGCAGTAGTGGCGTTATCTCTATGACACTGTAGGGCAATTATGCTTAAAACAATAGCCAAAAGTTTCATGTTCGTTTTGTGCAAGATTTACATTGCAAGAACAGCAAGGGTCATGCTACCATGCTGCACTGGTACCTACAGTTTTCTGAGGAATTGGAAATCAAGACCTAGAGAAAACAACCTCCCAAACTAAGGTGAGTAATTAGTCAGCATTTTTTTTTTCTCCTAGCACAAGTTGAGAGTCAGACCAGGATAACCACATGCTAAGAGAACGTATTACTACTCTACCACCACAATGCCTTAAAGTTTCCTGTGTTTATATAGATGGGTAATATTTTTTATATCCATGTTTTTTTAACTCAAACTGGATCGTTTTAAGTGTAGATGATTAAGTGACACCACCCAGGCCAGGATGGCATCTTTTTTTCTTTTATATATAAAAAACTCTAATTTGAACTAAAAAACATGAATGTCAAAAGTATTATCCAATTCCCCATAAAAAAAATTATAAAAAAACATGCCCAGTGGCTTCATATGTTGATCATTTGGCAATCGTGTTAACCTATTAATAATATAATTGCATTTTAATATGACGGTTGATGTTATAATATTTATTAGATTTGCATCTTTTTTTTCTTCCTTTGTATAATTTACAAAATTTTGCAAGAGTTTATTGTTCACCTAACACTTATATTGCACTCGATACCCATACTGACTTTTAGAAACCCATGCCTGTTTATAGGAGAAAACACTTTATTTGCAAGGAGGAAGGAATACGCCTCTTTGATGTCTGTATACAAACACATAGAATCATACGAACAGAAATCAGTACTCCAAACGTAAAAAAAAAAACTACCAAGAAATTAATGTGCCAATACAGCATTTCATTCCAACGCAATAAACTAACCGTCGATTAAAGTTAAACGATGTAAGGACTAAAATAAATTATAAAGGGTGGTTTGTTCCAATAACACCTAAATACAAGGAAGACAGTGAAACCTCAATGTGAAACGAAATGATTCTCTTTGTCTTTCAACCTCGATAACTCTCTTTCTTTGAATTTCGAGTTACTGAGGTTCCATTTAAAATAAAAATGAAATTCTACAACAATTCTAGTTCATATATGGCATTTAACGAAAACTGATATTCACGAAACATGACAAATTCTTACACATATGCTACACTTAGACAGGTTTTTTTTACAGATCGAACTAAGTTTCGTTCACATGGTAGTTATCAATATTCAAAATAATTAGCTATTATACGAATTTAATTACGAAAAAGTCATGTTAACATATAAAACTGACCAGCAATCATTGTTCAATTTCGTAGTGCTCGGTAAGAGCTAGAAAGTCAACAAACAGAGAAACAACCATTCAAGGAATGTTGCCTGATGTTGATTGTGCAGAATGAAAGGATAGAAAAGTGGCTGCTAAAGTTTTCACTGTATTCCTGAGAGATCTTTCATGTGCAGATATTTTCTGTACAGTATTTCTTCTCCATCACGCCATATTTCCTCAAATAGTGCATTGCTTTGTCTTCCAAGTGTACTTATACTTTTGTGTGCAACATGGTTCTCAGCCGTTTCCGTGTTGTTTCCTCCTCTGTTATTTGGATGTGTGGTAGCGTCAGATGTAGTTTAAATTACTCTTATCAAGCACTAATGTCATCATTCTGCGCTACGTATACAGCAAAGCTGCATTCTTCGACTTCTTTGGCCATCACTGGAAGTATTTATTCCTTATGTGTTTCTCGGCAAACCAATTTCATGACAGCATTCTCTTGGGAACACAGGACGTGTTTCAATAACCAACCTTCTAAAGTATGCGACTGCACAACACAACAACTCTTACGTTTCATGGTGCAACAGTGGCATCAGTGTTTCCATTTTTTATTTTTTCCCTGACCTGATGTGTTTCGCAATAGCTGGATGATGGTTTTGAAGAACAAACAACGATTTCAGTTTTTGGGAACTGAAAGCAACGTGCAATTCTTAACGCGAAGCAAATGCATGTATTTTTTATTAGTAAAAGATAATAACGAAAAGTAATAGTGAAATATAATAAATAATACAAGATAAGTACCTAATTTTATTTTACTGGTGCTCTCACACTTCGATGGTGAATCGTCCGAACGAGGCTGAGAATCCAGGAGCAGATGATGCCCCACACCTTTTGAATAACCAGCGGCCCTGGACATGGTATATGGCAGAAGATAAGGCATCACTATGCCGGCGGGTGTATTATGCGGCCCGCGACGGCCTGTCCATAACAATGTTTGCGTTGCTGACAGAAAGTGGTATTGAAGATGTTTCCAATTATCTAGACACCCTAAATTACGAAGACGGCCAGAAATGCACACCCTTGATTGCTGCAGCTATGAATGGGCACAGCACAGTTGTGAAACTGTTGTTGAATATTTTCAAACCCAAAGTTGAACAAGAAGGTACGGTACAGTTAGATGGTTACGTCGTTGAAGGGGCTACAGCATTATGGTGTGCTGCTGGCGCAGGCCATTTCAGTGTAGTCAAGAGTCTGATAGAACACGGTGCTGATGTTAACCATTCTACTGGAACTTGTTCCACACCACTCAGAGCAGCTTGTTTTGATGGCAGATTGGATATTGTGCAATATTTGATAGAGAATGGTGCTGATATTAACATAGCAAATCGTTATAACAATTCTTGCTTGATGATAGCGTCATATAGGGGCCACTTCAAAGTGGTCTCCTACCTCTTAAACATGAAGGCAGATGTAAATGCACAAGCACAGTGTGGTGCTACAGCTCTGCATTTTGCAGCTGAACATGGTCACCTTGATATTGTGAGGATGTTATTGATATTTGGAGGTAAAATTATGAAGAGCAAAATTGGTTTGACTCCATTAACAGCAGCTGCCGAACAAACCAAATCAGATGTTGTCGAATATCTCATAGAAACATCTTACTTTGATGAGGAAGAATGTGTCGAAGCACTTGAGCTTTTGGGTGCATCTTATGCAAATGACAAAGACCATTATAGTCTTGATAAGGCATATTATTATTTAGAGTGGGCCATGAAAAAACGCCAAAGTAACCCAGATGTCTATCGTGTGAAATCTGTTCTTCCTCCTATGCTTGCCTATAATTACCACCTTGAATGTCAAACATTAAAGGAACTCCAGGCAATTAAGGACAATTCAAATGCACTGCATATGGAATCCCTCGTGATCCGAGAACGAATTTTGGGTATAGAAAATCCAGACGTTCCCCATCCAGTGATATTTCGTGGTGCTGTGTTTGCCGATGTTGGAAACTTCGATAGGTGCATCAATTTGTGGCTCCGTGCGTTGCATCTTCGTTACAATAACAACATAACAGTTCAAAAAGACTTACTGCGTTTTGCTCAACTGTTTTCTCAAATGCTTCATATTGGTGAAGAGGTCTCCTTTGAATGCATGAGACAAGTCTTGACTATTTCAGTAAAAGAACTTCAAAAAAACTTTGAATCTGTTGGTACTGCCGATGAAACTAGTCGTGCTGCAGTTTTGGAAGAACTTGATGACAACATTCATATTGTATTATATTTGATAGTGATTTCAACGAAATTGATCAAACAATTCACTCCCGAAGAGGAGCATACCATATACCAGCTGGTGTATAATCTCAACAAACTGAACGTGTGTACTCAAAGCGGATCGACTTTTTTGCATTTGTCTGTGAATGCCGACACGCCTGTTGATGAATTCCATACAAAGAATGTCTGTAAGTTTCCCTGCGCCGCTACGACACGTATGTTGATCGAATGTGGTGCAAATGTGAATGCCGTTGACCATTCTGGCAACACACCTCTCCATATCATAGTTGGTTATCAAAAGCCGATAACTGATTTCATGACTTTGCATTCGATTATTAACCAGTTGATTGAGTCTGGTGCCCATATTGACTTTGTAAATAACAACGGAGAAACGCCATCAGACGCTGTTATAACGGGTGTTGCTGAAATTATTTTAAAAACGCAACACCAAATTAATTTAAAATGTCTGGCAGCACGAGCCGTCAGAAAATTTAATATCGGTTATGACGATAAATTACCAGCAACCTTAAAGGTTTTTACAGATATGCATGGAACCCCTCGCAAAGTGAAAACATCATGGGTATAATTACTTTATACAGCTGGTAAACTGAAATAATAGTTAATTTAAGATAACTAATGAAATACACATTGTAATGGAATGTGATTCCATGCATGAATTCAGTGAAATTGAAGCTATCATAGCTTATTCGTTTTTCTTTTTTTTTTATATATATATATTTTTTAGAAATGAAATTGTCATAAAGGTTATAGTGAGAGCCAGAGAGAGAAATTGACTAGTCTCATTGCTTTCTAATTTATTTTAATACTGAAGTTTATAATAAGAAGGTTACATCGTTATTGAAATATGTGTGCACATGGAAAATATATAACAATACCAGTTTACATTATTAAAGTGTATATTTTGGATGAATTTTAATTAAAAAAGAATTCACTTAAAATTTTACAACTTTGAAAAAGTGTTAATTTTTGAAGTTTTAGAAATTTTAATACTCTTCTCACAAAATCGTTGCTTTTTTTTTAAAAAAAATCTATCTAAAAAAATTTCTCTATTGTAAGACTTCCTTGGAGCATTGCTTTTATGAACATTTTTAGATGCTCTTTCACAATATGGTACAGGCTTCCGTTTTGACAAATGCAACACTCGTCAAACTCACCGAACATGTACCTACATTTGTCTATCTTATTCCTAATATTCCATCCTCAAACAGCAGATAAACAAAATTAAAGGTAAATTAAATCAAAAGCAAACAATATATTTTAATGAGTGTTGTAAACTGGTGGCGAATTTACTTCACTTATTACAGTTCCAAAATATTTACAGATTAACGAAAATTAATTTTCCAAATGATGGAATTGCGATGGGCATCTGGGCAATTCAACCAAAAGTGAAACTAAGAGGCCAAAATTTCAAACAGTATCAATATAGCTATATCATTTTAAAGCTTGAAAGCTCTATTTTCTAAACAAATTGTTACGTCCAAAACCCCAAATTGTTATGTCCGTAACAAATTAATAAATAATAAATTGTTAACAAATTGCTAATGAAGGGTTTTACCCTACCAGTATTTGGATGAAATATGAGAACGATACTTTATACAGTATGATAAAAATTTATGTACTACTTTATTGTGTAAGCCATCGTGTTGACACACATACATACAGTAGATCATAAGATTATACGTACTAATGTTTCTTAGAAAAAAGCCATTACACAGTCTGTATACAGTCCTTATGAATATATTTTTAGCCCTGTCAGCAGGACCCTAGCTGAATGATCTTGTATGCGTGGTAGAAGCATCCAGATTTTACCCCTAGTCATAGATATATTTTCCTCTACGAGTTATTTCAGCAGATTTTACATCCCCTTTGCCTGCACCCCTGTTGTGGGTCTTACCTGCCATTCCCCTATGTACAGCGCTGCTTAGCAGTGATTATAGATTGCTTAAGATTATTGTTAAGCAAAAAACAAACAAATGAAATGGCAATTGGCTTGGCACAGCTTGAGAAGAACTGGCAAACTATGAAAACTTAGATGCCTCACAGTACAGGTTTCTCATTGGTCCCTATTGGGTTTTTCCATGATTCTATTGGAGGCCTCCCATTGGTTCTCATTGGGTTTTCCCATTCTGCGGGACTACTCTGATGAAGGGTTTTCCAGAAATTTCAAGTATAAAAAAGAGACAGAAACATAACATCGTCATTACTCCTGATGAAGGACTGCTGCTGATGCGTCCGAAAGCTTGAGTGATCTTTTTCATTGCTATTTTACCAGTGTTTAACCTTTTTATGTAATTTCCTCCCTGGTACCCTGTATTTTATTTCTATTAAACCATGGACAACTGAAATTCTCAACTCGATCCCAAAAGTTTCAGGAAATACCCTCAGACAAGATGGGTGGACAAAATAAAAAAAAAGAAGTTGGAAAGGTAGAGAGTGAGTGAATGAAAACAAATTGCTCAGTGTAAATTTGTATGGAAAGCTGATACCTTCATGCAGTAGTGAATAGATAATGGTGGACTATTGTGATGATTTTATATATATATATATATAAAATATGCTTTCCTTCAAGAACAGTAGTTGAAGGGGCTATTTGTGATGTTTTCCTTTTGAAAGTATTAAATTCTTCCATGTATACGGTAGAAAAACTCGTACTTTTTAAAGCTAAATAACTGCTATCATAATTTTCTTCTGTAATTTTTATTTATGTTCATATTTGGGCAATGCAATAGTATCTGTATTCTTGCATCCATAAATGGTATTCGATAATACATAGGCCTACATGGTTCTACTGTATTTCATCTAGGTTAATAAGAATTTATGCACATGTTTGGATTTTTCAGCTTGTACATACACTTTAAGATAAATTATTTTTACATATACAAATTTTGTATTGCAGAAAATTCTGTGAAATTAGTCTTTCTTGTACAATTTTGTGCTCCCCCTCCCCCCATTTGTACTGATAGATCATGAATGCCAACAAGTTTAAGGAGCAATTTGTACCATTTTGCATAATATGTTGTTTGAGTGTGTGCTGCATCTGGAATTGCAAGCAATAATTATTGTTCTTTTTGCACTGTGATAGTATTTGGATAATTCCCATTTTTTTGCTTGTCGTTATTAAATTTCCAACTAAGTTAAATGTTTCTATATTCAAACTTTTTGAATAATTCTAATTTTTCATCCGATCCCTTCAACATTTAATTATCCAAGTTCTACTGTAATTAAGTATGTCCGTACGGATTTATGATGGCTTTTAAGAGGTGATAGGGTAAGGTGAAATTTGTATGTTCAATGTATAAATGAATGCTTTGAAAACAAAACGATGTACATTAAATACAGATGTCATAAAGATAAGGCTGATGAATTGAATTACATATATAATATTTATACCCCACAAACATAATCATAACTTGGTGGTTAAGTACAGCATAAACTGAGTGAGGGGGCAAAAAAACAAAAACCCAAAATTGTATAGAAAAAAGTGTGATTTTGCCTCTTTTCTAGAAAAAACTGCAGGGCAGATGCCCCCTTTGCCCTTGCCGGATTATGCCTATGTCCACAAATGTATATGTTTTTGGTCAGTGTATTCTTTAACAGAAAACAACATAATGGCTTTAATATTTGATTTAAAAGGCTTATTTTGTAAAGAATTGTGTGTTCAGCGAACATGTGAAAAACTAATTATGTGTCAGCAAGAATACGCACCACCTTTCATGATATATCACTGCTAAAATACAAAAAATAGTTTAGATACTGCTAAACATGGGAAAGCATTATCAATTCATTATTTTATTTTAAAGTACATATATATGTGAATTCTGAATCTCCGTTTGTGAAGCTGGAATATTTTCTTATGTAGTTTCCTTTCATTCTAAGCACATTTATAATATTGCTTACTGTATGTTTTAAAATTTTCCTTCTATTAACAACGTCCCCTCCCCATTGTTTTTAAATCTTGGACAGGGGTGTGAGAGAAATACACATTTTTTTTTTATTTGTTTTGTGTGTGTATATATATACATGAGTATGTGTGTTTGTAGAGAGAGATAGAGAGTGCTATGTAACATCTACAAGTGAATGTATTCAACTATAGTAAGACACTTTCAAATAAAACGTTCAATTACCAAACTAACATTGTTAATCATCGTTGGGAAGCAAACTTTTGTAGACAAGGTATCTGTGTGGAAATATTGTGTATGTGAAGATTGCTGTTGTGGTATCTCAGATGGTTATTTAGAAATTACCATTAACTGTAGAAGGACAGCGTTCAGTATTCTCTTGTAGGGTTAACATGAGTGAGGGAAGTGGTATGTAATTTTTCCATATCCTTAGCGTTATAGGATTAATAAAAAATTTACCTACATTGGCATAACTAGAGAGAGGCTAAGGGTCCAAAACCAAACTTGATCAAATGAATGGGACGCGCAGGGCATTGGTGGGAACTATAGCCCCCGACAAGAACTTAATGCTAGCCACACCAATGTTTACATAGTTGGAATATGGTGATCTTTACTGCTGCTTTCAAATGCAAAGTTCAATTAACAATCAAATAAATGGGGAAAATGCTTTAAATCCTGAATGCATATATATATTTTATGTGGGTATATGTACTTATTTAGGAGTATATAAAATTTAGCTACCATTACAAGCAGTTTGCTTTGATTCATCAAAAATAATAAACGTATCTTGTATCCTTATTTATACTCTTAAACAATGCTTATCGTGTTGAATGTTATTTCTCGCCTTATCAGTCATGCATGTTAGAACATAGTTTTTTCGTTTCTTGCACTGGGTTTGTTAAATGAAAAAGATTTAGTTATTTTATAATGAGTCATGTTCGAAATATATATTTTGAAGTTTTTAAAATTTTATCATTGTCCTGTGTTCACAATTTTCCTTATTCAATGTGATCTGTTTTCGTTTCTGGTATTTTTTTTTTTAATTAATTATGATTAGACCTCATTTTCCATACACTCGTGGCGTTTTAGTTGTATGGTATGTTCTTGAAGGTTATTTGCAAACCATCAAAGTTGCTTCGTTGCTTAAAAATGTATGATACATATTTTCGTTACTAAATAAATCGAATAATTTAATCTATACCAGTATTGTCTTCTTTAACACATGTATTTGAACTGTAGTCATATACAGAAAGTTCATAGGGGAGGGTGTGCAGAGCTGCTACTCACATGTTCCTACGTTAAATATGAAAATTTTCATTGCAATGGGGGTTACAACCCCCATCAACACCTCCCCTGTGTACGCCAGTGATTTGAACATCCTTCAATATTCAAAGCAAAACTGCAAACTCTCAAAAGTTCCTCTGTTCATGTCATCAGCAGTGCCAAACTATTCCATTGAATATTTATATGAATATATATTGTATGCTCATGGAACGCTTGTACGATAACATCCAAGGACGTAGGTAGAGGTCTCAGCTAGAGAGTGCTAAAATTTGTTCAGTTTCACAAGATTTGGGGTTAAAGACTGCTTAAAATAGTTCGTAAACATTTTCTTGGAGAGGTTAGTGTCACCTTAGTCCCTTCCCGGCTACGCACTTGATAATATCCACTCCCCCACCCCCAGTTTTGAACCCAACAGCATTTTTTATGATGTTAAATTACCAGCTCGTTGAGCTGATTGAGAAGACGTGTTAGCACCTTAGTTTTAAGAACGTCACACAATATAAATGGCGAAAGTAATAGCATTTTAGTCGCCATAAAACCAGGAGCGTAGTCGTAAATTGTGCGGTACTGGAAAGCTCTGTCTTTAGTGGTATTATGGGTAAGTGGGGGTGGGGGAGGTGCGCTGAGAAACAGCAGAGGGACCTTAAAAAAAACAGTACCGGAGCCGCGTTCCGACTCCACTACATCTATGGTTATAAAATCGCTTCAACACGATTTGGGAAATGTAAGGCCTACCAATCTGCAGAAAAATTCTATGAACATAGTGCATTTTATAAGTACTTTCAGAGAAATGAATTATAAATATATATATAGTAACAATTTGTCATCTGATATAGTAAGAATCTAAAATGAGTTTCCTTATCTGAAGTGTTACTTAATTAATTGTAAACACGTGTGGGTGTTGAAAAGCTATTTATGTTGTTAGATTTATTTCAAAATTGAGGCAAACCATGCAATCGAACAACAATATCAATCAACGTTTATTGGCGTAGTGATACCAGCGCCGATGTTATGGCGTGATTAGATGGTGAAACCGTTCGGTGGGACCTGAACCCACGACCTTCCACTTGCCGGGCGGAGGCTCTACCCACTGAGCTACGAAGGACAATATATAATCTCTTTACGAACGTATATAAAGACTATTTACTGATGCCAGTTTATTGTTTTAAAACCATGCAATATTTATAAAACGCAATTACATAATCCATAAAGTTGAACAAAGGCTGTATCAAAATGATTTTCGAATACAAGTTGATGGGGTACATATATATATATAAATGCACGTAAAGTAGTGTTTGAATTAGAAGTTAAAAGACTAATTGCATAGTAGTAATAAAATTACGCAAGGTTTACCTGGGTGACTACGAGTAAAGATGTAAATCTGACTAGCTCGAGCCACCCGGGTTTGGATGTCAGTGGAGATATATATAAATGTAAAACACATTCGAATAACTATAGTTAAAAGGTGAATGCAGCTCAGGAATAATAATATACGTGGTGAGAAGCTAAACCCCGCGATCGGTGGAGGATAATTGCAAAAAAGGATGCTAGCACTTGGTTTTCATTAGATCGCTATAAATGAGCTTTCTGGCTCATGTAGAAAACTTCAAAATTTCTGAAGAAGCGCGTACGTGTACCCATCGTGGCGTAATCGAGATCAGAGACCGCAAGTAGTCATCCCCTCTTTCGCATTAAATAGCGAAAGTGCTGACTGGATAAGAAGGTAAGTTAATGGAGACGCAAAGAAAGGTTAGGAAACAGACGGGGAGACTTTTCATTTTAAAATAACCTCTCATCTCTTCAACAACATCTTGTTTGCTTTTGCAAAATATGTTTTGGCATCAGACCAATGCTTTTTTACCTCAAAAGTGATGATACGACTTCGAGTCAGCCGGGTTGTTAAACTTCAGCCGTTGAAGTTTTGTCATCTGTGTAGTATTTCGAAATACTCTCCGAAATAGTACTACTATATTCGAAATCCTGCTATCAGAGCCGATGAGAGGGTGGGGGCAGCAAATGCTGCGGCCCGAATGAAGTCTAGGGACCCCCTGGCAAGGACCTATGCTGTGGGGGGCCAGTCGAAATGAGCCTGGGAACCCCCCATTGGCTCTCGGCGCCCCTGCCTACTACCATTTTTAGATAGAGAACTCTAGTCACTCAGTGTTGTTCCTTGTGAAGGTGCAACTTCACCTCTGGACTGTCACAGAGACAAAAGGTCTAAGGCCCGCTTGCTTTTTTTTTTTAGAGGCCACAGCGTAGTGAAAATTCTAACACTGCTTCAAAAATCGATACCTCATCAGACCTTTATCACTTTACCTTTTATCACCGTTCCTCGAATTTTAGAGTTTTTATATGTACATTGCATGTAAATATGTTACCTATACCGACTTTTTTCTTTTCAAAGTTTGAAAATTTAAATTCCAGAAAATATTTAGTGAGCGTTTTTATTGTTCCCAAGATCCTGGTTATGCTGGTCCTGCTGTAATTACTCAGCCTTAATTTTTACTGCAAGGGGCTCAGAAAGAAATTTGTCTTGGCCCCACAAGACCTTAATTCGACCCTGACCGATAGTCTTCACAAACGATGTTTTGTTTTTTGTTTTGTTTTTAAATCGTAGTGTAGTAATACATTTTTAGAGTTCTATAAATTGTTTTGATAGTAAAAAGTATTAAACTGTTTAGTATTAAAATTAAATAAAAATATATTTAATTATAATGAATTTAATTACTGTATTAAATTATATTTATAGCCACACTGAATATATAGTACGTTTTTTAAATTAAAAAATGTGGAAGATAAAAAAATAATATGGAAAAAAATGTGATCTGTGATATTCATAATACTAATAGCTTCCGATTAGTGCCAGTTTAAGATTTTTATAGGCCTAAGCTGGAAGGGTAAAATGAACCCCTAAAGGATGTGGCCATCGTGGTATTCAATTTATAAATCAGGAATTTTTTATTTTGTTGTTCAAATCTATTATCTTCGATATTCAGGTTTAGCAATAACAAAAATTTCTCGGACATATGTAAATAAACAAAATTTAAATAACCTTTAAAGTTTAATAACACAAGATCCCCGTGAGGCCTCAAAATTGCGGACCTAGGTTCGGACCTACTTACCTATGAGTAAATTTGGCACTGCTTTTGAAAAAATCTAATTTTCGATTTAACATTTCGTAATGAAATTTTGTTATAATATTGGTATTAGATATTGTCCTTCGTAGCTCAGTGGGTAGAGCCTCCGCCCGGCAAGTGGAAGGTCGTGGGTTCAGGTCCCACCGAAGGCAGAAATATTTATTTTCTTTCGAACGTTTCACCATCTAATCACGCCATACCATCGGCGTTGGTATCACTACGCCAATAAACGTTGATTGATTGACATTGTTGTTTGATTTAATCTGCGTAGTGTTCGATTTATATAAATAAATAAATATTAGTATTGCTTCTCATTTCAGTAGTTGGTGATAAGTTTAAATAAATATATACAGAGAGCTCATCCCCTCCTGCTTATCCCGGCGCAGCTCGTTTTGTCTTTCTTTCTGTATTTGCTAGAAATGTCATTACTATATATGCACCCATGCTTCTTGAATAGCATTACCTTAGCTCAAACTAGAGCTTTTAAAGTATAGAAGAGAAAGAGAGGTCGCCCCCGGTCTAGAGTCAAACTAGATTCCCTCTTTTGTATATGGAATGCCTTGACCACAGAAGACAGGGACTCCCATTCTCCATATGTAAGGTTTTAAAATATTAGTACCCTTTTCAAATATACTTTTCAAATATACTACAATTGTTTTTCTTTTATTCCAATTTAATAATTACAATGTCCTGGATTATACCGAAGTGAAAATCATGAAAAAGATGCGATCTTCCCTCAAGTTTAACATGACTGCAACATTTATTTTTAACATGGCTTGCAGTTAACTCGTGTGGCGTTCGCCAATGATACTATCCCCCATGCTTTCTGGATAATGCGAACTACTGTTAACACGAACAGATTGGTTCCCCCTTGGTATTTAGCAAGATTAACTTTTAAGTTAACAAGATTCGACGTATGAACGTTTCTCATGGTGAATAAATGTTGACACAAAGAAACGGTGATCTCGCAAATCTCACATCGTAATTTCCAATTTGGATTTTTTATACGATTACATAAAACACATGGCACTTTCCAAAAGTTACGAACAACTGCGCATAATCTAAAATAAGTTCGCTGTTCCTATACTGTGTTTTTCTTTTCCTCTCCCCATGTCTTTGTTGTAAAGTTTCTTCATTTAGGCAAGAAGCCAAAGCGCAGAG
>QLNU02015270.1:26395013-26424538 GCA_006491805.2 Dysdera silvatica
GGTCGATAAACTAAATGCCCCCTTTACTGTAAATGTACTAAAAATTAGAGTCGCAAAAAATGCAATTTCATTTGTAAAATTTCTAGAAATCATGAAAAACACACTCTAAATTGTTTATAAAAATTTCCATAAATCGATTTTCTTATCTAATCTGCAAACAATGCTTAACTCGCATCAAAAGTGAATTTTTTTTGGCGAATAAAATTAAATTTAAAATATTGCGCCCTGATTATAACGATTCATTGAATATATAAATTTTATTAATGTAACATACACGGGTTAATAATATAACTTTAATTTGTTAACCGATTAAAATGAAATATAAATATGCATAAAAATAACATAATAAAGATAATTAAACTTAAGTCTGCACTGAAAGAAAAAAAAATTTAGTCATTTAAATTGACTTTTATGGTTTAATCGGTTTAAAAAGTAACTAGATAGATGGCAACAAGAATATTTCATATTTCTTTACTTAATAATTAAACCGTATTTTCCTAGATGCGCATATGTGGCGGCGCAACAATATAAAACGCCGAGATGAAACTCAAACAATAAAAACCAATGGCGCGTTCTAGGAAAACACTTCCATTGGTTTTTTATTGTTTGAGTCAGTCCTCGACGTTTTTCATTGTTGCGCTGTAAAATATGCACATCTAGGAAAACACGTCTTTAGAAATTGTTCCTGTTTATTTTATAATTAGTGTATACAGCTGCAAAATATTAATTGCATGTGTTATAATATTATTAATATTGATTAAATTGTATTTGATTTAATTAAATTTATAATTATTGACACTTGTTTAATATTATAATTATATACAGCCGCAAAATATCAAATTTTAAATGAGTAATGGCTCTTCTGGGCTATTTAAGTGTAAGGTTAAATTTTATTATTTGGAATATTCATCAGAGAAAAAGAGTTTAACCTTTCTAATTACAAACAAAATTATTCTTAGATGAATATAGGGTTCAGTTTTAACAATAAAATTGAATTTTTAACAATATTATATAAATGATGGATTGCAATAAAATGAAATTAAAGATAAATGTTTTGCTCCATTTTAAAATTAGGTATGTAGTAGAATTGGGGACGTTCAAGCGATCTTGGTCAAGGGCGGACACAGACTTTCATTTTGAGGGGTTCAAGGACAGAATTTGCCATGGTCTTGGAATAACACCCTTCATTTTTCATGAAAGTTGGAATTTTTTACAGTAAAACAATATATTTTCGGGGTGAGTCATGACCCTGTGTTCGCCCTTGATTTTGGTAAGTTACGTTTCGCTTGGAAAGGGAGAGAATACAGAAATTTTCGTAAGACAAAGTTGAATGAATTTTAATCTACTGTCTTCGAAAATTAATTACAATAAAATATTGTCCTATAATTTTTATTATTATTACAAATATACCATAATAATAAATAATAATACACTAATTACAATAATTTAATTGAAAGTTAAGAACAACATAGTTCTTCAATTAAAACATTTTATTGCATATATATTTTTTTATAGCCCAAACCAGAGCACTTAAATGCTAAAGCTGGTCGCAGAGCCTTTGTTTTAATTAGTCCGTTAAAATTACAACAATTAGAATTGTTACCGCAGTTATGTCAGTTAATAATAGTTTACATGTTAGTTTAGGTTAGCCCCTTCGTTAAGAAATCTACTCAAGAGCATACCTCTTGCAGCCTCGTGGTCATCTGTCTGATGGTCATTTCATATGACTCCTCTTTTTGCAAGGCCTACATGACGCAAGTACAAAAAACATTAACAAGATTGCGGAGACCGCATTTTATAAAAACATAGCTCACCTCCTTAAGTCTCGCTATTGAAGTGCGGATCTGGGTTTCGTAACTCTCTTCACGTTGTTGGGCCTAAACATAAAAATGAAGGGACAACTACTAAAGATACTACAGGATAAGGGAAGTTATACTACACATGGAAACTAAAAAAACACAGACGAAGCGCATTGTGCTAGTGTTTATGGGGAAAAAAAGGTGTGTAACTGAGAAAAAAGGTTCTATCACCTTCATAGAAAAAGTTACCAAAAATATTAAAAAGTGTAAAAGCAAAATTTCGTAATTTTTGTGAAAAATATCAAAAAAGCACAATGCGCTCAAAAAATATGGTTTTAAAAAATACACATAAAAAGTTTTGAAAAGTACTTTACTAAAAGAAATACTAAACATTCACTATAAAAGGTATACTACAGCACTATATATTATAAACATGGACAATATTATCACAGATCTAAAATACATTGAATCTACACACAGAACATGCTCATCATGCATACGTTTTACTCTAAAGGGAAAACATAAAGTAGGATGTTTGCGCCCATGCGAAACGTAAAATGTCCAAACCACACTGCAATGTAGTAGTCTTAAAGAGCCACGCAATGTAAAACGTAAGGAAACATCAGTAGCATAGCGTTAATGTATATTTCGATGGCATTATACACCATAGAAACACAAAACGGGTAAATTTCATGTCAATCCATTTCTTTATTTTATGAGTGAAGAAACTGATCACGCTTAAAGTCTTTACTATGTGGTGTTGTATACCTGATGAAGGACTGCTGCTGATGCGTCCGAAAGCTTGAGTGATCTTTTTCATTGCTATTTTACCAGTGTTTAACCTTTTGTATGTATAAAAGGCTTTACTATAATTAAATAGCTGTCTGCTCAGTCTGTAGTGAAGAAAATATATATGTGTTCATATGTATGGATGATTATTCGAATATACAATGTTAACGTAAACTTTTACATTCTTTTTAGCATACTCCTATCACAATGAAATTATCTTCTTAATTATCTTTGAATTTAAGTACAGAATTGACATTAATTCTGTCCTGACCATAAAACCATGGATATAGACGCACACATACAATGCATTATTTCTCTTTTTATGTACACTTGAAATCAGGCGCGGACTGTATCCTCACAAAGGGCGCATACCTTGGACGTCCGGGGGGCGCGGGTCCTATCACTCGGCCCACCGCGCCCCTGCTTTCAGTCCATATTCTTACATACCAGGATTGAGATGTTACGCAAAAGAAAAGTTAGCGTTAGTGTGTGAACACAATTTTTGCAATGCAAGTGCATGTTGCTTAAAACTAATTCCGCCATTAATGATCATTATTACAGCTAACTATGTTGCAGGGGGGCGCTAATTCGAAGAAAATATTGGGGGCGCTGAATGGAAGAAACAGAGTACGTAGTTATGTGAGTCAACCAGAGACAGGAAAAACGTACACAATAACAATTAACGTATTTTACATGTTATGTCTTTCATCTTCTATAGTCTGCATATTTTTAGTTATTGTTGATCATTTTTGGGAGGGCCCCAAAAGGGCCCTTTCTTTGGGGCACTGACCCCTTGGTGTTAACTCCCCCTATATATATCGCAAGTAAACAAAAACTGAAAAAATCGTAAAAGAGGCGGTAATTTTCAGTGCCGTTAAGCTATACTATAGTGAGCAATTCCAAATATACGCATGTTAAAAGCAGTTTATTTCTAATGACACCAAAAGTGGCAAAGGAGAAAATAATACTGGCCATTTTAAAGCCTATAATTTGTTATAATACCTTTATATATATGTTTTATTATATTTGTTTAAATGTGTAGTACAAATTGTGTAAACATTTGTGTACATCGAAATAGCTATATTGTGTGTTCGGCGACCTTTCTCACGCTATACTACTGATAAGACCATATTGAAAAAATAAGTACAAGTAATAAGCACATCATGATAGAAAATCATAAAGATATAACAAAACACAACAAAGCACAATAAGCACATCATAATGAAAAATTATAATAAAACGCAACATAAGCACAATCTAAACTTTAATACTGTCTGCATTCAAAACTAAAATTCACACCAAAACATCGCATTTCTCTAATTCGCCATTTCTTAAAGGAAGTAAACTAAAGCATGAGAGATTTCAAAATGAAATAATTTGTCATTTTCATTATATCTTCATTTATGCGTTTAGAATATACTTCCTTCGACATGCCAGTTGTTGCAGATATTCTGCAAAATTCGTTTTCCCACTGCACTTCTTGACGAAATATTCAAAACCGCGGAGTAAGAGTAGCGGCTTATACTCATTAAAGTCATTGAATACTTTCGATATATACTGAATTTTTAATTTTATATATAAACGGGAGATTCTCAATGACTTCTAACATGTAGTATGTAATTTTTAAATGCATGCTTTTCTTTCAAAGCGAATGTCTCACTGAATGTACAAATGTAAATGCACTATAAATTGCAAACTACAATTGCACTCTAAGTTGCAAAATACAATTGTACTATAAGTTGCAAAACTCAGTTGTACTATAAGTTGCAAAATACAATTGCACTCTAATTGGAAAATACAACTTCACTATAAGTTGCAAAATATAATTGCACTATAAGTTGCAAAATATAATTGCACTCTAATTGAAAAATGCAACTGCACTATAAGTTGCAAAATATAATTGCAACAGGTAGCAATGAAACTTATTTCACGTGGAACAAAACTGCGAAAAGTTCTCTGCAAGAAATCAAGGACAAATAATAATCATTATTTTTTGCCTTAATAACAAATTCATTAATATTTGTCAATATTATAATTTAAATATTTAAAAAGTAAGATAAAGAAAGAATGAGAAGGGAGGTGATTTATATCTGAAGACCTTTTAAAATTAATTTGTAAATGCATGTTATTTTAATAATTTTACTTTATTCCCTATTCAGACTTCCTTAACATATCATTGCTCGAAACTAAATAAAACGTACAACAGAAAAATACAAGGCCGAATTAAATTTAAATTAAAAATACGTTTTAAAAGTTCGGGTAAATCAGTGAAAAAATTTAATGACATGCAAAAGTTATTTTTACTATTGTAATTACTCATTAATAATGAACATCAAATTAATAATGAATCTCAGATTTATGGCATTACAATCTCTACTGTCAACTATCGCAGCAAAACATTTCTATTCCAGCTTTCGAATTTTCTATTAATAAAGAAAAAAGCGTCATCATATTTATAAATATGAAAAACACAGCACCATACGCAGGTTGATGACCAATGGAAAGGCTTAAAAATTTTGGACTTATTTTCCTAAAGATTAAGACTCCTCATTTAATTATGACTCCTCTGAGATTATTAAGACTCTGATTTATTAAAACTCCTCATTTCGAAAGCGGTACGCTTATAAATTTTACGGCTGCTTATTAAGAAGATAATTTAATTATTATGAGAACAGAGAGACAGTCTCTGAAACCAATAGCATAAGGCTTGTCTAGGTAGATCCTACACAACGTGAGGCTAGGACAAAGAGATAATAAGAAACAAGATCTTATATTCGTCTGGAAGAACAGTTATCTCATAACTATTATATCTCGTAAGTGATGGTAAAGAGACTGCGTATTTATCTCTTAAACTTTACACTGGTAGCTGAAAAGCTGATGTTAAATTCATTAAAAAGTTCCAAGTGAATAAATAAATATATATATTACATTAAAAAACGAAAAATGTTATTTAAAAATTGCAATATACGATAAATGGAAATATTATTTTCAAATTTACGATTAAAATATTTGTTAAAAATTGAAAAAAGTTCAAATTTAGGTTTGACATATGTTGTTTCTTTTCCTTAATGATGCAAGAAAAAACATAAAAGAAAAAATGAAAACAGCAAATTTGTTTTCAAAATCGTGCAGAAAAAATACTCCAAAATTCCAAAGCCTTAACATAAAAATAAAATTTTTCACTAAAACGATTTGCACATGCACGTTCTTTCTAAATTTTTTACAAAACAAAAAATGGAAAAATGAAAGAAAAGCCATTTCAATCCGAAAAGTCCAAAACGGAAGCGAATCTCTTTTTCGAAGCGTTACCTTCTCCTCGCTGACTTCCAGGGATTTCAAGTTGTTACCCACGACTCTCAATTCTTCCTCAAGCTCAACGATTTTGCTGTAAATTAAAGATAAAAATATATATCATGCTAATCTTATTAACAACCGATCTTATCATTATAACAAGTATAATAAAAAAATTTTTTTTTAAAGTCAATTCCTTCAATGCGCTGCTCAAATAAAAGGGAAGAAAGGGAAAAATTGCGAAAAGCAATTTTGGCGACATTTGGCTGTAATTGGCGGCAAGCATTAATCGCCAAATACACCAAAGGAAAGCAAAAAAAAAATCATTTAAATTTAATTAATGAATTAATATTTGAAAAAACTGTATTAACATCAAGTGTCATCCACTACAAGTTTAAAAAAATTTATTTGAACTTGATTGGATGGATAGAAAGTATTTTATTAACGATTGAAAATTTGAACAAGATATATATATATAGGGAGAGTGTGAGCTAATAGAAGGTGAAAAAAAAGACACGCATAGCAATACAAAAAATATGGGCGGGGGTTCTCAAATAACTTTAAAAAAAAAGACCATGAGATTTGGTGAAAACTGTGTTTTGATGTCCAACATGTGGGGTTTGATCTCCCCCCTCCCTCCCCAAACTTCCAACGCCACTGTCACAGGTTGCACTTAACATCTTGGTGGCTATATAGAATAGCACCCGTGATCAAAAGTTTGCTAGTTCCAATTCAGCTGCAAAAATATTTATTTTCTTTGTTACTTTCATGAATTAAGTGTAAAATTTTAAGTTAAATCGAAGTCGTGAATGCACAAAAATACTTTGATTTATTTGTCTGTGAATTGAATTACTTTGGTATTAAAATAAATAATATACAGTACGGGCGCCGTTAGCGGGGGGGACAGGGGGGACCCGCCCTCCAATGTTGGTATTAGGGTTCCATGTCCCCCTCCAATTTCAAACAAAATGCCTTCTACTGGTATATTGTCCCCCCCCCCAATATTTTTATGCCATCGGCAGATCCCTATATATATCGAAGTCCATTAAGGGGACTTCAAATTATGAGTTCACCTAAACTTCGATAGATATAGGCATAGACGTACGCAAAAAGTTCATAAGGGGGTTATAGGCTCAATTGTGGGATTACAGAGCTACAATTCACATATTCCTATGTTAAATATACAAAATTTCATTGCAATGGGGGAAGCTATAACCTCCATTAACACCCCCTACGTACGCCAATGGATATAAGGAATTTCGGCATACAAAAATTCGATAGATGTTGATAAGACAGTATGTGGTAATGATTCGGTCATACTTGCCCAGTAACCTGTTAAAAACCTAATATTCTTAATACTAAAATGATGAGTAGAATAGAAGAAGTTTCACAAAATACGAGTGTAAGTACGAAGTAACATTCGTAAGCAGAAATAGAAAACAAAAGCTGAATTTCAGAGAGAGTGGAAACAAATTAGTTGATCTCAAACCTTACTCAAAGTTAGGAGTATCTTTCGTTTGAAGTTTGAAGAGGGTTTGGTTTGATCATCTTTTAAGAACATCTTTTGCTTAGAGTTTGAGGAGTGTTTGGCTTGAATATCTTTTGACTATAAAATAAGTTTTTATTTCTTTTACAATATTACGACTTACTTTTCACCGGTTTCAGCACGTTCTTCAGCACGTTCCAGATCAGCCTCAACCATGGCCATTTTACGGGCAACCTATGAACATATACGAACACTTTATATACAACTTTAAAAAACGTTACTTTGGAAATGAACTTGCTTGTGCAAAGACAACGCAATTTAATGATCAGTAACATTTATCATAAAATGGGGCTAGCATTCTTAGACTAATTTTAACGTCAAGTATGCGAGTGTTTTAAATACCTGAATACTAGATATAAAATATAACAACTTCTATAATACAACGATAGGAAACAGGGTCTTTCTTGACAGGAATGTACAGGGTGCTTCTGTACGGCAACAGGCCGTTTATCATATTACGTTGTCAAAACATAAGAAAGTCATAGTAGAGACAGATCCATAGGAGTATAATAAATGATAACTGCTTAGAACTATGCATATATAGATATAAAAGCAAACATTGCGCATTGGATTCTTTATAATATTAAATTCATAAGGATGACGACATTGCTTTTACATCTAAACGACCAACAACCAGGGGTCGACCCTGGTGAAGAGTAGATATACTCGATTATAACGAATATCATGGGCAGAGAAAATTTCCTTTGTTATAACCGTTATTTGTTATAATCTTTATTCCATATAACCTATATATATTATACATTAAACCAACCTAAATAATTTATTCGTCATATCAGTGTTCGCTGTAACCGAGTTCCACTATAAGTTCCATTCATAAAAATATACATTTTTAATGTTTTATTCTGAACTAGGGGAACATATCTGATATTACACTTAACCAGCGGCGGGTCCAGATTTTTTTGGAAGGAGGGGGAGAGCACATAGCCCAAAAATCCCCCTTGTGCACAGAAACAAAGGTGCAGTCGTGCCAGGGCGCCGCCTCGGTACTTTTTTTTATGTATCCAGGGCGCATCTTGCCGTATAAAACGACAGTAAGTATTTAATTTTCAGCTTTGCTCTATCTAATATTAATTTGTTATGTGTCTATCTGAACTAAACGTAACGTAACACAAAATGACTCCTTTGCTATATAACAAGATCATAATCATTTTATTGGGAGACGAGGCGAAATTATGCTACCATGCGGCTTTCGTTTTGTCAACACTTTCTTTTTCACTGTATATCGCATGATTTGATCATTTAATTTATAAAAGAAATGAAAGTTACTTTGTGAGATTTTGTTTATAATGTTTTCATGTTCGTAATATGCATATATATCATGTTGCATACTAATCTACTATTATCCAATTTCAAAAATATTAAAATACAATGGAACCTTCCTAAAGTGACCACCTTTGGGACCGGATTGCAATAGCCACCATAGACAGGCGGCCACTATACAGAACAAACTTTTGTATCGGCACGACTAGGTGCTTATCAGTTTTCTCGTATGAAAAGTGGTCAATTTATTCAGATGGTCACTTTACTAGGCCCCATTGCATATAATATAAGCATGCACACAAGTAAGATAAGTGTATGAATTAATTTCAAAATATCGTGGAAATGTCTTTCTATTCTTGGAAAAGCATAATTCTCAAAAAGCGTACTAATAATAACAAAAAAATTATGTTAACAGCAATGGTACCATATTTATTGTGTAGTTTATCGCATTTCCTGCTAATATATTATGTCAACGAAATATACTTTGTAAAGAGGGTCCAGACAGGGGCGGACTGGGTCCTCTCAAAGGGCGCATACCTTGGATTTTCGGAGGGCGCGAGTCCATTGGTCCATATGCTACTAATAAAAATTCCCGACTATCGTCCATTACGCTATCTGGGATTACAGTGCCGCCCCTGGATCCAGGTGTGCTATATATTTTACGACTACACCACTGCTTGTAAGTGTGCCCCCCTGTATCCGCTCTTGCATTGAACTAAATTTTCCATTTTTTAATAAAAATGAAGGTATCTACTTACTACCAGTGAGGTAGTTACCAGAGGCGGATTTACAATTTTGCCGCTTGTAAGCTATGACATATTTTGCCACCTGTAAGCTATGACATGTTTTGCAGCCTGTATGCTGACACGTTTTACTAGGATGACATATTTTGCCGCCTAAGCTTGCCAAACGTAACTAGAGGCATAACAGAAATTTTGGCGCTTTTGCCAAATTCTTAATTTGAGGCCCTCTTGGCGGTTACTTCAAGTTCAACTTTTCGCGAATTTGGCGCCTTTTGAAAGTCTCTCAAGGCGGCGCCCATGGCAGCTCTCTCTTTGCCAATGGTTAATTATGCCTCTAAAGATAACAAATCAAAATTATAAACTCAATTTGCCATCAAAAGATTCTTGCTTTTGCAAACGCCTCGGCGGCAGACCTTTCGTCGAAGGTTTGCCGCCGTAGGTGTCAGCCTACTTAGCCTATTGGTAAATCCGCCATTGGTAGTTAAGGGTTAGCAAAAGTTATCAGGGGCTCAAATTACTTTGCAGAACATGTGATGCGTTCAATGAATGAATGAATGGAGTAGGTGGGGGAGGGGGGGACTTGGGAAAGGTGGCCGCCGGAGGCGGCGCTGTAATCCCAGAATGTGATGCTTGTTTTTTGGTTTTACGGCTCAAAGACTACAGTGGTCATGCTGCGCCGGGACCTACTGTTTTCCGAGGAATCCGAACCTCTTAAGGCCTAGGGAACCAAACCCCGGACTACAGTGAGCAGTGCGATCTTTATGAGATCTCTGAGTAAGCGTTCTTTTTGCACTGCTGGGAGTCGAACCCGGATTAGCCGCGCAATAGGAGAACGCGTTACCACACTGCGCCAGAATGTGATACATTAAAAAGAATATGTTTTAATATCCAATAAGGTTGGGGGTGGGCTTGAGTCCCCGGAGTCCATATTTCCTACGCTGCTGCCTGCTACCTAGCTTTAAATTAAAGAGGAGGAAACCCTTAGTCTTTTGGTACATCCTCATGCTTGAAGAAAAATTGTTAAAATAAAAGCCCATAGAGGGCGCCACATGTAAAAAGAACATTTTCTTTATATTTTTATTTTTTGTGCATGAAAGCAAATCCGGCTCCCCCCGCCTTTTTGCTATTTATATACGTAACTCGTACTCGGTGCCGGACTTGAATAATATTATATATTATATTATTATATTTATTATATATTATCCGGATTTAGGGCTCAAATGGATATGGAGTTAAGTTTAAGCGTTGTTTTAATGTTGTTAAGTGGGGGGCTTTTGGTCTCAAGCCCCGCCCACCAAATTGCCTATCAAAACACATTATTTCCGTTAAAGCTACATCATATGATTGTCTATAAAGCAACTTACTCTCCCCATAATTTTGAATTGGTACGCACTGTTTTCAACTAAGAGTTTTCAAAATTGTGAGGGTAACCATGAAATATCAATAAAATATTTATGAAGGTGTATGTACTAAATTCATTACATTACTTCCCTAATGACAAACGTAAAATTATAATTATACAAATTTTTAATTTACTGTATACATTACATAATTTTTTTTAATTCTGCTTTTTCAATTGAATTTAATATAGATATAATGATATAATACAGTTTGTTAAAAAAAAACGCTAAGTAGAAGAAAGGTTGCAATTAAATTGCTTATATAGAAAAATAAATGTATGCAAAGCATTTTTTATGCAAATTGCTTCAAGCATATAATTTTATAAAATGTTATACCACTGGATAAAAAAATAGCATTGCCTATGTATCACAGAAATATAAGTTAATAATTTTAATTTACTAATTGACCTATTAAATATGAAATAATATACTTAAAAAATGTCTCTACATGCTATAAAAACTTATTGACATACAAATTTTCACAAATAAAATCGAAATAAGATTTTTTAATTAAGAAATGTTTTATTTTATATATAAATTGATTAAATTATGGTATGATGATATTATTAAAAATATTAGGCAATTTAAATTTATAAAAGCAGATTAAATATTCATTTCAAAAGCAAAAATCATGAAGTTCTATACTATAATTTTAAAAATTTTTAAAAATGATGTGGTAAGTCTTTCAAAAATGTTCAGACTTGAAACGTGATTATTTCATATATATATAAGGCATTTTATTGAAATATATAGCTGCTACTTTTAGTAGGTTACAAAGAAAACGTTAAGGCACGGAATTCATTTTTCAAAAATACATAAATTTCCTGTAACATCAATAAATATAATATTGAAATTCGTAAAACAAATTTAAACTTTGTTGTAATACATGCATCATTAAGTAGTATGCAATAACAAGTAAATAGTTAGCACCACAATACCAAAACACATGCTCACAATACATATTAGTAGTCAGTTCTGTCCGATAGACAGAATTATTAGTAAAGCATGATTACTTGTCTTGGATTTAAAACAATTTGTATTACACTACAAGAAAATGCATGCTAGTAACAGTAATACTTTTGGTTAAATTGTAAAAAGCAGCTTTCTACATAGGTAATGGGATAGCTAAAATGAGAGAGTTAAAAATAATTTCTTCAAACCCCCCCCGAAAAAAGCGAGGAACTGTTACTTCATCGTAACAAAAACATTCCTCATTTTATTACTGAACAAAAAACACACAACCATAACCATAATTAACATAACCATATTAATGTTCGATCAATATTTCTAATCAATGTTCTTTAAATCAATATTAGCATATAAAATTGCTGACTATTTGATATCAAATAAAAAGCGAACTGACAAAAATAAAATATTGCATGACCCCAATCGTAAATGATGTGGAACTTAACTATAATGTAGTAAGTTACAATCATCAGGGAAAAAAAAAATCGTATGATAATTCCGTTTAACAAAAACGTCAACTCTATAAATGTCAGAAAATCCATGATCAACCAAAACACACACAGATTCTAACTATCAATTAAGAAGCAACTGAGGCTTCAATGTGTGTGTGTGTGCGGTTTCCTATAGGGTCACTAAAAGCTGAAAACCTTTATACCAGAACCTAAGCCCCTATAATATGCCAAAAGGCATTGAAACATAGCTCAGAAATTTGATCTTGCTCTAAACTTAAGAAGAAAAAGGCACAGTAATTGACATTATATTGGATGCACATTTAAACATTCCAAGTCAATACCAGGGTGATCTAATTTGGGATTAATGGTTTAACATGATTTCGAAGTTATGATATATTCATACCCAACTACATTTAAGAAGTCATACCCAACTCAGAGAAGCTGGAAGTGGCAGTCATAGCCACTGGTAATACAAAATTCCCATTATAAAGATCCCCATCATAATTATTATGTCCAATTAATTAATAATATATTAGTAAGATCTGAAGAAGGTCTCAAATCGAATTTAGCTTTAAATCGCAATCCCAAAATCTCTGTAAAGTACAAAAAAACTAACGATGTGTATATAGCTTAAAAAATAGGCTTTATATAGTAATTACATATTCAAAAATACTTTGTTTTAATAGGTTGGTGTATAAAACAAATTTTAATGTAAATATCAATTTATTCATTTTATTTATTTTGTAATAAAACTTAAAAGTAGAAATTCATTAGCAAATCTAGACCCATTAATCTCCTTTCTCAATCTTTATTATGAACAGGATGTTAAATTTAAAAAAAAAAAACTGCTATGAGAAAACTTCCACGCACTCCACCTCCCATTCGAATAAATTACACCTTTTCTCCAAGCCAAAATCCCACTTGTGTATATATATTAAACTACCGTCTCCCCAATTTAAAAATTACGTTATTATAATAATTATATTTGTTGGTCTTATTTTCCACCATATCCTGTGTTGTCACCGTTAATTTCAGTTATATTATGTTTCATAATGTTCTGTCAAATTTTTAAGTCACCTATTATCATATACGGAACAAAGTGTAATTTGGTTAACATCCATTAACACATATTATTATCAGGTAGGAGCCCTTTGAGTACAATATTTGATCATGCAATAAAGTAAGTAGGTCTGCTTTTAAAGTAGACTAACTATAACAAACAGGTAATATCACACAAGGCACTTAAGCAGCATACACAAACACCTAAAAATTGTTCGTGTCAATCGCAAAACAAGTCATTGTAACATCTAAAATGTAAAATTCCATTTCATATAAGTTTTCAGCCACTGACTTCCTTTCATATGTGTTAAGTCATTGTTTCGCTTTCATACAGCCTCGTATATCTCGTATCATGCAGAGGTTCTCGAGATATACAATGTTCTCCTTGTGAAGTTCATTCAAAGCCAGCACATGACCTAATGCACATGTATTCAGTTATAAGATTCCATCTGAGAATGGCATCACACATCATGCTCATAATGCAGAATCAGTCACCTCATCATATTTGCGGTCAGCTTCCTCAGCCATCAACCTAGCCTCCTTGAGTTGATCTTCTAGGGACTCTAATTTCTCCTCATCTTGGATGCTTCTGTGCTCAAGCATCTTACGCATACTGCATACAAAATGACAACCATAGATTAGCATTTCATCAAAGAACACTAATTAAAAATAATCAAATAAATTACTAGCATGCTAGTTGCTGATGAATACAGTGGAACTACAATCAACCAACATTTTCTATAGGTCAGAGTAATAAAAAATGAGGAACAAAAATGTGTTGTACATGTACATGTATCAATGATTTGAATTTTCAATAAGGGGCCTTCCATAAATGATGTCACACTTTCTGAGGTTACTTTCTGGACTCCCCACCCCCTTGTCAAGCGATTTCCCATTCCCTGATCATGGTCTGTCATACGCACAGCACCCCCTGGACCATGACATCATTTATGGACGTCCCCTAACTTGAAATATTTGTTTTACTTCCTTCGGTTTTAACTCACAAAAGTTCGTTGTATAATCAGAATAAACGAAAATCGCTCAAAATTTTAAAATCAGATGGCTATCAAAATACTATTTCACAAATAGCCTTAAACAGCATTTTATAAAAAGACTTATTTAAGTCAATTATGCTTTTATATAATATAAAATTATGACTTACAGAAATTAAAATTTGAATAAAATAGTCAAAATTATGTCCGAATGCATTTCAAAATGTGACACTATCTTATACAGTAAAACCCCTCTTAGACATGACCATCATTTTTACGTTGAGATAAAAATCCGATGGTAAAATCTCCTTCACAATCCCCCCACCTCTTCTATGAACAAATGTTTTTGTACGATGAGTGTCTACTAATGGAAGGTTTCACTGTATAACATTGCATTCAAAATGGAAGAAAATACCATCATATTTAGAACGAAGTTTTTCATAATATTCCATTTTGTGATGACAAACATGAAATTAAGTTTAATTAGCCATTGTCCCTCACGCAGTTTCCTGGGTTTGTCGATTTTCCTTTCATCATTTAATTTAAATTGTAATTTTGTATTTGTATGTATAAGATTTGATAAATCAAATTCATTTGATACAGTTTTCAATTTTCAAGTCTTAAAAATTATCAGCTATAGAAGAAACAACCATGTTTCATTGTTTTTAATTAAGAAATTGAATATTTTTAGTTAAAGCATTTAAATAAATTTTCCTACACTTTCTTTGTCTTCCTTCAGCAAGATTTCTGTTACTGATAATAACATTATCAGTAAATTTTACAACGATTATACAGTAAATGTGCTCAATTTAATAGCATATTTTTCACAAAGATTTAAAGATGAATGTAAAAATTTATCATCTACCTGCTCTGAAATACGATTTTATATATAATAAATGCAATCTAAAATTTTAAAAAAAAATGCAAAATACCACCTCTCTTTATTTTATTATGCAATAATGCATGTTAAGATCTTATATCCCACAATATTAAGTAATCATAATTGTATGTTTGTTTTGTCTGATGCAGAAATATTACAGCATTAAAGCAGCATTATTTGTGTCTCTCTGCCCATCCTCAACATGATACTTTAAAATTCATAATAATATCATGATATATACTTAAATCTTCAAAATTCGCCTTATTAAATATATTAAAACATACTCATGTTTTATCTTGCATTTCACGAATATCAAACAATGATTTGCAAAACTGATTGTACAATACAATAATTTTTGCCACCCACGTTTAAGTAGCTCAAACTAGAGCTTTTTTTATATTTGGAGAAAAAGAGGCGCCGTCCTCATCCTAGATTCGAACCAGGGTCCCCAATTTAGCCTGTGGTATCTTGCCTAACTAGACGAATGAGGACATAATTTAGCCTGCAGTATCTTGACCAACTAGACGAATGAGGACATGTCCTCGTTCGTCTAGTTGGTCAAGATACCGCGGGCTAAACGCGGGGACCCTGGTTCGACTCTAGGATGAGGACGGCGCTTCTTTTTCTCCAACTATAAATAAAAAGCTCTAGTTTGAGCTACTTAAACGTGGGTGGCAAAAATTATTGTATAATAAATTCCCCCACGAAAACTCACAAAAATCTCGCCCCGGAGGCTTTTCTGTGTTGACCATATTTGGCAATTGTGTTATCCCTGTGAAGGGTAATAATATCTTATATCTCGATTGTACTATGTTAAGGAATCACACTTTTGCCTGAGAAATTTTAAATTTTTTTCTGTTATATGCAACTTATTGTATATGTACTATGTTTCAATTAAGTATGCGATAACATGTTCCCCCATTAAGAAAAGGATTGACATAATGCTTGTGAATCGAAGTGAAATATTACAAACTGTGTGCTCACCGTTCACTCTCATCAGCGGCCTGTGAAGCTTCTTCAAGCTTGGAGGAAGCAGTTTTCAAACGTTCTTCTGATCGTTCAAGATCTTCCTCTAGCAGTTGGATACGCCTGTTCAGGGCAGCAACTTCACCCTCAGCCTAGGAAATGGAGAAATAAAAAGTGCACCTTAAAATTTAGATAATCATCTAAATTTTCATCAAAAATCATCTATTTTAACATATATCTAGCTAGCATTTTTAGCAAACATTGAACTTTAAATCGCGTCTGTACAGTTAATTCTAATTGGGAAACTGGTGATCGTAATTACCCGTTTGAGCTGAACATTCATAATGTTGTGAAGTTCATTCGAAATAATGCTAAACTTCATCATCGTCCCTGAAGAAAAGATGGAAGACCCAAATGCCAGGCCAGGATAGCCAGCACTGCGTTGTCTATTTCGCCGATTTCTTTCACTGATGACCTCTGTTTGAATGCTTGAGCATCTTAAATTTGCCCATTCTTCACTGCCCTGGTCAATGTTGTTATTGCTGTTGTTATCTTCTGCACCTTCTGGCCTTTGGCGAGACGATCCTGGCTCTCTCTGCCTTGGAGTGGGATCTTTCATGTTGGATTATTTACTTTCTGTCATACAGATTCGTCATTTTTAAAGGGCCCTTGATTGATGTGGGAAAACAAGGCACTTCATTTATCATTCATAAGACATCATATTCAACATCCGAGATGACATAACATCTCCAATTATGGATAATCATCCATATTTGCTACCTCCAATAAGCATCATGTATGCTTACTACCGCCACGTGATCAGTAACGATCTGTTATTTACTCGCCATCCATGACAGCTCCATTACCAGTCTCTGTCGCATAACATGTTTCTTCTGCTCCATGAACATGGAGCGCACGATGCTGCCGTCTGGGAACAGTTTGCCCAGGTGGCGCTGCGGTGTAAGACTCCCAGCAGACAGAGTAAAGCTGGCTCCCACTCCAAATATGGCCGCAAGTCTATTTTTATATTTTACCACTCCAAAGAACAAGTATCGCATTCCTTGCTTGCCAAATTCTTACCCCTCGGTTCGGCTCCAAAAAATAAGGAAGTCACAAAAACAAAAGATTGTCCCCATTCACAAGAGATATCGGAACTGTGCCTTTCTTTAGATATTTGGCACTGCATCATAATACTTTGTTTAACTGATTTTTAAACTCATTTTCCATATTTTTTGCTCAGATGCAAATCATTCCCATCCCTGATATTCTGAAATATATTCTTCATCAAAAATAAAAGCTGATTTTTCAATAAAATCTGTATTTAATGATAGACAGTATCTATTAATTTATAATTAATTTATAATTTATAATTGCCTGTAAAGCAAAATTTAACACAATTTTTGCTACAAGATGGCACTGTGTCTTAAAAATTGCAGTTCAGTTTTTACTTAGCTAATTACATAATAGTAAACTGCAAATATAGTCTATATTTAAAATTTAACACTACTCGACCAAAATTAAAACTAAAAATATTTTTAATTGCAATTATTTTAATACATTTTAAAGAAAACAAATTGACTCAAAATTTACAGATTGTAAAATACGAAATAAATGACATCCCTTATAGGATTTCAAGATTTAATCACCAGTTTCCCAAGAAGAATAGCTTTTAAGTTATGAGAAATATAATTGAAAATGTATTTAATATAATTTACTTTTAATGATTCAGTATCAATGATTTATATAATATTATAGGAAAACTGTGCTAACATTTTATTATTTATTATTATTTCAACCAATTATTAATCACTAAAATTATTGGAATTTATATAAACTAAGTAAACATTATAAAATTATTATAGATTAGACTATTAATAAATTATAAATACATATCTTATAAATTTTTCAGATAAATTATAAATATAAGAAGTAAAATAAAACTGTGATACTTAGTTCATTTTTTATTTTTTGCTTAACTCACAGCTGCGAGAGCTTTGTCTTTTTCTTCCAACTTGTTGTTAGCTTGCGCCAAGGATTCTTGTACTTGATCGAGTTCATTTTCAATTTGTTGGATCTTCTTTTGCAAAGAACGGACTTCCTCTTCTGCCTGTGGAATAAGATAAATACAGCACACATCAGATAAATGAAAAAGACAAGTATATATTTATATCCATTGTAAAAAAATATTAAACCTTTTAATAATAAGATACGACCTTTTACGTGAAATATTCTCTTCTTTTGTAAGTCCAATGTGCTATATTAACTAATTAAGAACGTTACTTAAAATTTTGAACAAAATTTGTTTACTGAATGAAATATAATATTTCATCAATATGATTTCATTTTTATAAGGACGTAAGTCGAGAGTAATTTTTAAACTCAATATAAGCGAACTTTTATACTATGTTTCTAAATTTTGGATTAATTTCATTTGTGTTTTAAAGTATTAAAAAGCTTAAGTTGGATAGCGTAGAATAAAACTTTTGCAATGACTATTAAAATTTAATAGTGGTTAGTTAGAATAAATGCTTAAAACATTTAGTTTTAAAGGTAACTCATTATTTTTCATTTTATTTTTAGAAGTTATACTACAAGTAGATTCCTTTAAAGTTAAGGATATTTGTTAGCTGTGGTATTTTTGAAATTCAGAAAATGGGCAAATATAGATCTGCGAGTTCAGAAATTGTAAATGTAAAGTGCATAATGCGGCCAAAAATTTTGCAATTTGAAAATTTGTTGATTTAGTGAACATGTGACTCTCATTTAAAATAAAAATCACAATATGTTTGTAATAATTTCTGCGGTGTTAAAGTACTTTTTTTGTATTTAAATATTATGTTATGCTTATTTTTACAAAAACAAGGGGCCTAAAAACACATTTTTGTGGAAACATTTACATGGTTCAAAAGAAAATATTCTGCAATAAGACTAAATCATTGCACATATTAGAATAAACTTTTAATATTTTTAAAAAGTATGGCATAGAAATTAGCCTTAAAAATATTTAATACCTAATATATTTCCAACTCTCTTCTGTCAGTTTCGCATTGGGATTTAAGAGAAATCAAATTGGAACTTTCTATTAATAATGGTTACATAAAATTAAAGTCGTTCTAATCATAATGTTCATTGGTTTCTAATTAAGCAGCATTACCTTTCGTTACAATACATACAAAATCAAAATATATTTTTTTGTAAATAAAAAATATTGTGGGAATTTTTTCCGAAAATTAGAAAAATTAAAACAAAAAAGCGTTTGAAGTATTTTTAGTTCAGAAAACTGGATCTAGATAGTTATATTTAATTCGTTGCATTGTTCAAAATTAGCCTATAGTATGTAAATTAGATATGGGATAAAAGAAAATAAAGGTAAGGGCAGAGTGATAAATATTTCACTATATTTACATAACGTTGGAGGAACTACTGAAAGTTTTTAAAAAATTTAATGCAACATGTTTTTAGTTCTAGATCAAAATATTTTATTACATCCTATTACTTCTTTGTTGCCGAGAAAAAACATATATACAATTTATATCACATAAATTCTAAAAGAAAATCGATTTATTTTCTAGAAGAACTTATGTCATTTACATAAAGTTAATAAGATTGCTATGTAACAATATTTCATAACTTATTATTGGCCATTCTTTATCATCTCAGTAAAATTTAATCATTTTAATATAAGAATAATACACCTTTTTTATTCTTCCCTGGTACAGCCATATGGATATATTGCACTGTAATAAATTATCATCGTTGATTAATCCAAATTAAAATATATAAGTACGTTTTCCTTAGGCATGTATATACATACATGTGTACATATGTATGTTTGTGTGCGTATAAATAAAAATTTACAATTTTTTTAAATTATACAAAAAAAATTGTACAGCACAAATGATTACTTGTAGACTTTGTACTGGCAAACGCACTTATATAGAAACATATGAAAATAATTTAATTATCGATTTTATGAAAAAAAAGGTGCATAGTTATTTATTATTAAAAATACAGTCTTGGATGACTACATAGTCTTTCCAAAGGTAGGATTGACTTCCAAAACAAAGTTTTATATTTCCATAAGAATCACTCGAAAAAATTCAACTATTGTAGAGCAATAAGGGGAGATCGAGCACGCCTCTCATCATCTTTCTATAGCGCCAATAAATTCAGTAGGAGCTCTATTGACCGACCTTCTTTCATACGGAACTCTCTATCAACCGAAGTCTAATTTTGCAGTGTTTTATTTTTTTTTTCCTTAGTAACAATCCCATCCACATTTCGCCACACAAATCTTCATTCCGAGCATTTGTGAACTATGTTTTAAACAAATAATATTAAGGTAAAAAACATAGGAAACTCTATTTATTTTTAAAAAACAACATTCCTTTCCTGTTAATGGTATGACAATTATAAGAAGGTGTGATTCAATTTGCACTACTACCAATGCCGGACTTCTAAATTTATGTAATTTTAATTATCTAGAAATTTTGATTTACCTATATAGACTCTCAATTTATTCATAAATAAGGGTTTGTTGTTATGGAAAAATAAGAGTTTTCTGTAGTTCAATTTAACATAAAGATCAAATATACTTAATTATAATTATCTTATTTGATTATGTATTATGCTGAATTATTTTTCAGCCGAATTTTACATTAATATGTATAATATTAATATATTATTTATTATTATACGGTATTACAATAATTGTTATTAATTATTATATGAGATTTATGAATTTTGCTTAATTCCTTTTGAATTGAAGGGAAAATTCGATATTTTTGCGATTGAATAAAAAAGCAAATTTATCATTTTGCACACCTCATAGTGTTACATGAGAAAAATTAAATCAGGTATGCTAAATAGATAGAAACTATAGGTAAGTGCTAAGCAAATTCTTATTTAGATCATAAGTCATTTAGTTTTTTAAAATTTTAATTTGCAGTTTTTAATTTAACTTATAAGGATTTTACATATTTTTATATAATATTACTATTATATTTACTTTATATAATTTTCCAACGAACAAACACAGTTCGTTGTACATTTACTTTTATTTTAAATAATTCCAGATGAATGTTATTTGTACCTCTGTAATGTAATTTTCAGAAATTGCGGATTTAGGATGAAACTGAAATTTCACTCCCCATCTCAATATTTAGACATTTTATTTAAAATAAAAAAATAACTTAATTTTTTGTTTTAAAAGTCAATTACATATACTACCAATAATACCTTTGAATAAGGTTTAACGTATATATCTTTTCAAGACATCAATTTCACAAATTTTTATATTGATATTTATTTCTAATGAAGCGTATTTAAACATCAATATCACGTTACCTCAAACAAAACTTTCTTATCGTAGCCGTAACTGTTAAAAATTCCCACTTATTCTGAATTGTTTACAATGAAAAATATGTCTCCATACATATTTAACATTACAAAAAATTAGGCAAAAAAAATCGCTAGAATCGGATATAAAAATTTCCCTAATAATTTGAGATAAAAAAATTCTTCGTAATTTGATATAAAAATTTGCTTATTACTTTGAACTTAACAAAATATAGTTGTGCCCTTTGCTTACTTCAAATGTCAAATTTTAAATGAATATTAATCAAAGGGATATCCACTGGATATTTTGCACAAAATTCATGTTTTTATTAAACTAATAAAGGTTTCAGTGGCAGCTGGTGGGTTATCTAAATGGGGGTTTTCACCAGTGACGCAGCTAGTACCTTTGTTCCCTTGGAAAACAAAGATTCTGGCGCCTCTCTGGCACGGAGCTCGCCATTCCACTAGCCTTGCAACCAATATTCCATACCATGACATGTGCCTTGCCTGACCCCCTCTAGTTGCAGCCCTGGGCTTACAATACATAAATCACGGAAACAAATTTTCACAGGTCAACAAAACCTACAGATTAAAATATATTGTGTTTTCTTGGCATAAGGTTGAAGAAACTTATAATTCAACTAAAAGAACTACACTGTCAAGCTGTTGACGAATATCAATTTTTCCAAGCAAACAGAATTCTAATGTGGAGTTTAAATGTGACTGCAAATATTCATATTTCTTTATTTTTTTTAGTTAGATATGACAAATCAGTGACACCGTAACTCAGTCAACTTGAATCGCCACTTTGTTTTGCAAACAGGAGAGAGTAAAAACAAAACAGCCTGTTAGTTAATTCACATCCACAAATCCATAAATTTTTCTCATATAATTTGGGTTTGAATTCCCTTTCGAAAGCCCTAGTTTTTGATTAAGGTCAAGCCTAGTGTTGGCCTAAGCAGTTTTATTTTTATTTTTCTTTCCAGTAGTAATGTTGAAAAATGTAATTGTTTCAGCTCCGAAACACCTATTTTGTTAAATGCAATCTTAACTATTAACACGTTTGTACAAACAATAATAAAACTAACCATAATAGTTAATTAAAAAAATTAAACTAACCGAATGTACCAAGTAGCAAACAAAGTGAGAGCCCGGGCAAAAAAGAAACTAAATAAAGGCGATCGCATTCTAACTTCCGCACAATGAAGACTGTGTGTATGATAATGCCGTAAGCGGCGAATATCCTACACCCGCCAATGCCTTTAGTACGAAACTGCTTTTCAATGTTAGATTTTCCAATCGCACGTGCGACAGACTTGACGCTCCACTCCCAGCATCATGGTTAATATGGTCACCAACCAAATAAAGTAATAATTGACTTACACGTAATAAATTTCGTATTTTATACTATTACAGTTTCATATTGCTTGTTCTATATTTTATTTCACTTGTTATAGCCTCTTTTTTTTCTTAAATTTTCTTTGGGGTGTGTTCACATGCTCATGTGCACCAATGGACGAGCCGCTACTGAAGAGTTTAATGTAACGTTTCGATTTAACCAAAACGAATTGATTTGAGCATTTATCTGTGCATTTAGAATTTAAATATATTTATTAAATGCTGAAGAAAAAATAAAATATTGAATATAATATAATCTTTAAATAGAAAATAACATAAATTCAGTTTTGAATATATATACAGTGTGGGCCCGCAATTTTACGAACTGTTACATTGGTCACAAAAAGTATCCCATAATTAAAATTCTATTTTTAATTCTGACTTAAAATTTGCATCAATATACTTTTAACAGCATCTTTTTAAATACTTAATAAATTAACAAAAATCATCTTAATGTTCTTTTTATTATTTTAGGCACACAAATTTTCGGAATCTTGCCGTTGGTTAATGATTACGGCTTGAATTTGAAATATACTGATTATTTACAACTAAGGTCATGAAATATTATTGTATTATTGAAATCAAGGAAAGATTATTTTTTAAAATCAGCTTATTACTCAGTAAGAGATGAAAACGATGTCTATATGATATTTTGTCTTTTAAATTTTACGTCAATATACTACTAAATATAGCTGCTTTAAATTTTGGCTACAGTACTACAGAAATGTTTCTAAGCTATTATTAAATACACATGTTAATTAAGCTAGCTTATAAGATTGGGTACTTATATAGAATTAATTAGATGTTAAGTATTTTGATAAGAATTCATATAATTTTACAATTAAAGTAGATACTCCCATATGTATATATACTTATTAGTACTAATAATTTCAACATATTTTCTGATGATAATAAAAATGATTATATTATTTTTATAATTGCATTCAATCAATTGATGCCTAACAAATAAATTTATTTACATATATGGTAAAATGAAAATTTGTTGCTCGAAATTTATATTGAATGCTAAGTGAAAATTAACCACAAGGTAATTATCTCAAAAGATGAGGATAAATAAAATAATAAATTAGATAATTGAGAAAAATGATTCAATAATGTATGATAAAGAGCGTGTATGGACAAGGATCAGATGGACGTTCGTCCAGAAGTGAATTAAAAAATAGTTGACATAATGAAGATCATAAAATAATAATAAAAATTAAAATAATGAATAACAGCAATCATTCGTTCTAAATTTAATATATAGCCGAGCAAAATTAAAAAATAAACATCATTTTATTTAATCTGAATGTGTATTTTGTTATCTTCGTGTAATAATTTTTTATACGGAACCTCCAACGAAACTTTCCATTATTTTCTAACTTTCATATTCCCTATCCCAGTGGTTCCTCATCTGTGGTCCACGGACCCCTGGTGGTCCGCGAGATCCTCCCAGTGCCCCACAAAAGTTCGGAAAAGTACTAAGACACGAGCATTTACTCTTTAATGCTAAGAATAAATTATGAGGGGACGAAAAATTCCTTCCCCAAATGGTGAAAATCAGTGATGAAACACTAGAAATAAATACATATGATGCAAATTCCGGGCTTTAAACTTTGAGTTAATTCTTGGGGGTCCGCGGTCCAGTAAAGTTAAAGAACCGCTGCGCTATTCAATTATTTTTACCGTCACATTTTATTCTTACGTATTATTATGTGTGAGTTACTACCTTATCGAATTCGATTTGGCTTTAAAATCCTCATACGTACATTGATGTGGTTAATCTTGAGGCTCGGGGTGGGGTTTACAATTTTTATCCCAATTCTTCGTAGATAGCATTCGTTTGTAAATTTTGCTTTTTGAGGAGGGGCTAACTTTTCTCTAGGGAGGGCCGAACCCTCCCTCCCAGTTATGACAATGTATATGTATACGAACATTTTTATTTTCTTTATTAATCACTTGGTGCAAATATGTGTAATATAGAATATTTATATTTTGATAATTAAGATAAAAAAAAGGCATTTTAAAGATATTTCTGCACATAAATTCAAAAATAACTACTTTAAATATTTAGTTATATATCCGTCTTGTTTATTCAACAAAAGTATAGGAAATAGTGACTGGAATAAAACTTTTAATGGTTTTCCCATATTTTATTATAAAGAGCTTCACTGTGAATTAAAATTACATTCATTACTAATTTCTAAACAGTTTAAATTAAGGAATATGCATGTATTTGAATTTTATAAAATTATTCTTTTTAAATTATATTTTAATTGGATATACACGTTTCTTAATTGTTTTTTACATTTGAAATTATTTTCATTATTTCGAATCATTTTTCATATTTATTTATACAAATACAAATACTTTTATTTTCGATGTTCGCATATTATCCAGATATATACAATTTTGTATAGAATATTTATCTTTTACCGGGTGCATGAAAGGGGCAGATATAAAACTAAAAGTTAAGTATTTGATTTCATTATTAAGTTAGAAAATTTGGAATTTAAAAATTCAGCCAATATATAAGTTTAGAAAAATGTAAGGGTATTATGAATGAAAAATAATTTTCATTTTATAATTTTTTTGGCGATTATTACAATATTGCCCTTTTCCATTTCTTACGCATTTCATAATTAATGGACTCTCATTAAATATAGTGAATTTAGTTTACATTCAATGAATTTAATTAGTACGACAAATGAGAGAGAGTTTAATTTAAATTGTTCATGAAATAAATTTAATTTGATTGAATTAAATTAAATTTAAGTTAATTTAATTTGAAACAAATTTAATTTGCATTCTTTCATCTTACATTTGCGAAACTTCTATCTCTTACCATTCATAATGGACGTATAATATTCAATAATTAGAAAACATTACTTCTGAGGAAAAGTCAAACATTATTATATTGTGTTTTATACTGTATTTATAACATATAAAATTGTACACTAGGTAAAAATGCTTCACTTCATGGCAATTTTTATTTCCAATTTTTTTAAATATTTTTGTATCTATAAATGTTTCATTAATATGTATTTAATGACTTATCTACTTTGGACGTTGTTATGAGTAGATAATTTGATATACTGTTACGTACAGAGGGCAAAAATTAATAATTTATATTATTTATATTATAAATTTATATATAAATATTATATATTATATTATTGATATTATAAATTTATAAAAATTTTATAAATTTATACAATTTACGAAATTAAATTAAAAAGAAACAGTTTTCTTACTCAATTCGAATTACATGTTGATAGTGCAGTGCATAAATATTTTAAATGTAAAAATTGGATCTTAAAGAAAACGCAGATTTAAAGCCTGCACCTGAAGATCAAATCAACTTATTTTACAGTAAGTTCTTAAACATGATTGTGCTCTGTCACATTTAAAAAACTTACTACAAAATTCGTTGATTTGATCCATAGGTGTAAGTTTTATAAACTGCTTTTTAACGGAAGTTCACTTTTTCCACTTAAAACTTTTGTGTATGCTTCCATCGACATACATTCTTAATGTAAAAAATATATTATTTACTCCAGTTATCTCAAAAACCTCTATATTTTAAAATTAATATATTTTTTTAGAATTTCTATGTAATTTATAATATATAGGAATCTCTTATGTTGCAAAACCACTCTACCTCGAATTGTTTTTCTCGTTCCCACGGAAGCCGAGAAAAACAGGTTCCACCGTATTTGGAAAATATAAGAGGTTTGTACAAAACTCAGATGTATATGTAAGACCGATATAAGCTATTTAATAAAAATCAGATACTAATATGCTTTTATGAATTGTATGTAACGAAGATAAAATTTCTAATTCACAATAATTAATCAAATATCTAATTTTTCGCTAATAAAAAAATTGTCCACGTATAATTACGAGTTTTGGGAATTTTGATTTGTCAGCCGCGGAAGGTATTTTTATTCGAAGAGAAAATTCATTTAACAGAAATTGTAAAAGTAAATAATTTCTTTTTATTTACAGAAGAAAGACAATAATAGATATGTGTGTCCTTAAGGTACTCGGGCCAAGAATGAGAATAAAGATGCATTAAGAATACAAAATGGGGGAATTGTAAAAAAAAATTATAAATAAAAAAAATCCGACTATATTTAGTAAGTAAATGAAATTTGTAAAATCAAAAAATATTCGGTGATGTTTTGAAAAGTTTTAAAAGAGGGATTTCTGTCTCCAGGGATGACGAACAGCGCCCATAGTAATATTTAGCGTTTCTAATAGATTTAGATAAGCTAAATTTTAGGAAAATATTTTAATACATCTTTTCAAAAAAGGTCTGATAGAGTACTTTAAAGTCTTGAATATATTTCATCGAATTATTTATCGTAAAATAAAAATATTTCATTGAAAAAAATATTAAGCTCTGAATTTTTATTTCGAGGATTTTCTAAAATTTGAAAAAGTAAAAGTAGATAAAAATCCACAAATTTTATATCGCTGGTAAATAATTTATATAATTATAGTTAGCATATTCTTTCTGTATGTGGGGGGGGGGATATTGCCCTCCTGTGAGAAAACTCTCATATTACTATCATTAAACTATCATATTATATATACATCACTGAGATATAAATGTTCAGATGATTCCTTTATTGTCTAATAATACTATAAAACACAATTGAATCATTTGAATATAATTAAAGTCAGTTATATTAGGCCATATGTGTAACTTAAGGGTGAAATATAGCATAAATTTGGGGTAAAAAAACAAAAAAAAATTGTATTGGAGGGAAAAGTACGATTTTGCCTCTTTTATAAAAAACACTGGGGGGACAAGTTCCCCTCTTGCCCCTCCCCAGCTTAAGCTTATGATTATGGCAGTATAATTATATTATGTCTATTTAATGAAACCAACTGTCTTAAATCTTATAAAAAACACTTTTCAGAATGCCCAAAAGAAATTTCAGGAATATAAAAATAATTAAATAAATCACCATAAGAAATATGGTGGGTCTACGCGCATGCGTAAAATGTCTTTATTGCTATATTGTTTATTATTTTTGTGCCAACTATTCACGTAACCTGCAAAATTATCAATTTCTTAAAAAAAATGCTTGGGGATTTCTGAAAATTTTTTTATTTGAAATTGAATACTTCGATTATTGGAATTGGGACCAGTCCCGAACCCGGTTCCGGTAATAGAACATTCCGATAATCGACCCCTTTAATAAGCAACAGGTAAAATGAGAAGTCAAATAATGAAAATAATAAAAAGACATTACGTATATTGATTTCTTTTCAAAATTGTACATAATTACATGCATTTACAATTTTTTGTTATTAAATTATTAATTATCATTATCCTTAAATTATTATTCAAGTCTACTTTTAAATCTGCATAATCGTAACCTTTGTGATTATGATAATGATGATGATTTCCTCGTGGTCAATTTTTTTTCCAATGGCCGACGTTGTACTCTCTATTTAATTGCGAGCGCAGGATCAAGGAGAGGTAAGATCATTTATCCTTCATAAAAAATAAAAATATATCGATCTCCATTTAAATTTTAGTGGGAAGGCAGAGAGGCTATAATTAGACTGCCCTTCTTGGATTTCTGCCTATGGGCGCGTTTGCCATGACCTACTTTAATAGGTTTGCTTTTAAATCTGAAATCCAGGAAACAATGCTTGACTTGCCTTCCCTTTTGTGATCTCGTGAACGACGGTTATTGAAAAAATAAGAGTTCTTTAGTAATTTTACAGGAATGTTGATTAATTATTTTAGTTACTAATTTCAAAGCATTTTAAATCCATAGCTTGGTGTAAAATTTGCTTAATCTGTTAATAATTTGTTCTTTAACTCTATTCTAAATTTCACGATACAAAACTTTCAAAAGGTTTTACATTTATGGCACTTGTTTTTGCCAAATAAAAGTTTGTCATTAAAATGGAACTTTGCAGTGCAACAAATTATAATTTTTATTTGTTTATACATATTTTTAATTTTGTTTTACTTATCCGCTTTTATTGGACTTAGAAAAACTTTGGGCCGTTGCGATTAAAAAAGGGAAGAAGAGAGATATCTAATTACAGAGTATTATATAATTTTCTAGAATATTCTCTAATTATTCCCTTATATATAGTACGCAAAAATAATTATTGTGATCAATACAGAAAAATTAAAATACTACAAATAGTTTTAATATTTTTAATGATTTTATACTCAATTCTTAACTCCAATTTTTACGGTAAATCTTATCTATCGTTTATAATTTAAACTATTTAAACAAATTGCAAAGAAAAAATGTAAGTAATGAAATAAATTTGTAATTATATTTTTGAAATGATCGTTTTCCTTTTCGTCGTTAATTTATTTAGTATTACTTATACTTAACTAAAAGAAATAAGTGAGGAACAAATTCTGCAATCAGGTTTTAATTTTTCTTCATTGACCTTTTTACTCACCAATATTATTTAAAATTTTAAAGCAAAACTTCTATCGTTTTTGTTTTTCGGGATAATTTTGCCACCCAGAGTTCAGATTATGAAATCACATTAGTATCTTTTTTTATTAAATAATTTAGTTACCAAGCAATGATAATTTCAGTAATTATATCTTATTGAAGCAGAATATCTTGTTTACA
>QLNU02015270.1:26429852-26448180 GCA_006491805.2 Dysdera silvatica
TTAACCCTCTAACTGCTTATCCCGTGATTTCCACGGGCAACATGAAAGTAACAAGATTTTCTTTTCAAGCGATTTTCCTGGGTATGAAATTTTTCCATCTTTCATCTCTCATCATCTTTGGTTACAAAAATGTGCTACATATTTTAACTCTCAATTACATGTAGATTTGAAATATTGAATAAAAAGAAATATGCAGTTTTTGAAGCGACTTCGATAAAAAAAAAAAAAAATTGAGCAGTCAGAAGGTTAGTTATTAAGTTGGTCTAAAAGTCCTTTCCCTTTTCCATATGTCAATTTTTCGTTAGTCTAGCAACATCAACTCTATTTTAAACAGCGAAATATCTTATCCCACTTTGAATATTGAAAGTTTTGATGTTTTGCCACCCACCCTCTATGGTTCAAACTGGACCTCAGTGACCCACTCTTTGAAGGATAAGTGCGTCGAAAAAATAATCATAGTTTTGGGCTGAAGTTGAACCAGTGACCTCATGGTTTGAACCTAAAAACCATGACGATTATACCATCGAAACCCAGCAGACAACATACAACCTTATTAAAGTACGGAAAGTTTTTCTCATCGCAGCCGATGGTGTTGTAATATTAGATGACAAATTGCTCGAAAAAAAAAGAAAAGAAGAATGATTTTGAGCTGCCTGGGAGGAACCGAACCCACGACCACTTGGTGGACTAAAACAATCTGTCACCATATGATTTTGTATTTATGTTCCTCCTGGTAGTATTTCCTTCTCAGCAACAGCCCAGTTAACAAGGAAGTGGTCAACACGCAAAGCTTCTAAGAAAGTGTTCTACAGTTTTTCGTGGAGAGAAAGGTAGAGAAAGGAAGAGAGAGAAAGAGAAGATTAATTAATTACTAATCATTGGCGTTTTAAAGTGCATTCAACTAATCAATTACAATTTCTTTGGAATGTATTTATAAAAAATTCTTCTCTAAGTGCCGTCTCCAACTGGAGATCTATGACTAACATGGATATCCGATCCCTCTCTTTACTCCGGTGAATAATTTCTTTTGTACTTAGTTCTGTCCAAGTCTTTTGATCGATGAATCTGTCGATCCATCCATCCATCCTCCCTCCTCGTTTTCTACCTTTTAGTCCCATGATGCTTCCCTCAGTTGTTAATTGGAGTGGTTGGTATTTTCCGCCTCGTATATAAAGAAATCATATTTGTAAAATGAATAACAGATGTTACATTTTCTACACATCATGTCGTTTAATTTTTAGAAAGGACAAGCTGTTACATATACACAAAAATGAGTTTGGTATATATTTATGTCAATACTCTCATTGAAGTAGAGAGTATTTAACAATAGTAGTTTTTCAATGTTTCTTCACGGCGATTCTACCCTGGAAACATGTCAAGAGCTAGAAGGTCTTCTGAAATTAATGACGATAAAACTTCAAAAATAGTCAGAAATAGCCCATATTTCACTGTGATACAAACGGACCTGTGTCATCAGCACCAGGCCCACAGCGAGCAGATATTCCTGATAGTGGTTTTTTTTTTTTGTTGTTTTTTGTTTTTTGAGGGGCAGTGTTAAGAGCCAAACCCAGATTAACGGTATGTTAAATAAACGCGTTACCACTGCAGCATCGTAAAGCCCGATATGTTTCTGAACAGGGGCGGACTGAGCCTCAAGGCAACCGTCCCCCCAGGCCGGTGCGCCCCCTCATGAGGGTGCGCACGAACGATAGGACTCGTAACTCCAAATGGGCAAGGATTTGCGCCCTTCGATAATCCAAGGTATGTGCCCTTTGAGAGGACCCAGTCCACCCCTGCTTCTGAAATGTAATCAAGAAAACTCAACAAGTTTTAAAAAAGTAGCCTGCAACGAAAAATGAATTTTATTCAATGACGTAAAATTTAGAAGATCATGGTGAAAACAAAACGAGCTACCGTTATCGTGATCCAAAGTATAATAATAATAATATATCTTCATCCGTTGCGCGTTACTCATTACGTTTAAGGGGATTGGCGCAGGATCTTCTAACATGATCCTTTTAGACATGAACCGAATTATCAGTGTGGAAAATTAATGCTCAACTCCTAAAATCAGCTAATGCAGACGAACAATTAGTATCGACAGAAAAAAAAGGTACCAAACTTTACCATGAGAATACCAGATCGCATATATCTTTAGAAAGTTTTAAAAAAATTGTTAAAATTTATTTAAAAAGTTTTATTCGTCACCCTCCTTATTCACCAGATCTTGCACTTCCGAATTTCCACCTATTCCAATCTGTACAGAATAGTTCACGTAAAGAACTTTTTGAAAATACAAAGCAATTAAAACATATCTGAATACTTTCTTCCGTAAGAAGGTTTTCGAAATATTTTTATTTTTACCCAAAATACCCTCGTGCATTGGTGTGAGTAGTGTGGGGCAAGGGGTATCTTATCCGTCCAAAAATAAATGAAAATTACAGATGAATGCCATGTGCAGAGCATTCTGATAGGGCCATTGCCCCCCCCCTTGACTTGCAGGCTAGCTACGCCAATGCTTTTGCGTCAAGTTCATAAAAAATAATAAACGAACTTTCTGATGAACCCAATATAAAATACATTTCAGAAAATTGCTAGTCTCTTTAACTACAGGATAACCCGTTTATTTGTACACTTTATCAGTAACATTAGAAATCAAAAATCAAATAATGGAAAAAATTTAATTTTGTATATCTTTTAATATTTACAAAGCTGTGCTATCTAATAGTAATGAGTAGTATATATATATATAATATGTTTGCACGTAGAAAAACGCACAATAAAACATCTAGCATCAATGACTGTTCGAGTCTTTAAGTTTCTTAAAAGCATCCTTAAAATCGGCGTTTCGGGATTTGAAAACTTGAAAGACAAGATTTGTTCTCATCAGACCCTTAGCCAGGATAAAGAAAGGGGAAACTGGGGCAAAGTATAGGGCATATGTGGCACAGGGCACCCGAGGATTGTTCTATATATATATATATATAAACAGCTCGATGGAGCTATTGGGGGCGCGCCCCTTCTGGCTCCGCCTTGGCTGCAGTCCTGGTTCTCACTATTTAAAGCGGGCAAAAGTTCTTCAGGAATCGTAACCATACCCCTTTAAACCAGTGACGTAGCAGTTTAAAGGTCATTATGGGGGCTCAAGTGGCTTTAAAGAATATTATAGGATGCGGCCTTAAAGAAGCACAATGTGTTTTTATATATCCAATGGAATAGCTTGAGTACCCTTAGCCCCTCCCTTTCCTATACCACTGCTTTAGACAAATGCTTATTGAACGAATGGCTATTTTTAAAATGTGTTTTTCGGATAACTGACTTCAAGAAAATGAATATTTTAAGACGCTTTATTTCGGCACAACTATGGAAATGTCCGACAGATTTTTGGTCTGCTATGACGTAATTAACTTAAACAAGAAGAGAGAGAAAGGAAGCAGCTAAAAGAAGAAATAAAAAGTGAAACGTGATGTATGCCCATTGTTCTTTTTAGAGGCATATTAGTTGCCAGAAGGGAAAGCTATTCGCTATTACGGTTGTTGCTTTCTTTCGCAGCAGAACTGCTGACGTTTCAAGACAAACTCGCGAGCTTCTCGAATCAGCCGAAGGACATCCCTGGCTCGTTCTTTTAAGTCTGGATTGCCGGTGCATCCAAATAAAACTAGAGGGGGAAAACAAAGAAAATAAACGAGTGTATTACCTGCTTTACAAATGTGTTTGATCTAAATTAAAGCACGGTTAAGATCATGCATGTCAATAATAAAAGCGAATCATGGCCCATTCAAGTGAATAATATCACAGTACATTATATATTATAATAGAAACAGGGAGGAATCATGGATATATCAGAGTACATCATATAAAATTATATTAGAATCATAGTAGAATCAGGTATATTATAGAATCACAGATATGTTGTAGTAGAATCAGGTATATTATAGAATCACAGATATGTTGTAGTAGAATCACAGATATGTTGTAGTAGAATCACAGTTATGTCATAGTAGAGTCACTAATATAGTAGAAAAAGACATATCATAGTAGAATCATGGATATATGTCATAGTATATCATATAGAATTATAATAGAAACACAAAAAAGAACCATAGATATATCATAGCATATCATGTAGAATTATAATAGAAACACAGAAAAGAACCATAGATATATCATATAGAATTATATATTACAGTTATAGATATATATCATAATATAGTTTAATTATAGTAAATAACATCATAAAAAGGATACCAGATTCTGGAATAATGCAAATATAATAATAAAAAATATACTCATGCGGTATTAACAAATAAAAGTCGCCGTTATAAACGCGAGAAAATTAAATGGCCCTTAAAACACTGACTTTTGTTTATCAATTTAATCTGAGCACTGTGCTATGTGTAATTATCGTACATAGTGCTACGTGTAATTATCGTGCACAGTTCTATGTGTAATTATCTTGCATTATGCGATATTATTAATAAATTTGACACCCACGTATTATTAGCTCAATCTAGAGCTATTTTTGTTTAGGAGAAAAAAAAGAGTCTAGTAGGTCAAGACACCGCGGGCTCAACGCGGGGACCCTGGTTCGAATCCGAGATGAGGACGGCGTCTCTTTTTCTCCTAAACAAAAATAGCTCTAGTTTGAGCTACTAATACGTGGGTGTCAAATTTATTTGTAATACAAATTCCCCCACGAAAAACTCACCGCGGTGGCTTTATGCGTTGACCATTATTTGGCAGTTATGCAATATTATTTACCTATGAAATCATTTAATATACTCATTCAATTACACTTTTTTTTATTTCGTGTGTTCCCAATTATTCTTCTTTAAAAATTTCTATTTTAAATAGCAAGCGAGTCATAGTTATGTAGATTTATTTTGATAACTATCGTATTTATGTTAATTCAGACTACTTTTCAAGAAGAACTTTAAAAAGATTTTCATTGGAGGTAATTTTGTAAATAACAATTACAAATATATTCAGATATTTCAAAGAAGAAATTTCGATCAATTCTGTATGAATGATAACACAGAAGACATTCATAACAAAGTTATTGAAAATAAATACTTTCGGATGTTTTTAATTTCCTGTCATTTGAGATTATTCTTATATAAATTTTCAACAGACGTAAATATTTCTTTCATAAATAATATAATTTTTTCGATATAACATAATTTTTTCATCGTCTTTTAATGTCTGGGAACAAACAATTCGAAACTTTAGGGTAAAAAAGTAATAAATTTAGCTCAAACTTGATTTCTTCGGAAATTACAGTTCTGAGGTCACTGAAAAATGTTTTTTAAACTAAAGCGACATATTCTTTTAACGATGTAGTTTTCCACAACAAGCAAAGCAATTTCTTATGGCTATAAATCAGTTTAATTTTAATCTTATTTCTGCATATAAAAGTTTATTGAGTCTATAAAATAGGTCAGAGCCAGCAAGTGGCAAAATCGTAAATCACCCTCTATTCATGATCCACCAAAATTTCCAAATATTTATCCGAAATTCGCATAACAACAGAATTGAAATTAAACTTTAAATTATGACACATTTACAAATGTTCAAGTTCTTGAAAATTCAAATTTCAATTCAATAAGTGCAGAAATATTTCCGAACTTCAATAAACAATTCTTTTACCTTTCTTTGTTTCAATGCTTGTTAAAAACGCCCAATCGGACATCAGATGACTGCAACTGTCATGAAAGCTGTGCAAGTCATGTTGTACATTCGACTTTTTAAATTTAGCATCCTTTTTTTCATGTTTAGTTCTTAACTTTCTCGTCTTCGTCTTTCTGCATTTAGGTTCCAATCTCCACACCTTATAGCAGACACACAAAAATGACTTATTAAACTAATCTTTTCAATATAACATAATATTTAAAGAAAACTAAAACGTACTTCTAAAAAATCAAGGTCCCAATTTTATTAGTAATATGTAAATAATGGTATAGAAATAATTAATCTGTTACGGTGATTTTTAATCAATGCAACATTATTCTTGTTTACTAATTGCAAAGGAGGGTAAAGGCGATTTTTTTCACATTTCCACGAGCGATTTGACCCTGTAAACAGAATCTAAAATGCTTATGTGAGAAGGGAGCGGGACTTCACAAAGAAGAGGGCAACTCAAATCCATAAAATCATAGTAGAGTACCCAAAACTTTAACATAAAAACTCAAGATTAAAGAAAAGCAGAAGCTAACGTGATCTTAAAAATAGGAAAATTATAAAGGAAGTCATGAACGAACCTTTACAGCTATGAAGTAAAAGATTATTTCTAAAGATCCAATTTTTGACCATTGTAAGTTGCGAACCAAGTTCAACAAGCTTCTTTTAAGATATCTAATGTAATACCATCATCACCAGGGGCTCTTCCTTTCTTCATACTTTTTATTGCAAATGAAACTTCTTCTTTTAAGATTTTAGGAGCTGTTCCTTCGACTATTTCAATGTCTTCGTTTAATTCACTGTTACTTTCGTATAGATTTTTGTAGAATTCTTCAACTCTTCTAAGTATTTCTTCCCTATTTCTTGTTACGGTGCCATCCTCTCCTTTTAATGCAATGATGTGTTTCTTCCCAACAGATAAACTTCCTTTAACAACCCTAAGGCTCTTGTTATTTTCAATGGCTTTCCTTACTAGCTCACAGTTGAATTTTCTTATGTCTTCTTTCATGCTTTTGCGCAGAGTTTTACAAAGTTCTATGTACTCAATCCTGGAACTGGTATTTCGATTGTCCACCTTCATATCTCTTCGCCTTTTCATGAGCTGTTTCGTCTTCTCAGATAATTTGCTATTGTGCTTTTTACAGGTTACACCACCAATTTCCCCAGCAGTTTCAACTATTGTCTTAACAATGTTTTCATTTGCTTCTGAGATATCACTTTCATCAATAAGTCCTTCCAGTGCAGAAAAGCGATTTTTTAATTCCAACTTGAATGCCTCGGTATTTTCTTTTAATTTCTTTAAATCCACCCTCTTACTTACTTGTTTCCTAATGAGCTTCTGTCGTTCTAATTTAGTATTTAAGTGCACTTTACATCTCACCATTCGATGATCACTTCCAGTATTAAATCTGTTCAGTACACTGCAATCTTCAATAATTGATTTCTTGTTTGCCAGGATATAGTCAATTTCACTAGTTCCCCCATTTGGGTGTTTCCATGTCCATTTTCTTTGCGGTTTCTTCTTAAAAAATGAATTCATGATGCTAAGGTTTTCAGCTTCTGCAAATTCGATGAGTTGATCGCCACGTTCATTCCTTTCCCCATATCCGTATTTACCAACCGATGTCTCTCCTTGTTCCTGTTGTCCAATTCTTGCATTAAAATCTCCCATGATGAGCTTGATGTGTTGTTTCCCCTTGGTATGTAGCTATTATGCTCATGCTATCCCGAAAACAAGGTATTGGGTTTAGTTATAGTCATGTACTTCGTGAATTATACAATACTGATTATAATATCTGTTAAACTATAAGTAAATATAGTTTTCATATTGAACAATGACTTATGCAATTATTCCACGTGTCAATAGTTCCGCATATTGATTTTATGCAATCATACATACTTATTTCTTGATGTAGATATTTGAGGTTTTGCAAAACAAAAAACAACACAACGCGTAAAACCCAAGTTTAATTGTCCTATCTGCGCAAATAGCAGACCACTAGATCATCACGACCAAACCACATATTTAATCTAAATGTTTCAGTTTTTAATATTTGTTTACCACTTAATAATTTCATTATCACATAAAAAGCCGTGACATAAACAAATGGTCATGACAAATCATATCCATAATCATGCATTTTAGCCTTTAATAATAGGGAGTTTTCAAGTATTACGTCAGCAATATTTTAGATATTTCAACCCCCCCCCCACCCTCAGGATGCGTGCTTACGTAATACTTCTAAAGCACTCGGTTATAAATTAACGTACCTGTAGTGTTTATTCTGATGTACTCCTTCAAAATTTATTTTATGATTTAACAAAGTTATTGATGATTTAATATTCGAAAAAAAAAAAGATTTTTCGGCCTCCTGGAGAGAGCCGGACCCACATTGCCTTGATTGCCGGTCAAGCGCTCTAATCATCAAGCTAAGGGCGCCAATTACGATTGATCACGTGACTTATCCATGCCTGTAGCTTAATGCTTAGAGCACTTGACCTGCAATCAAGGATATGTAAGTTCGGTTCCCACCAGGCACCGAAAAATCATTCATTTCTTCGCGAGTATTTGATCGTCTAATACAGCGGTTTTCAACGTGTGCTCCGCGGAACATTTGGTGCTCCGCGAAACCTTTCCAAGTGCTCCGCGTTCTTTATTTCTCAAAAATTACAACAACAAAAAAAATCGCTGGATTTCCTGCTGAAAAAAGTTGAAAACAGCCAGATTAGAAAATATTCCTGCTAGTCTGAATCGGAAATTTTTCAGCTAAAGGTTTTTTATTCCAGTTTTTCTTTTATGTTTATGTATGTAAGTTCCACTATTTCTCTGAAATATGTGAGAAATGTAGCATTTCGAATAAAATAAAACTTGACGTTTTACGCGCCCAAATGCTTCAAAAATACCTTCCATCGTTAATACTGCTGTCATTGGGTTTAGGACCTATGTTGGTACAAATATAGTCGCCCTGATGATAAAAAAAAAAGAGTATACGAGTAAAAGAATATAAGAAATAATATGCATAATTGATGTTTTCAGAAAACGATAATTAAAGTTCCAGTTTCTAATGACTTTAATTGGGAAAATTAAGTATAGATTAAAATTAAAACAATTTAAAATTCGAAAACAAAATCATGCGGTTACCATTATATAATGAAATGTTGATTAACAACTTGAAAAATATGGTTAAGTAAAAGCAGCCAAAAATGCGAAAAAAAGTTGAAAACCGCTGATCTAATACAACTCCAATTCAAAATATTAGAATAATGAAAAATAAAGCACATAGTGGTTTGAGATTTGCATTTATTTCGGTAGAAATGACTACTTCAGAATTTTAAAGTGTACTATAACATTTTACATATTTTGTAGATGAGCGTAACATAAAAATAGTAGTATGATATTGCAAATGTTTTTTGTAATAATTTTTTCTAAAAATTCAAAAAATTAGAATAATTTTCGCAGCGGTTCAAAAAATTAGAATAACATGTAAAAAAATAGTATAATTCATTTAAATGAAAACCATTGTGAATAGTTGACATTTAGTAGCGTTTCCCTTGGCCTTAATAATGTGTCGTAGATGATCTGGTATATTTTACACTAATTTTTTGCAATCATTTTTGCTGATAGTTGCCCAAGCGGATTTTACATTTCCGTAAGTTCATTTTTGTCCTTTGGAGCTATATCCTGAATGTATTTCTTCATTGAACCCGACATATTCTTGATGGGATTTGAATCGAGCGAATTAGTCGTCCAAGGAAGTACTTTAATCCTATTGTTATTAAGCCAAGCAGTGGTGGCCTTGGACATGTGGCAAGATGCTGAGTCTTGTTGGAAGGTAAAGTTGCCCTCAAATAGATTTTCCGATGATGGAATCATAAAATGCTTAAGTATCTCTTTACATACTTTGGAATTTACCTTCCTGTCAAAATACACAGCTTGCCTAAGTCCTCAGCACTCATACACCCACAAATCATGACGGAGGTGCTAAACTTCACTGAGCGTTTCAAGCAACCTGTAGTAAAAACTTCTTGCTTGTAATTCCAAACATGGTTACCCTGATGAGCTCGGGAAACGCAGAATATCGATTCATCACTAAAAAGTACATTATTCCAGTCCTGAATACCCCATTGCAATCTGTCTTTGCACCACCGCACTCTGGCCTATTTTTGCTTGCAAGTAAGTAGCGGCTTTGTCTTGGGCACACATGATTGAAAATCAAGTCCATGGAGTCGTCGCAGTGTGGCAGATGTTGAGGCATCCAGTCCTTGTTCTCGCCACTTTCTACTTATGAATCTCATGCTCCCATAGTGGTTTTTAATCACTGTACGTTTCAGCATTCTGTCCTGTCTTAGTATGGTTATTCGCTTACGATCACTGTTTTCACGATTATTTTTAAAATTTTGATTTCTAGAATAATCTTTTAAAATTTTACTCACAGTTTCTTGAAAGCATTTCATTTTTTCGGCAATCATCTGTTTACTAAGGCCTTCATGGCGTGAAGTCACAATCACAGTCTTAGTAGCGTCCAATATGTCTCTCGTGCGGCCCATTTTTAACCCCCAACTAACTAAAGCTGACTTTCAAACAAGCCTTTATACCAGGGCCGGATTTAGGGTACGATGCGCCCTGGGCACAACGATTTTTGGCGCCCCCTCCATTGGCGTAACTAGGGAAGGCAAACCCTCTAAAAAATTCCTGCTAAGCATTGAGGTATAAGGTTTAGCCCCCCTAGACTTCAAAGCTAGTTACGCCCATGTCCTCCTCTCGCCGTACCAGCAAAAACAAATAAAATTCTCTGGTTCTGCACTTTCAAATACGAAGAAAAATCGCGGAAGACAGGGAAAGGGTGACATTTATGATTACCATATGTGCATTATTATAAGATATAATAACGATATTTTTATAAATAAATTTAGTTTATTTGACGAGGATTGTTTTTTCCGATGCTTAATGGGGGGCAAAGCGGTTTAACTGACTTTTTTTTTCAGAAATTCAAATGAATACAACAAGTGTGAATGGGCGCTTTCATGAATAGCGGATTGACGCAATTTTACAGTAGATAGAGTGTAATTGTAAGACGAAGTTCGCCGCTTTTTGCGTCCCTAAAAATTTGGCGCCCCATTCATTTGGTATTTTTCTATGAATAAATTAATTTTATTTGACGACGATTGTTGGGATTTTTTTGGATATTGGGGAAAGGGGGGAAAAGACAGGATGCAGAACAAAATTTCAGTGAGGGCGCAAAGCTTGAAAATTCAGTTGTAAGTTTAGTTTTATTTTTTATTTGAAAATAATCATTTTTAATATAAATTTATTATTATCAGGGGGCGCATACCCCTTCCTGGATCCGCCCTTGGGGGCAAGATTATTTCACGCAATTTTTCAGAATTTCAGATTTAGAAAAAAAGGTAGAGGGCGCCTTCTCGGGAAGAGCTGATCGTCAGAATTCTACGGTAAATAAATTGTAATTAAAAAAAAAAAAAAAAAGTCAGCCGCCTTTTGCACCCATGAAATTTGGCGCCCTGGGCAAGTGCCCAACGTGCCCATTTATAAATCCGGCACTGCTTTATACGCGTACTAGTTCTACAGTGGCCCCATTTATGCAAATTTCATCATCAATGCTGACTAATCACATCATTTTACAGATATTCTAATATTTTGAATCGGCGCTGGGAATATTTTAATTCTTTGAAAAATTTCAATAATTTTTCATAAAATCTCTATCAATTCTTTAGACACATGAGAAAAATACATCATAAGTCAGTTTATTGTGAACGCTTAATAATTTTATCATTCGTCCCCGTTGGTTATTTTCACAGATATCATGCATTTTATAATATAATGCAATGCCTTTTTTTTTTGGTTATTCTGATATTTTGAATTGGAGTTGTACAACCATATCATCGGCTATGATAAGAATTATTCGAATCAAATTATGATATTCAAAAGAGGGTTCTAAAGGCCTTTTAAATCATAATAATTGTAATATCATTTGTTATTGTGTAATATCACTTTGGTATATAATATCATTTTACTTTTGTAATATCATTTTGGTATGGTGACTCTCAAAAGGTTACGTGTAAATATGTAATTTTTTTTTTTTTTTTAGAACATGTTAACTGTCTATCCGTTTGTAAATGACTTATGGGCCCAATATTGAGAAGAAAAATTATACAAATCCAATTATTTAAATAATAATTTTTAAAGTTAATAAGCAAATTCCTTTAATAATTTTTAAAACGAATTCAAAAGAAAGACGTACTTACAGATCTTTTAGACTTTACTTTTGGTCTGTAATTTACGTTTCGTTTCTTTGTAGATCCTAAAATAATATACTTATCAATGGTCATGTCTATTATAATATATGACAACATATATTAGATTTAGATTATCTCGTATCTTTAATATAATGTTAATTAGACTCATGTGTACACGTTGTAAAAAACTGACTTGAAAAGGATATATAAATTATAGTTTGTAGTCCGTTACATTTCATTTTTAAACTATCCAACAATACATCTTGAAGATCCTTGCAATAAAAGTGAAAATCCTAGCGATACATCTGGGTTCTTAAATGATAAATTTGGATTCCTAAATAATACAACTAGGAACCCCAATAATACAATTAGGAACCGTAATAATACAATTGGGACTGTGCCTTTTAATAAGAATCATAAATTTTCCTCTGAATTATTAGAAGATTCTAATTATGAAAATATAATTAGTATCAATATTGATAAAAATCACTGGCATACGCAGAGGGGTTGAAACCCACATTTCGATGCAATTTAATATATATACACGGCTCAACATTAAAATTGCAACACCAAGAAGGAATAGTCACAAAATTATGCAAATTGACACAGTTGTAGGTGTAGCTAAGATATGCAAATGATCAAAATTTCAAGCATCTAGCTCTAATAAGCGACTTATGGGAGGGGCTTAAATGATATGAAAGCTCGTTCGATTGCAATTTTTTCCTACAAAAAGTTCAGTCCACAACTAATTTCTGGAGAATGATATAATATTGCATCATCCTCTACTATTATTAAACTGCTATGTTTTGTAATTATACAATTTTTTTTATTTACAGCCTATATTAATTATTTATATTCATAAATAATATATATGAATTAATGTGCTTTCATTACTTAATAAACAAATTTAAAATATTTTAGTTATTTAATAATAAATTTTATTAAATTACGTATACGACAATTTCCCTCACGAAAAACTTCTTTTGTAAAGTAGTTGGGTAAATACCAAAAAGTTTCATTCCACTTTCTTGTAGCAAATTTAAAACTCTTTCTAACGATGCCTAACCCAAGGATGTAAGAAATGGTAGAAAAGGTTAGGCGGATATTACTGAAGAAGTGTATTAAGAGTTCTGAAAACATACTTTTCAACTTTCGACATAATTTTTACACATTTGGAAGCACTTAATTCTACTTTAAAAGTAATATTTGAAATATACATGAAATTCTGAATAAGTATGGTGAATTTCAAGATTTTACATTAATATCTTTGCTAGTAAGATGCAAGTTAAGCTAAGCATGTCACTCTGCATTCATTGCAACAAAAATCAAATCTGTAAAATGGGAAGTAATTTTACAGGACTGTAATTCCCTCACTAAAGCCAATAATGCAAAAATGAGGAACACAGGCTCGTATATTTTGCCGAAGATACCATGTACAAAATTTCAGCCAAATCTGAGGAGGTGGGATGGACATCCCTGGATGATCTGGCATGGAATGAGCCAAGAGCCTAATAGAAAGCAGGCTCAGAAATATCAGTGAGTGTAATTAAAAGCCAAAGGCGTAACAACCCAGTAATACTGGGTAAAATAATAATAAAGGTATATAAAGGTAATAAAAGGTAATAAAAATAAAGGTCAGTTCTCTGTTTATTGGCGACAATCTTCATTACTCGAATATAAAACAAAAGTCAGTCCTTTTTTCATAAATTTATTACCCGGTAACTTTTGTATATATATATAGAGTCAAACCTCCATTTAACGAACACCTATTTCGCGAATTTCTTTATTTAAAGAACTTTTTTGTGGGAGACTGGATTATTTTCGAATTTACTTAAATAAAAATATTTCCAAATAATAAACTTGATTCTCATTTAAAGAAGTTCTATATTTCTAAACCTTTTCACAACTGCCTTCGCATAAGGTATTTTCTCCCGCACTTTAAAAAAAAAATGCCAAATTTACTATGATAAGAAACACTGTTTCAAACTGGCAGTCTACACGAAAACTTAGCAGGCTTTTTTCAAAACGTAAGTTAAGAATTGTACTTTTGTGGTGGAATGAATAAGCATATATATGCAGGCAATTCGTTTATTAAAATAAGCTTCCGTTTATATTTAAAATAGATGTCGTTGGAATATAAGACGCTAGATGACTGTCTAAAGAAATTTAACCGAAATAGCAAATGAACATACCTTCCATTCAACAAAGTTCTTTAGCGAGATTTTTCGACTTTATTAAATAGAAGTTCAACTGCGTATTTAATAAATATAAATAAAATTTTTCAGTAGGTTCAAAAGTTCGTTGCTTACTTCGCAACTTACTTAACAAACCATTACATGTCAACTTCTCCTCAATGGCTCGTTCCACGCCCAGAATTCCGCGAGCACACTCTGGATCCCTTGGTTTTAGTTTCGAACCTCGAATATAACAGAGCAGGGATTGTTCTAATTCGCCAACGGAATAAAGAACTTGCGCTTTCAAAAAAATTGCCTGAAATGAAATGTTATTTATAAGTACATTTGACAGACAATGCGCGCCTTTTGGAATTAACCTGCAAGCGTTTTAATCTTCTTCAAGTTGAAACGAAAATTCAATAAACTACACACGTTACATAAATATGAGGAATAAGAGTGTAATTTGGTATTAAAAGGATATGTAGAACAATGTAAAAGTAACGTATCTGATACAGTATTTACGTTTAATAAGGTAATATAATAATTGGAATAAAGTCTTTATAACACTTAATGTATTAGCATAAATTACAAAACTTCTCATTCAGAAGTACCTAAAATATATTCAGATTCTACCTTACGTTTTGCAATTGCTCTGCTAGTTCGACAACATTCCGTGATGGCTCCATCTGTCTTCCCAGCATGTCCCAGACATGTTCGATTGGTGATGTCTAAGAGCTGGGCTAACCGTAGTAAAATATGAACATCAAAAGCAGAAATTTCATAAGGGGGTTGCGGAACTGCGGTTTTATATATATTCTATCTATCCACTGCTGGATGAAGGTCTCTCCAAATGCTTTCCACACAAGTCTATCCTGAGCAATTCGCTTCCACGTCACCCCAACCTGTTTTCTTATTTCATCCACCCATCTAGTTTGAGGACGTTTTCTAGGTCTTCGGTGGTCTCTTGGAATCCAGTTCAGAATTTCTGTTGTCCATCGTTGATCAGTTCTTCTTGCAATATGCCCAGCCCATCGCCATTTCAGCCCTTTTACTTTAACAATGATGTCCTCTACTCTAGTTTGCTCTCTCACCCAAGTGTTTCTTTTTCGATCTCTCCTAGTTATTCCAAGCATGCACCTCTCCATGCTCCTTTGCGTTGTCTGTAACTTTCGTATTGCTCCAACTGTTAGACTCCATGTCTCTGATCCATAAGAGAGGACTGGCAATACACACTGGTTGAAGACCTTTCTTTTTAGACACAAAGGCAATTTCCCCTTCAGGATAAAACTGTTTCTTCCAAATGCACTCCAGCCAAGTTTAATACGTCTGTTGAGTTCTTTCATAATGTTGCCATCCATTGAAATCAGCTGGCCAAGGTAAATATATGAATCAGCAATTTCTAGCTCAATGTTGTCAACTTGTATTTTTGTTTCCTCTACAAAATTATTGAACATGATCTTAGTTTTTTGTAGGTTCATCTTGAGTCCAACTTCTTTACTTCTAGTTGAGAGCTCCTGTACCATGTCTTGGAGTTCTGATGGGTTCGTTGAAAAAATAACAATGTCATCAGCAAACCGCAAATGATTTAAATATTCACCATTTATTTTTATTCCCTTGTTATTCCAATTTATCAGCTGAAAAATCATCTGTAAAGCTGAAGTAAAAAGTTTTGGAGAAATGGTATCTCCCTGCCTCACCCCTTTGCCAAGTTTGATAGTTTTGGTATCTTTATGTAACCGAAATTTTGCACTTGCATTTTTATACACACGTTTCACCATGTCAATGTACACATCCTCAATGTCTGTTGATCTTAAAGAGTTGATGACTGCTGATGTTTTAATAGAGTCAAAGGCCTTCTCATAGTCAATAAATGCAACACACAATGGAAGTTCATATTCATGTGTTCTTTCAATTAATTCTCTTAATACTTGAATATGGTCCACTGTACTGAATCCACTTCGAAATCCAGCTTGTTCTCTTGGTTGAGCTGCATCTAATTTTTTCTGCAGGCGATGTGTTAGCACTTTTGTGAAGATTTTATAAATAGCAGGTAACAAGCTAATTGGTCGGTAATTTTTCAAATCCTCTTTATCACCTTTTTTATGCAAAAGAATTACTGTTGCAGAATCCCATTGGTTTGGTATGTTACCGCTGTTAAGACATTTGGTAAAGAATTTTGCAAGTATGTCTTCTACATATTCTCCAGCTTCTTTTAGGATATCTAATGTAATACCATCATCGCCAGGGGCTCTTCCTTTCTTCATACTTTTTATTGCAAATGAAACTTCTTCTTTTAAGATTTTAGGAGCTGTTCCTTCGACTATTTCGGCGTCTTCGTTTAATCCACTGTTACTTTCATATAGTTTTTTGTAGAATTCTTCAACTCTTCTAAGTATTTCTTCCCTATTTCTTGTTACAGTGCCATCCTCTCCTTTTAATGCAATGATGTGTTTCTTCCCAATAGACAAACTCCCTTTAACAACCCTAAGGCTCTTGTTGCTTTCAATGGCCTTCCTTACTAACTCACAATTGAATTTTCTTATATCTTCTTTCATGTTTTTGCGCAAAGTTTTGCAAAGTTCTACATACTCGATCTTGCGACTGGTATTTTGATTGTCCACCTTCATAAGTCTTCGCCTTTTCATGAGTTGTTTCGTCTTCTCAGATAATTTGCTATTCTGCTTTTTACATATTACACCACCAATTTCCCCAGCAGTTTCAATTATTGTCTTAACAATGTTTTCATTTGCTTCTGAGATATCAACTTCTTCAATAAATCTTTCTAGTGCAGAAAAGCGATTTTTTAATCTGCCTCCTTGAATGCCTCTGTATTTTCTTTCAGTTTCTTTAAATTCACCCTTTTGCATATTTGCTTCCTAACGAACCTTTCTGTCTTTCTAATTTAGTATTTAAGTAAATTATAATTATATACATAAGTGTGTGTGTGTGTGTGTGTGTGTGTGCGCGCGCGCGCGAGCGCAAAATTCTATCCCAAGGAGGATACACCCCCATCAATATTACCCTGTATACGCCAATGATTGTCCAAATGTTATTAAATGTCGCTGCAATTCTAGAGATTTTTTACCTAAAAAGAAAGGTCCTTTTCAACCAGTGCATATTGCCAGCCCTCTCTTATGGCATTTTCTGCTTGAATTGCTCTGTTTAAAATTCGTGTTAAATATTTACTTGGTATATAAAAAATGCTTTACTTTTTAACGTAGGTGTAATACAGCATTTTTATTTAAGTTATTTGGGGAAAATCAATACTTCCATCGTGAATTTTAGGTGGTTTGTGTTTTAGAAAATTGATTTAAAAATGAAATATTCGTCTTAAAAATGTTAAAACTATGCATTGAATGAAAAATACGACCTACTTGATGGAATTTACGGCTTATAAAACGAGTTAAGATTTAAAAAAATGTAGCTTATGCCAGCACGAAGACTCGAACCCGGGACCTGTTGGTCAGAACGGTATTAAAGGTGGCTGCAATGAAGAGATTTCTGAAAAGGATCAATTGGAAATGAACTATTTGCTTAACAGAGGTTGTTATGGATGTGTAGGCTGTTGAAAAATGGGTTTTTACAATCGATTAATCAATCAATATTTATTTCGCTAAGAGGGCGCAATTATACACAATCAAGTACAGTGTAGTGGACCAAAACCATGAATTGTGACTTGACAGGAGACCCGAGAAAAAAGCTGATATAAAAGTCGATAAAAATGTAAACCTATGTTGAAACCTCGCTCAGTTTCGCGTTTTGCTGATGTGGGAATTATTGAGACATTTTCACAGATTGCTCAACAGAACCAGTCACATTTGTCCATCCATGCGAACAGCGCTCTTTGTATTAGCCACTGAATAAACTCTTTCTTATGAGTTTTGGAAACGCCCGCTGAGTTTATTGGCTCTGGAATTCTAAGCACTTACCCGAAAGGCATTGCAAACGAAGTTTCACTGCTCCTGCTCCATTTTTTTAGGGGGTGTGCGTCATTTTTTTTTTCCCAGCTAAACGTACATTTGCCCATACTTTTGCTTTTAGGAATAATCAATTTTTTTTTTAAAGAATTATTTTGAGCCCAATTTTTTGACAACGTAACGAAGTGGCGTAGCTTTACCCCTCCCATTAAATATCAAGTCTCATTCTTCTCTCCGACATCGAATCGAATTATCTTTTCTCGAAACTGCTCGAGCCCTATTCCAACCATAATTTTTAAATTACGA
>QLNU02015270.1:26456795-26480671 GCA_006491805.2 Dysdera silvatica
AGTGCCGCAAAGCAGCAAGGAGTGGGCATAAGTCGGCCATGGAACCAGAGCGCATGGAACGCCATCCATCCCATCCAAGCATCTAGCCGGTATCCCACACATGGGCAGATGAGAACTTCTCCAAGGCTATCGACACAACACACGGGCGGAGACTGTGCCCGAACAGCCCAGGATGGAACAAAGGATGCCCGCACAACCACAGAGGTAAAGACCGGTCTGTGAGGAAAAGAAGCGCTTGGTCCCAGAATGGTTTGTACAAACATCAATACTCAGCAGGGTCACTTTGTTTTATGTCCCGAAAACGATATGACGCCTCAATGGGAAAGTTGCTTAGTTTTTTTTTAAATTGTTTTTATTTTGCTAATTATCAGGTCCCATCAGTGTAACGTTAAAGCAACAATAATTATATCAACCCAAATAACAAAAGAATACTTTATTCTAAATATATTGTACAGAAAATATACAATTTAAATATAAATATTTGAAATCACAAGTTTCTTACATTTTACAACGAAGAAAAACAAGAAACTAAAACACCACTGTTTATAAAACAACACATTATTATTAATATTTATATTATGTCTTGGCTGTAAGTAATGGAGAAGAAACCAGTAGTTTGAAGAAATAGGATAAAACACAGGTAATTAAACGCAAAATAACATTCACTTGTTCTCCAGTGAGTGGTCACGTGCTACAACAGAATCGTCAAACTTCATCATAAAAGTTGTTCCTTTATGCCAATGCACTGTTACTTTTGCTGGCTGAAACAAAAAATGCTACATTTAGAACACATTGAGCACAAAGAATAAGAATACCACTATGCAATTCCTGGGCATCACAAAACCATTCCAGCATTTAAATCAAGCATAGAAAACACAAAACTATAAAAAGCTGCACTTATAACGAATCCAATAGTGGATCATAGATCAAGAACCTGTAAAAACTGTGTTATTTTATTACCAAAACTAACTGTATTCCAAAAGTCAATAGCTTTACGCTATCCCAATGCATTGCATTTTATTATATACTGAATTACAAATACATATTACTGAGGTCGTTACAGAACCCTTGCATTCCACAGAATGCACTCTGAGAGACATTGACTTTCCACTGGCCAGACTAAATGCTTTGTAATGAACACTTACAACACATACATCAATCAATGATTTCCGAATTGAAAAATATAATGTGTGCACTGTTTTCCAGTGATAGCAAATTTTTTTTTAAGTATAGGAGAAAAAAAAACCAACGATGCGTCCCGGAGTCGAACCAGGGTCTCTTCATTGAGCTTCGAGTACCTTGACTGCTAGACCACCAAGGGCAGGAACAACGCTCTCTTTCTCCGTATGCATAAGGATGTAAGATATTATTACCCTTCTCAGGGATAACACAATTGTCAAATAATGGTCAACACACAAAGCCACCATGGCAAGTTTTTTGTGGGGGATTTTTTATTACTAATAAATTTGACACCCACGTTAAAAAAAGCTTCAATATGAACTAAAACGTGGGTGCCAAATTTATTTGACCATTATTTGGCAAATGTGCTAGTCCTGAGAAGGGTAGTAATAGCTTTCATCCTTATTAGGTGGAAAAGGGAAGCTTTGTTCCTGTCCTCATTAGTTTAGCGGTCAAGGCATTCCAGGCTCAACAGAGAAACCCTGATTCAACTCTGGGACAGGAACAATGTCTCTTTTTCTCTTATACCAAAATACAAAAAGCTCTAGTATGAGCTAAAATGTGGGTATAGAATTTATTAATTGTAATAGCAAAGCTTGGTCTCATGCTGTAAAAATCTGTAGCAAGGGCCATAACACTGTGCCTTTGGCTATGCTTGGTGATGTGCCTGCACTGTATCAAGCTGCAATATGACATGTTGTTGCTATTCAAGACTAGTGTTGCTCGCCTCTTTTGTTGAAAAGCATTTTCGGGCCACACTTCTTATTGTTTGAAGATTTTGGCTCAACTGTCATCTTCTAAACAGCTGAGATATACTGTGCAAAAGAAAACTAAAAATTATAAACACTTTCAGAAATGCTTGAACTGGTTCTTCTTGTCCCTATGATCATGACTTGTTCAAAGTTGCTTAAATCCTTCGTCTTAAACAATGTTAAGAGCTGACTACAATGGTAACTTGTTCTTGTGATTACATATATACTTTCTACATGCAATTTTTTGTTATTACATTACCATATGTCAGTAATGATTTCTCGAATAATGATGTTTACAGGGTGCTGATGGGAATGGTGGCCGCCATAGACTGCACTGTATTCACGGCAGTAGCTGCCACTAATTTCAGGATTGCCACCAGTTATTTAAGTGAAGCTCAATTCACCAAAACCCAAAGTTACCGTAAATTTCTTTCTTATTTACTGAATGAGGTAAAAACCAGTTTCTTGACGAGTAGAGGCCATAAATTGATGCGTTTTGATGAATTAGCTCTACACAGCTTAACTTAAATCTCACCACGGACCACCACCGATTCCGAACCATCAAAGCTAGAGCAAGGAGTGTCTTTTAATATTTTAGCCCCTGAGTGTAAATATCTATTGTTTTGTTTAAAAAAATGCATCCGTTAATAAAGAAAATTATATAATAAACTTTTCATTATCCACACCAGGGGTAGGCACACGTAAGGTCAATGAGAGCCGCATTCCAATTTACATTATAAAGAGCCATGCCATAGTTACATAGTATTAAATACACAAATTTAATTAATATGGTTACATATTGTACCAAAGTCTTAAGTGCTGTATAAAATATACATGTAAGAAAATATAATTAAGAGAAAGAAAATACAAAATAATTATTTCAAAGTTTAATAATAACTCCTAGAAGGACCTATCGATGCAACAGAAGATCTACTTTCGAAGTGATTACATACGCCTTCTTTATTAACCGATTCACTTTTTTAGTTAGTCAATTTTTGGCGCCAGATGCTCTTGCGCCATAAAAATCCAAACAAACAGTCAATTCAACGAGATTCATTAAAAAGTTCTGAAAAAAAAAAGGGATTTAAATTTTAAATGGAAGCTATGCTTAACTCAATGAAGAGCCGCATGTGGCTCTAGGAGCTGCATTTGCCCACCCATGGTCTATACCATTGATTCCAGAACACCATGATAGAAATTTGTTGATCGAAGTTGTAACAATAATACATATTTAAAAAAAACTGTTAACATACTATTTTGATGTCTTAATATTATTTATTTATTTATTAGTAAAACGTGAAGTATGTAATTGTTAAAGTTCATGGAGGAAAACCAGTTCAATACCAAAAAGTAAGATTTTGTATAAAATATATGTGAGTGACATTGCTGCCATTGAAGATGCAAATCTTGGAAGATTAAAGAACAGCTTTTCAGAAGTGAGCACTCCTTTTCCATGCATAAATGCAGTAATTGAATTGGAACACAATCTCACCAAATGCATCAAATGTATTTTACCAAATTGCCGTAATTTCATTTCCATGTTTTAGATGTTTCATGGTGCAAAAAACGTCAGGGAAGGTATTGCTACACTGTGAATAAACAGTGTTCTGGGGAATCTGAACCTCTATTGACTAGGAATCCGAACTCTGGATTGCAATAAGCAGAAAAAATAACACATATCCCATAGTGCAATTGGAATTGGATCATGGTTAATGACATGATAGATGAACATGTTGTCATACGCCACAATAGAGGGCACTATTTTCCCATATTTTGAAAATTCTCATGTGATGAGTAGTTATTAATACTTACAAAGTTACAACCAATAAGAACTGCTTCAATAATTCCAGCTATAAATGCTGAACAATTCAAACTACCTAAAAAATAAGTTTAAATAAAATTAGATTAAGAATTATTATGAATTGATAATGAATTTTCTAAGTTAAATTGAACTTTTCAAACTGAAAATACAATAGCTGAAACAAAAGAGTTCTTAGTCTTTTGCTACATAATTTCAATAAAATAATTTTCTGAGATCGTCTATCCCAAGTGTCATAAAAAAAAACTAATTCCCTCTCACTTACGTTAAATAAAACTTTCAAATATATTTCACAACTGAATAAAACTTTAATAATAAATTAAAACGATTTGTGGGAATTTAAAAACTAGAAAATTACAGCTAAAAAAGTTGCTGATTTTTCTTTTATAAATGATTCATTCTGCTATATAACAAGGCTTTTTCTTAAAAGGAAAAAGTGCAAATGCCTAGTACCTTACCTTTATCTTTGGGTATAGAGATAAACTTGTTGACAAGAGGCTCCTTCTCGATAATAAAATCTTCAAGATGTCAAGAAAAAAGTTCAATTGTAATCTCTGTATCAGATATGACAAATGGTTGGTTAAATTGTTATAGAACAAGGACAGCAAGGGCCATTCCATGCACAGACAAGGTGAGGTCATATGTATGGTTTAAAAATATAACAACCCTGGCAGAATATAACTGAAAATATCCAAGAGTTCATATGAAGAATGACACCACTGCATGATACAACATAACGAAACAATACCAATTGAGGCATAGTTAAAATTTTATCTGCACCAATCGCGTATTGTTTTATGTTTTTGTAAGAAACCAAGATATTTTTTCTATATGGGGTGTCTCAGCACCAGGGTGCTCATTTAGGAGGGGTGCCTAGACGAACAATATGTGTCATAGAACCTAGGGTCGCAAACCACTCACAGCTATAGTTCTAAAACCGTCCAGCATGCACAAATATTTACAACCAGTGCGTGAAAAGCGCCAGATAAAACTCAGGTCAGCTGCTCAAGTGCATAGATGATTAGGACATCGCATTTTGAACTTCTCATGCACTGGTTATCACTATTTGTGCATAATGGACCAGAGGCAGATTAAACCTATTGGGGGGCCCCTGGCCGTAAAAATTTCGAGGCTTTGAGACCCAAGCCCTAAAACAAAACAAAAAAAATTGTGTAAGGAACTGAGGATTTTTTTCGGAAATATTTCAGTAGTAAATTTTTAGTGAGTTCCTTAAACCGGCAATATGTAACTAATAATAAACTCAACGTTTCAAGAAAAATCAGATATTTATTCAAAAAATTTAATAGTAATAAATTACCTTAGTGCTTAAAAAATGTTTTGTATATAAATTTGTGTCTTGGTTTCTCTTTAGCAGATTCATCAATTGTTTTTGTAGTATCTATTTCGTCCAAAATTTTTTGTTCTAGGTATAATATGGCCATGTTGTTCAATCTGTCTTCTCCTATCGTACTCCTTAAATAGTTTGAAAGCGTTTTAAAACTGAAAAAGATCTTTCACCTGTTGCATTTGATATTGGCATTGTTAAAAATATTTTCGAAATAATATCTACATTAGGAAAAGTTCCACTCTCTTTATACACTTCGAACTATTATTCAATAGCACTTCTGGCTATTTATTTATCAACACTTCTGATTATTTATTTATCAGTTTCTCACGTTCTTATTATTTCTCATTTTTTAACAATATATATTAATATTCTTTATAAATGTTCTTGCGAACTTCTTTTATCATTTATAACTTTTTAATATCACTTGAGATATTATATCGGGCTTCCAAACATAAATTTTTTACCATCATTCATCTATATAATTATTATTTTTCATAAATTCTTCAAAAATAGAATAAACAGTACTTCAATTCAACGAATACTCTTTACATCCTAGTATGTATACCCAAGCGATAAATACTTCAATAATAATCATTAATCATATTAATTCACCAATAATCGCATTGATCATTCACCCCATAATAGACAAATACTCTCTTTCCCCCTTTTTTTTTATTTCTAAGTTTTATTTATTCAACAATAAGGATTATCTCTTTAAAATAATGATATTAATAATAGTTCGACGGGAGTTTTAGAAAAATTAATACAGTCGGAGCAGGACATAAACATCCTCTCCTCCTCGAAGATGTCCAGAAGCTCTGATTTTAGCACCGAAATATTTTTTAAACAACGATCCAATGACGTCCAATAACCTTTCAGCATTCTAGCGCTCAAGTACGTGTGTGTACACACACATGATAAGTATTAAGGCATGTGCCCAGAGGTTAAATCAAAGTTGTTCTTCTCAGCTTTTTATAAGAAAAATGGCGTTGTTGAGAACAGGGTTTCCGCCATTACGATTTTATTTCATTTAATTCTAATTTCATTTACTTAATTATACATGGCATGGCATGGGCGCCCATATGGGGGCAGAAGGGGCTCAAGCCCCCTCCCCCACTAGCCGTTCAAAAATTTTATTTGCAAGGTTCTGCTATGCATTTACTTTCAAAAGTTTTACAAGTAGGTTTTAAAATAAGGTACTTTTTAGCTCATTACTAATTGCCAAGCAGTATCAATTATTTTTGTAGCATTTTAGTATCTTGTACATTCACTAAAATTTTTGAAAGCCTTGAGAAGAAAGTAATTTTTCTCAATCCCCCACCCCCAGAAGTACTCATATGGACGCACATAATACACGGTGAAACTAAAGTTATGACTAGAGCCCAGATTATAATAAACCTCAAATTATCCACTTAAAATGAATAAACATGCACTTAAAATGAATAAATATGTACTCGAAAAATTTTTAATGCTTGAAAACTTATATCCCGTGTTTTAAAACAAATAGATTTATTAACAGCCAAGTAGAAAAACTCGATATACATTAAATCATATGTTTTGTACATAGTAAATTCTATGACTGCATATCACAATGTGTCTCTCGTTGTTCTAAACAGTTACGCTTTATCTTCAGTCATGTAATGATGTATGTCATTTTTATGGCCAAAAGAGTCTTTTTCAGAGCTACAAAAAATATTGAACAGTACATATATTTTTGCGGGTTGTCTAATATGGATAGTTTATCGATGATAGAACGATGTCTATCACTGAAGGAAAATGGTGTGGAAATTTAGAATAAGTGTTTGTTTTAATTTGACTTTCAATCAATTGCCAGCCAAGCACAGTAAAACTCAGCTTTGGTTTTCCTAACAAGGATGGTGGCTATAATTCAGCTACGACAACATTTTAGTGCCGTAGGACATAATTAAACGTGTACATTTACGAATTCCATTGCCTTTCCACTCAGATAAGAAGTAAGAAGAAAGTTCAACTTTAGTATTGTGGTGAAATTTTTCAGATGAGAGAATAATAAAATTCTTAAAATTACTAAAACCCTTAAAATATGCATTTATTCTGGAAATTCATGGTTTTTGTGCATTTATATTCAAAAACACTAAAAACAGCTAAAATATGTAATTTCGTATGCACATCTGCAATTGCATATTATGCAGGCTCTAGTTATGACAGTGGCATTTAATCATTCTACACTCATCTTTGCAGTGGCACACCCAGAATATTCCCAAAGAAGGGGCTCGGTAGTGCAAGGAATTTTTGGTGGAAAAAATGGCCAAAGACCATATCAGTTACGGTTGTTTTTTATGTTCATTTATCATTATTAAATTGCTACTAATTTGACAGTGCAATATGCTTAAATGATTAAAAATGGTGGATTTTTTTGTACAATTTTACAATGGCCAGCTTTTGTTTTCCACAAAAGATCACTGTTTTAGTAATAGATTTAAAAGTAATCCTATTGTGCAAAACTTGCTTTTGCTTGCCCTCTGTCCACTACTTGATCTACAGAAGCCTTTTTTCCTTTTGCGACCTTTAAAAACTCATCGGCTTTGTGAACTGAATCCTTATGATAGAGAAAAGTTCTAATGTTGGCTGAACTTCTCCAAGGTCTTCTTCCAATTATTAAATTCTTTTGAAACAAGTTGATGTGTGGATTGTGTCAATCTTAAACAGACTTAATGAGGTGAAAAGAGAACACACAAAATTTGCTATAGGCACTGTCTTCTGCATTTAGGCAAGTTATGTTTACTCAGTTCAGATGGACAGAACTTCTGACTGTGGTGAGATTTTCCTTGACTTTATACAGCACTAATGATGGTCGTAGGAAAATTGCAATTTGCATATGGTTACCAAAGATTTTTTAGCACTGTTATCCTATCTTCATCAGTGAGGTTAGATTTCTTGACATAATTAGAAATATCTGCAGTCAGAATTTCCAATTTAACTGTTTTGGTCTACCTTTACCTCCTGGAAAGCATTTGAAGACTGCCCCAACTCACTGCTGTTGCTTTCCTCAACAGCAGTCTCATCAATGTCACAAGAGTTCAGGGAAACGTTGCTGGGATCCTCACTATTTTCAAAAAAGAATTTCTGTTGGCGTAATAATTTTTCGCTTTGTTAGCCCAAGGGGTGCGCGGGCCCCCAATGTAAGTGCGCCAGGGCATGTTTGAACTGATATGATTTTTAATTAACTTTAATTTAAAAAAAAGAACGTTTTGTACTTATATATAAAATACGTGAATAATATTAAGTATTGCATCTTTCGCTTTTTGTGTTGTGGTAGTTTTTAACTGGTAATCTTCCAAGCTCGGGGCCCCTGGCGGCCACCAAGTCTGCCAGCCGCAGCGTGCGTGGCTTGTAGCGGATTGCCACTGTGCTGGACAGTTTTAGAACTGGCACTATGAGTGGTTTGTTACCCTAAGTTCTATGACAGATGTTGTTCGTCTAGGTGTACCCCACCCCTCCTAGATGTTTGCAACTTTGGTGCTGAGACAACCTGTATACAGAGATAACTGTTTTTCAGAAGTTAATGGAATAGCAAATTTAAATTATGACGTTCGACATCAGTGGAGTTGGAGATTTCAGGGAGTAGGTTCTCACATATTTTTCATCGTTCCTACTTCACACACACCCCTCCCCAAATAAAAAAATCAAACACAGTCAAAAAGTTTAGAAGTAAGAACACAAAGCTTTTCTTAAATGGGTAATAATTTCCTTATATAATCTGCTTTAGATAGATAATAAACTTTATTCTAATTAACAGCTGTTCCTGTTTAATGATAATATTTTGAGATCCTGGCAAATACTTCATAAAATTACACACACATTTCGATCAACATCTTTTTCTGCTTAACTATGTTGTGGGGATTTTTTTTTTTTTTTTTGCTTAGCGATGGTGACTCCATCATTTGAAAGTAGTTAGTGAGACAAATTATTGTAGAATGTCGAACAAGTTAAGGATACAAGTTCTTTCATCATCATTAGCATGTTCCAACTTATCAGCTTCTTTGCCAAACAGAGCCTATGGTTATAACGTATTAATTTACAGGCAACACTTCATAAAATTTAAATAAGTAAATAAATATGCATAATAAAGTTAATATCCACTAACAGAATTACTTATTATGGCATAATTATATTTCCAGGAAAATATTCATTTTTAAGAATAAAACAATGATAAGAAAATAAGAAATATATTTTTTTGGTACACGGTTTTTGAATCACACAATATGGGGATATGAAGGTAAGATACAAAAGAAAATGAGTATCAAAATTTGCTCTGTGGAAGTTACTAAATCTGCATTGAATATTATCAAGTTTTCATTTTGGAAGTCTTAGTTTTTTGTTTATTTTTATTATGAATGAAATAAAGAATCTTCGATATTTAAATAATGATGGCTTGTGTGTGTGTGTATGTGTGATAATAGTATTCATGATTTTTATTCACTTCGCTATAAAGAGAATAAAAATATGAAGTGAATATTTACAACGCAGATGTACAATTCTAACGCAATACATCTAAAAGTTTAGACCTTCAATATATATTTAAATATCAATTTTATGCTTTTGCATAATATGTTTTTCCAGCTCTTCAAATATTTATTTTCAAAGTCCTAAATCTGAGATGAATAGGGCATGGGTTATATGCACTAAAAAAAACAGCAAAACATGCACTAAAGAACCTCAAAATATCCATGTATATGCACTTAAAATAATGAAAGAACATGGACCTAAAACGAATAAATATATATTTAATTTTTTTTTTAAAAATTGAAAATCTTGTGTCTTGCATTTTAAAACAAATAGATTTATTTATTTTATATAAATCGAACACTACGCAGATTAAATCAAACAACAATGTCAATCAATCAACGTTTATTGGCGTAGTGATACCAACGCCGATGGTATGGCGTGATTAGATGGTGAAACGTTCGAAAGAAAATAAATATTTCTGCCAGGTGGGACCTAGCCGACCTTCCACTCCACCATGACCTTCCAGAGTGGAAGGTGGTGAGTTCCAGGTCCCACCGAAGGCGAAATATCTATTTTCTTAACATTCTGTCATCAAAAACTCACCATCAGTTATCCTGTCATTGATGATGACTATCAGATGATAGACAAAATAGATTTATTATTAACTGTCGAGTAGAAAATTCGATATACATTAAATCATGTGTCTTACAAAACACAATTTTTATGATGGTGTATAACAATTTTTCTCTCAATGTTCCAAAGTTCAGTTAAGCTTTATCTTCTATCATGTAATAGCATTTTTATGGCCACAATTTTCTTTTCTAAAGCTACAAAAGGTATTAGATAGCACTTACAAGTTTTTGCGGGTTGTCTATTATGTATATTTTATCAATGATAGACCCACGTCTATCGTTGTGAGAAATTGAGGTGGAATTTTAGAATAGCCGTTTGTTTTAATCTGACCTTTATCAACTGCTACCCCAGCAAAGTAAAACTAATCTTTGGTTTTGCTAACAAAGATGGTGGCAATAATTCAGCTATGACAACAGTTTTGACACGTTAGGATATAATTAAACGTATATTTTTATACATGTTTATTTATAAATCCCACTGCCCCTCTGTGCAGATAAAAAGTAAAAGGAAGGTTTAACTTTAGTGTTATGGTGAAATTTTTCCGATAAGGTAATAATAAAATTCTTAAAATTACTGAAATGTCTAAAATATGCATCTATTTCGGAAATCCATCCTTTTTATGCATTTATAATCACAAACAAAAAGGGCTAAAATATGCAATTTCATATAATCCGGGCTCTACAGATGACTGATATGTTGAATAAAATTACATTTTTATTTTGTTCGTTTTCCATGTACCATATGTTTTTCGGCGGTACCCAAGAAAACTCAAAACCTGGATTTGTATATAGAATTTTGTGGAAAAAAAAGAAAATAATGTAAAAAAAATAATCTAAAAAGAGCAGATCTAAAAAAGTAAAAGAGAAAATATAAAATGCTAACACAGAGAAGAAAAAATGTAAAGTAAAAGAGGTAAGAACTTAAAAATTAACATGAACTGACATTTAGAACCATATTTCTCAAACTTTCGTAGCTTATGAACTACCTTAAGCATTTGTTTACCTATCACAGACCATCAGGAAAGGAAATCTAAGGACTTTCTCCGAAAAAAAAAAAAAAAATTAAAAATATATTTTCTGAGAGATTCTGAAGATTACTTTAGAGGCTGCGGCGGACCACACTTTGAGAAACACTGTTTCGAAAGAAGCAATGGAAGACTAGATAATTTTAACTATTAATTTCTTCACGACCTTCCCCTTAACTGGTCATAGTTGGTTAGTGATATTTAACCAGTAATTCGAAAATTGAACTGTTCACAAACAAAGCATGGTAAAATTTGGTTATTATAAAGAAAACTTCGCGTTAATAGATTTTAAAATATAATTATTATTTAAATAAAAAGAAAATGAAGAAATGAACATACCTTCCATAAGGTGGTTTTAACAAAAACTAAAATGTTCAACAATTTCGTTTCCCTTTTAAAATTTCTGTCTCGTACAAACAACAAATCCAGTATTCTTTGACCTACGTGAAACCCCATTTCCGACAACCTACAAAAATATTTCATGAAATTACATTAATATGATTGAAATATACAATATAATTAAGAACTCATAATAATGACGTACTTAAAAAATATACATAAATTTTAATATTCATCAAATAACCACATTCTTGCTACAATGAATATTATATTTCTCAAAATATGTTGGGTATATTATTCATTCTACTAATTTTGATAAAAAACAATAAAATTCAAATAAAAAAAGGACACTTTAACAGAGTAGTCTGAAAGTCAATGTATTAAACATGCGTAATGGTAATGTAATCAAAGAAAATATGCTAAAAGTCAAATTTTTAGACCAATGCCAACAATGCCAATCCTTCCCTTGAGCTTTGATAAATATTGGTGTGAAATTTGTGCATCAAATAGCATTTTGTACTTGTATTTTTGCTTTCTGAAACTACTTGCTAAGTTGTTTGAGATGGGACAACTTAAAGTGACCTTTGAATAACATGCACCTTGGAGAATCAAAACACATCCCAGTAAACCAAAAAAGCATAATAGCAGTCACACTATCAAATAAGAACTATGGTCAACGCAAGTGTGAAGAAAACACGTTAGAAATACACAAAAATTAATTTAATTTTCCATATATATAAACATTTATCATCTATGATAATATTTATTACTGGCAATTGCTTCTTTGTAAAAACGCTTATATTTATCATTACGAAAAAAATAATTATTGTTAGAAATATAGATCTCTCTTAAAATTTTCAAAGTTCTGCCTTAGAAAACAAAATAAACAAGAGGTTTGATGTTAGCATCTCTTCCCCTCATTCACAAAATATTAGCTACAAAAAAATTCATTATAAGAGAAATTTTTGCCTTATCAACACTTTTATTTTTTAATGCAATCTTGCAGACAAGCCTAACATCAGAAAATAAACCAAAATTTCCATAACCATTGCCAAGGTGCAAGAACCTCTGCCTTAAAAGGTTTTTTTTTTAATTACTATTATTGTTGTATATAATTAATTTTTAAAAGTTATTTATGTGCATACAATTGAACCCCCATTAACACCCACACTGACAAAAATTTTGATCACATTAAATTAATTAATAAATTATTAATTAATTTATAATTAATAAATTAATGTTCATGTTCTCTGAAAAGGACAAGGTCATATTATACAATTTGACAAGATTCACGAAATAATTCAAGTTAAGCACGTTGACTTCAACGAGATTCAAATTGTACTGCAATGAAAATGATGAGGGAAGAGCATACTTTGCCTGAAGTTCTGGAACTGACAACACTCTGTTCTGACAATACTGAACGATCTCCGAAAATAGTAACGCATATGTGCTAATATTTATCTACAATGAAAAATTCAATTTTAATATAAAATTAACAAAATGCACAATTTATATATCAATAGAATATGTATATACACAATAACAGAAATATCAATAAAGAAATATTAGAAAGTCATATAAAACGGAATACATTTATGCAATAAAATCTGCTTATCTTATAGCGACATTCCAGGGATTGGGAAATTTGTAAGTTTCACGGAACAAGGACAGCAAGGGTCATTCTGCACAAGACTCTAAGGTTTTCCGCGGAATCCAAACTCTTTACGGCCTATGGAACCAACCCCTAGACTACAGTAAGCAGTCAGTTGGTAATCGTCATTTTTTTGGGGCACCGTTGGGAGTCAAACCCAGAGTAATGGTGCGCTAGGTAAATGCATTACCACTACAGGGCCGCGACTGGGAAAGTAATATTATTACAGGTAGTTTATCACTGTAGATAAGATTGACCCTGAAATACACTCTACAATAGCGTTCCGTTAATCTGAACTAATTGTGACCGAGACCTGTTCAAATAACCGGAATATTTACTATAGACATTACTGTAAGCCAGTGGTTCTCAATCAGTTTTCATCATGGGCCATTTGGGTTCTTTCTTTCGGTCGGCAGACCAGAAGATATGAAAATGAAATTACCTTACACCCTATATAGGCATTAGCGTAACTAGGGGAAGGGCTGGCGGCCTATACACCCTCTAGAAATTTTTCGATTCACTGAAATAGTATTGGGATAAGAGATTTAGCTCCATTTAGGAAAAAAAGAAATCAGTTTCTTATTTTTTGTAGCCAGGCCAGTTTGTACTGTTAGCCAAACCTGGCCTACAGGCCACCTATTGAGAAATACCACTGTAATATAGTATAAGCTATAATTGATGTGTGCGTGTATTCTTGTGTGCACATGTAACAGACAATATACCATAGAAAATTTCCCCTTCTTCCATGAGAAATTTCAATTACTTGGCAATACACACTGTGCTGCTTGTTTATGTCTTGTCAGTCAGTTGCCATTAAAAAAAGACATTCAGCCAACTGAGGAAAAGTTTGGATTAACTGGATTAGAGTGGTTTGGATTAATGGAACTCTACTGCCCCAAAACAGAACGTGCTAAAAAGTGCGATGCATGTTGCAGAACGAACAGCTTCACCAAAGAACAATCGTGGGGTGAATCAATTTTTTTTTTTTTTTTTAAATAAGCAGAAAAAAATCAGTTCGACAAATGTTTTCTGCATTTCTATTAAAAAAAGGAATTTATGTTTTATAGAATTTAAAAATGTATATAATATATATATATGGCCTGCAAAAGGGTTGCTGGTATCTAACTGGAAGGAGACCCACACGCTGAACGTATGTGACGATGTGTGGAACCGGCCAGGCCAGTAACCTAGTGTCCTACCCCGCCTTCAAGTGGTGCAGGCTGAGCTTTCTATTTATGTGGCAAATTAATATTTGCTGCACGGATAGAAAGGCGGAAGGGGAGGGCTAATTCACCAACCCGTCTAGCCAGCGTGGTGAAATTATGGCTAATTCCTCCATTATGCTAATACACCAAAAACCATGGCCCCTAGTCTCCAGGTGCTGGAGTGCTCCTGATCAAGGCAGCGGTCAGCGTGGCATGAAAGCAGGGGGTGCTAAGAATCACTGGAATGACCCAGACTGCCATTTGTAATTGACCTTGGCTTCGTATAATGGACTATCCCTTGCTTCTGAAGCAAAACTTCAGGAATCGGAAAACGAACTTGACAAGATCAAATGGGACACTGTAGGACTCGGTGAAGTTAGAAGCATGCATCTCCTGTAGAACATTTTTGATCAGCTGAAGGCTTGTTGCAGAACATTGCAAAATATTCTGCTTTGGGGGTCTAATGTATATCTATACGGACTATAGAAAATATCGTTATGCACAAATTTATCATTATGGGTTATCATTAATATCACTATAGACAGGTTTTGCTTCATATACTGAACCTGTTTTCAATGAAAATAAAATCAATATACCACTACGTATAAAGTATTAGTAACACTGTTGTAGAATTTTATATTCCTAGAAGACAACTTGTAGATATCTAATACCAATTATCATCACTTTGAGGGTCTGCACTATAATCGTTTACCTCAGAGCTGGATTGTTGCATAGGCAAGACATATGTCTAGGACCTGTATTTTTTTTTTACGAGCCTGGTGCAGTGAAGACTGAATGCTACTTCAAAATCGTTGCCAATCAGACCTTATCACTAGGATTTTATCGTAGCACAAATTTCCGTAAAGTTTTCAGCAAACTTTTGAGTTTTTGGCCACACTCCAGATGTATCTAGGTCGCCAAAGGCACATGCTAACTTCCTTCTCTGGTGGTCATTTTCGAATGACATCATCATCATGAATTGGCTTTTTGTGGGTTGCCATTTTTTCTAAATATTTTGAAAAAACTTACAAATGCTGTGAAATGAAATTTGATGAAGTCGGAATATGGCCGTTGGGAGTTCGTTCTATTGGGTAAGTAAGTCCTGCTTTCCTTTCATAGACAATACGACCGCTTCATGTACAGAGGCAAGTTTTTTTCTCTTGTAAGCTTTCGAATTGCAGGAGAATGCATCTCTTTACTGTACTGATGTTAGTTTGGTGGTAGGGGTGTGAGGGACCCCCCCCACCACTAGGCTTTCATTGATTAAAAAGAAAATACTGATTCCCAAAAAATTCCCTTGCGTACGAAATAAGCATGGCCAACGCCCAGTGTTCATTCTGGCAATATTCCAAGATACAAGCCAGGCTTTGTGCATGCTAGGATTCATGCGCAGGTGCAGTGCTTAGAATTCTGACTCTCATTTTAAGAATATAGAACGAGTTTTGGCGACTGGGATACATCTGGAGTTTTACCGAGTTGTTTTTTTTGTACATTACATGCAAATACGGACACTACTGCACAGTCCATCCAATAGTTTTCTCTTCTCCTAAAATTTGTCAAGAATTTCAACAGATCACCTTGTGATGCCATACACTCTCTGACATGTTTCTCTTGGCTCTCTTCTAAGATTGTAAATGGATTTTCGCATGCTTCGTTATTCTTTTAGCTGTGGTTTGTTCGTTGCAGTGAATTGTATTATGTCTGAACAGTTGACGTCTTTTTGGGGGGGGGGGGATTGTGGAATCGCATTTGAAATGGAGAGGGTTTAATTGCATCGGGGTATGAGTGCCTGCTATGTAGGGAACAGATGGGAGTGTGGGCTAGGCCTAATGTGGATGACACCTTTCACCAGCTGTATAAGAAAGGTGGTGTGAATTTAAAAAATATTCCCACAACACACGTCCGACCAAGACCAATAAAGGTTAGTAGTTGTTTTTAACTTTGCTGAATCAAAACAGTTATGAATAGCAGGCTATTCTGATGATGTTGGGTTTTTTTCCCTAGCATTCAACATTTTAAAGATTAGGGCATAACTCGAATATGATCTGAATAGGCTGCGAGGCGAAGCCTGAAGTGGGGGGGCATTTACCCACCACCAACCCTTCACTCATACAGGAAAATTATAACGTGCTCTTAAAACACTGAAAACAACATGGTGAAAAGTCAGTTGCCAGCTGGTTTAGAAACTCTTCCAAAAATTTCAGTAGAGGACGGACTATACAATATCATCCAAATATGTTAAACCTATGATGACTTCATTTTCAAAGTTTAAATTCCGGAACAGATTTTATATATATATAGGGCCGCTTACAACAATTGAGATTGTTCTCAGTATTAATAAAGAGACCCTTCTAAATTACTAAAATATTGTTAAACTAATTATATTCTGGGTTTATACTGTTTTTAGCTAAGTTTTGGTCAATGCTGGTTTATTCAGTATTAATCACTAATCTTAATTGTTGTAGTCAGAAAAAGCAAACCAATAACAGGGATTTTGTGCGGTCCCTGATGAAGAACAAAATTCTTGGTATTGTTTAATCTTTTACTCCTCTTCACCTTTTACTACTACATGTCAATTTTTATTCTGAGATGTTTCTACTACTTAAATTTACTTGGGTTTACTACCTTGTGTGATATTACTTTACAACTTTAACTTTGTCCAAGTTAATATACATTTAGATATGTGTATTCATGTATATTACATTAGAAGGTACTACATGTCACAATCATACTACAATTTTGCTATATATATAGTGATTATTTATAGTGAGCATTTTCATTGTTCCCAAGATCCTAGTTATACACAGGTCCTACTATAATTACACAGGCTTACTTTATACAAGGGACTCGGAAAACAATTTGTCTAAGGCACCACGAAACCTTAATCCGGTCCCGGCTTGTCTAATTTACATACAGTTTGATGAATGAGCATTGGATATGAGATAAACATATTAAGTATAGGTGTTATGATAATTTCCTAAGGTAGGTGGAAAGCGGGAATCGGAAAGGGCCTCCTGTTCGGAAATAAAGAGGTAGTGATTATATTAATACCTCAAATTTTCCTTTGCTGAGAGGTTTCTCGAGAATGTTCACTTTCGGCATTTGCCTGAGAGACATACTAATTTTATTTGTAAAAAAAACAGTAATAAAGTACTGATAAACTTCTTTAATGTCAAAAATTAAAACAGAAACAATTTTATAAAAATTTTGTTCTTCACATTCGCATGTAAACAAATACTTATAGTAGTGTTGCCAGAAAACCTTACATTTCCGTTTAAATATAATTCTAAATTCTCACAAAACCATTCTAAGAAATTGGTTGAAAAATCTTTAATGACTACATTATTTTTTGGTTAAGGTCGGCTACAAACAATTTTCTCATGAGGCATATAAATTTTATATACACATATTTCACTTTATAAACTAATTCAAATAAGATTATTAAATTTTAAATTCCTGAATACATTCATTTGAAGCAAATTTCAGTTATCCGCCGATTCAGGGTTCTTCATTTTTATTATCATCGTTGTACAATAAATAAATCTCTCACAATTTCGTAAAAAAAAAGAAAAAGAAAAACACATCTTAGACTCCATATGAAGTCAGGAGAGATTCTGGTAACTCCATGCACTTCATTTGTTCCTCTGATAAGAATACGGAGTCGCCTTCTATGGCTGCTTTTCCTAACCTTTCTTCATGTAAAATCAACATAGTTTTCATTGTTATTCCAGCTGCAGTATTCTTGAAAGACGCTCATGTCTTAGCATTGCCATGCTTTACTTTAATTTTCTGCTTTCGCCGTTATCTTTACCTTCTTTTACATTTACGACCCCCCATGTTTTGTTTTTTCGTCCCGCTGTTCAAACCAGCCTCTCCCAATACTTTTTCTTGAAGCAGAGATGTTATCGTTTCTATTTTGTACATGAAGGTTTGTCAGAACGTGACATGCATTTCTATCATCTTACTAGGAGTTCTGTATTGACCAAAATTTTAACATTCTTTTCTTATGTTTCGTCTGGCTAGAATTCCTTCTATGAATTTTCTGATGTCCAATGAACTTCTTCGATTGCTTGTAAATCATTTCACTTCAACATATTTTCATTAAACCTCATTTTTGGTCCTATCTTTCACTTTTCTTTTCACTTTTTTTTTCACGGATTTATTACGGACTAACGAATCTGCATTTAATTTTTGTGCTTCATCACTAGGAGGGTGGAAAGAAATTTCCATCTGCTCTTTAGATTATGTCGTCATTTTCGGCGATTACAGCCTGCCATTTGTGCCATACGTGTACACAGGAAGTTCATAAGTGGGGGGCGGGGGTTACGGAGCTGCAACTCACATATTCTCATATTAAATATACAGATTTCATCACAATGGGGGGTACAAACCCCATCAACACCCACTTGCGTACGCCAATGATTTGTGCCCCATATCCTATTTACTTATGTACATAACGATAAATAGTTTTAGGTGTTTTGGAATCAGCTCCTAAATTTTGAACACGCTGGACGAATCCCTAGCACTCGTCCCCAAAAGCAGTTGTCCCGAAATTCCGAGTAGCACGGAATATTTGAATCTATTATTTTCTTAGATTCTAATTGGTTGAAACGATTTGGTGAGAAGAAAGGAGAGGGCTACCCTATACGTGGGAAATTATGTGTTTGGCATAATTTGGCATAAATTGCTGTTTACGCCCTGTGTTTATACGCCATCTTGTAATTACCTCGTGCTCGTTTTATTGGAAGTTCTACCAGTTCATCTTGTTAATTTTTCATTACTCGTTTTTTTTTTTTTGTTAATTTTTCATAACTAATTTTTTTTTATCTCGTTAATGTTTCACCACTCGTTGGTGTTTTTTTAAATTGTTAATTTACTTGTTACGTTTTTCATTAATCAATTGTTCATCCTCATGGAAGAAGTTGAAGGAAATAAAAGAGGAAGTAAATATTTTTTACAGGATGGTTTTATATATTATGTGAAGGGAAAACATAACAATTCCCAATATTTAAAATGCGTGGAAAGAAGTTGCCCTGGTCGGGGAATTTTAAAAGGGAAGTTTTCAGTTAAAGAATAGCCACACGCACGCGAAACAGACGGTAGAGTGTGAAAAGTTAAGATTCAAAGAAAAGCTTTTGAAAGCTGCCTCACAATCTAATGCTCCTTTAAAGAAAATTTATAACGATGTAGCGGAAAAGTAAGTTTTATGTATATATAATCTGATGGTGTGTTGAAGAAAATTGATGTGAACTATCTCTTAAAAACGCATGTTCTAATTTTCTATGAAGGCTCAATAATAAGTTATTGCACATGAACTTAAAATTAAGTAATAGCGGATTTTCGCCAAATTTGTTGACCCCAAACCAGTTTAGTGAAAAACACCTTTGTAATGGAGTCCTTTGTAAAGAAATTGTCTTCAGCCCTCACGTTGTTAACTCAATTCTATCGCAAAAAGGTAAAAGCGCAGTCTGCCATTCATAAAAATAAAGGACAGTAGACAAAAGGGGGTAGGAATTTTTTGGGATAATCCATTTGGAAACTGGGCCGTTTGTCGACAGAGAGGGCATCGCATTTTTCCCTGTCTGAGGCTTAAAGAGTTAAAGCGTAAAAACATTTTTTTTCTTCTTTACGAACGTTTCACCATCTAACCATGCCATAACATCGGTGTTACTATTACTACGCCTGAAAAAGTTTAGGAAAAATGTTTCTTAATTTAATCTGCGTAGTGTCCGATTTGTATAAATACATCTGCTGCAAGGGCGTTTCGATGAATTTAATACCGATCTCTTCGCAATTAGGTTTAAAAAGCAGTCCATGTACTGCCTCATTCCACAGAATAACCAGTGTCAGAAAATACGCTTTAAATACGTTCGTAGGGAATTGAGTGTTTGTCGTCTGTGGCTCAGTTGGTGATAGCACCTTCCCGGATTGTAGAAGGTCGTGGGATCGTGCCCCACCAGACGCAAAAAACATTCCTTTCTTTACGAACGTTTCACCATCTAACTGTGACATAACATCGGCGTTCATATTACTACGCCTAAAGAATGTTAATAAAAATTGTTTCTTAATTTAATCTGCGTAGTGTTTGACTTGTATAAATATTTGGGTCATGTTACACCTAAATCAGATTTTGCTAATGATGAATGCACTGCAATTGTGAACTTGGCAGAAAAGGAGCTGAAAGAACATTTAGGAGAGCTTCTGGTTATAGTTGTTGGTATGATACTAATATAAACACAGTATGGAAAGGTGGACTTTTCCATAGGTTGTAGGAAAATCTTGGGATGCCTTGATAGTGGGTAGTGTGCCTCTTCCTCCGTTTTATTGAACTACCTTTTCGGAATTTTTCTAGCATATAGATGGTCATACGGCCAGACCATCAACATACACAGGGCCGATAGGTAGGCTCAAAACTTCCAACTTATGTAAATCTCCCCATCATAAAATACAACACAGTTGATTGTCACTTATTTGATATTGACAATGCAATTCTCAGCAAAGACAATAAATATTTGTATGACATACCCCAAGCAGTGGATTCTAGTCATTGTAGTCCCGATCTCAGCATTAGAGATCCTGGTCGTATCTGCAAAGCCCACTGGCTAACAACTACTGCAAACAAAATACTCCAACTGAATGTTTCTGGCTTCAGGAAGTTTCAGGACTATGGTAAGCCACATACTTACAGTTTATGTCCCAATGTGGTTTTCAATTCGCATAAAAACTCCAAGGATGGGTCTAGGCATCTCTTTGAGGTCATCTGTCTCTCAAGGCACCTACCCAAGGTGTCTACCAGGTCATGAAAGTCATAGAAGTCAAGAAATAGGAAGAAGGTCACATAGGTCAAGAAAAGGTCACTAAATGAATATTATGGGATCATGGATGGATCTATGGCCCATTTGCGCTTCTCATGCACTGGTTGTCACTATTTGTGCATGCTGAACAGTTTTAGAACTGGCGCTGTGAGTGGTTTGCGACCCTAGATTCTATGGCAAATATTGTTTGTCTAGGTGTACCCTATCCCTCCTAGATGTCTGCAACCCTGGTGCTGAGACACCCTGTAAATTTCCACATCAAAATTTCTGTTTTAATCCAGTTCATGTTTAAATAATTGCAATCCTGTTTAATCAAACATGATCTGGGATTTTGCATTGCATGTCTATTAATGGTTGGTGACAGAGTGTGTTCCGTTTTTCTCCTGTTTTCTTTTCGCAATTTGCAGGATGATTAATTCCAGGAAAGGAAAGTTGCAGGAACAAGGGAAAGTTGCATGAACAAAAAAAGTTGCAGGAACAAAAAAAAGTTGCAGGAACAAAAGAAAGTTGCAGGAACAAAAGAAAGTTTCAAGAACAAAAGAAAGTTTAACAGATAGAACGAAACAATGTTGCTTGAACGAAATACCTTTTTCGAAAATAAAACTTAGTGCAAACGATTGATTTTCTATACACATGATGTTAGAGGCTAAAAGACTAAATATACAGAGATTACGACTCTGTATAATGCGAGGTAAAATATTATAATAAAATAAACCAATATACGTATGTAAAGCTACCCTCTTAAAATCCACTTCGAGTGTATCCATGCTTGCTCTATGTGATAAGGCATTTAATATCTTCTTTCAGTGATGACATATTCGGTAGCATAAAAAATGTTCCTATTTTGGATATACAGTGTGTCTCAGCACAAGGATTATAAATATCTAGGAGGGATAGGGTACACCTAGAAGAAAACATTTGTCATAAAGCCCAGGGTCGCAAACCACTCATACCGCTAATTCTAAGACCGTCCAGCACACAAATATTTACAACCAGTGCGTAAAAGCGCCAGATAAAACTCAGGTCAGCTGCTCAAGTGCATAGATGATTAGGACATCGCATTTTGCGCTTCTCATGCACTGGTTGTCACTATTTGTGCATGCTGGACGGTTTTAGAACTGGCGCTGTGAGTGGTTTGCGACCCTAGGTTCTATGACAAATATTGTTCGTCTAAGTGTACCCTACCCCTCCTAGATGTTTGCAACCCTGGTGCTGAGACACCCTGTAAATTTCCACATCAAAATTTCTGTTGGAATCCAGTTCACGTTTAAATAATTGCAATCCTGTTTAATCAAACATGATCCGGGATTTTGCATTGTATGTCTATGAATTGTTGGTGACAGAGGGTGTTCCGTTTTTCTCCTGTTTTCTTTTCGCAATCTGCAGGATGATTAATTCCAGGAAGGGTATCGAGTCGACGTCGAATGCAGCACTTAAAAAGAACTCACCCGAAATTGTTACGCTGGAAAAGTGGTTTTCTTTTCCGCACCGTTAGCGGCCACAAAATTTATAAAGTTTGCGAATAAATTAAGTATTATAATTATCCTAAAGTCGTTCGGAACCTCAAGGTTTTTGCGGTTAACCAGTAATTGCCTTCCTGTTTTCATCTCATAGGAGTGAAATTGGCATTCGGCTAATAAATAACCGGCCCCCTGAAAATTAAACAAAAGAAAGAAATTAACAACAGGTTTTTCGCGAGTTGATTTTGTCAGTTGTTAGGAGGTGAAATTTTTAACGAAAAGTTCCAATTTTTTTTTATAATCGTTACTTTTTAATTACAAAGTTTGCACAAAAAATTAGGAATTAAAATTTTACACATTGTGCTCGCTTGTTTTTGCCTTTCGCGATTTTAATTATGTGGTTCTTTTACTGCTTATAACGAAATACCATTAATCGCTTTTGTTACGGAAAGGGATAAAAAGCGCACAAATATTGGAGTTTTCAAGTTCTCGTCATTAAAGTGAAATAACGCAAAAGTCTCATTATCCGTTCAGTAATAGCATTTTACACGTCCTGAAATTCACAAAATTAAATGTTTTTTATGCTTCTAGGTCAATAATGAATTCAAGGATGATAAGTTTATGCACTTACTATTGGTGACTTTTACGTACAGTCAAACCCGTTTGTAACAAGCATTGAAGTACCGAAATATTTTCCCATTATATCCGAGGTTTCATTAAAACCGGTCTACGTTCATAAATCAGTTTATGTAGTTTTAAAATAAAAAAAAATGAATCGTTAATAGGCCTATAGAGACTTTTGAACTAGGCCTAATAAACAGATATAACAGCAAATTTCGAGTCTTTTTTGATTTCAGAATTTGAAACTTTTTATCCTGTTCTACATTTAAATTGACACCTTTTTTTAAATCAAGGAGCATGCAGCCATTATTGATGCTTCAGAAGAAAAAGGAATTGCGACAGTTTTCGCAATAGTTTCCGAGATAAACCCAATTAACCGTCACAGTATAATTTTGAAGAAAACTAAGCGTTTCCGAGTCTGACTGTGGGTTTATTTCTTCGATAAAGTGAATTATAATTTTTACCTTATTCGTTTAGTCTGTTTCTTCAAGCACACTCTGTATATACATTGCAAGTTTGTTTGTTTGTTTGGATGTTTTATG
>QLNU02015270.1:26480771-26499929 GCA_006491805.2 Dysdera silvatica
CCTTCCTGACACTGGAGACACACAGGCGACGGGAGTTGCCTAATGCGGTGGAGGTACTTGTTGGTGAATGCACAGCCTGGTCTGTGCCCCCCTTGGGAGACCATCGGGGAGAAAGTACGACGACTTTCGCACCTCGAACTTTGATCGGAAGTGCCCCGTGATGTCTCTCTTCAAGAGGTTCACCATGTCACTTCGATAGGTGTCCTTCAGACTCCTGATACGGCAGGAAAGGGAGGGGTTGTGCGGGGAGGGTCTGTTACTGCAGGAACCGTTTACGTCCTCTAGGGCTCGACGCGCCCAAGTGTCCGCAATTTCGTTACCACGATTACCGGTGTGGCCAGGAAACCAACAGTACGTCACAGACCTCCCTTCATCCGCACATCTAGCCGCCGCGACCACAATGTCCTGGACAATGGGGCAGACCGGCCAAACAGCAGGATCGGCCTGGAGGCCAAGCAAAGCAGCCTGAGAGTCATAGAAGACGGTAGCATCGGAGCTACCGTGGTGAAGGACCCAGTTGGTGGCTTCCCACAGACCGACAAGCTCCGCTTCCGTGGAGGAGGAGCACAACGGTAAGTGGAAGCATAGGGCCAAACCGATTTTCGGGATCGCAAGCGAGGCACCCCCTTCCTGGAGACTGCACAGAAGGACCCATCCGTAAATATTTGGAAGTGGGGCAAGTCCAGGTTGGCGATGGAATCACGTACCAGGTCGCGCAGGACTCCGGCGTCCACTGACTCCCTGCTCGGCACTCCATGGAGGGAGGAGTGCACTATCGGAAGTGCAAGAAGCCATGGGACAGCAACAGGGTCCCGCTGCACCTGCGGCGCGACGTGTAATAGGATGGAATTCCTATAATGGCGGGCGATCACCGAACCATCAGCCCTGCTGTGCAGGCGTTGGTGGATGCGGTGCTCAGGAGCCAGGAACAGCATCTTGCAGAGGACCTTTTCCAGTCGGCTCTCCATTTCCTTGATGATAGGAGGACTGGCGGTTTCCGCCGGCATGGCTGCCGGATTGGCGCACTGCGGGGCCCCAAGGCAGAGCCTTAAGGCGCGGGACTGGAACCTATAACTTGGAATGTTGTTCGAGTGAGTGGTAAAGGTCGTCGAATAAAAGTATCGAACGTAGGCATGCTTTGGATGTTTAATGTCACTGTCAATTGGACATTACCGTATCTTGCATTAGACGTCTTACGACTATAGCTATTAGAAATTACGTTATGTCAATACTAGATACTCACGTTAGTTGATGACTAGCCTTGCTCCGGTGCTTGCGCCATAAGATACTCGAAGCATGAACTTTATGTATAACACGTTATTCAGATACTGTTAGACGGCAGAAAGGTAGTTCTAGAATCTAAACAAATGGTGACGGAGTAGTAATACCGATATCCTTCTGATCTTTAATCATTAATAAACTTCAATGTGACACAAAAGAACACTAACACATCCAGTCACACTTATATCAAATAAAGCAGTTCTGTATCAAAAAAGCTTGAACCTGCGTTATGCATAAAATGGTTTCCAATATTTTATAAAGAATTAAAACGAAGGTTTCCAAAAACCAGGCTTATTAATTTAATAATAATAATAAAGTAACTGCAATAATTTATTGTAATTTGTGCAAAAAGTACCATAAACTGGTTAACCATCATTACGACTGAAAATAGACGACAGGCGCTTCCAAGGTTTTTGGATTAAAGGTTAGAATCTTCAAATTTTAATTAACCCTTCAAAACAGCTTAACTGAAAGCAGACGGGAAGAAGTGTTTCGAGAAAACTTTTTATTTTAAATTGGAATGGGGACTTTTGATGAAGAATATCACGTATAAAAACGCCGTAAAAGAAGAGATTGAATTAAATCGCTCCCCTTTTCTCTTTTACAGCTGGGACCATAAAGAGAAAGAGATGAGAAAACGATGGAAATGAACAAATTAAAATATGAGATTTTCAAATTCAAACCGATGAGCATTTTCCCACAATATATTTGATTTAAAAATACGGCAGAACCATCATTATCCAAAATCATTTTAAGGGGGTCACTTGCGAAAATGCTTTAAAAAAACTATTTTTCTTTATTCTAAAGGAAAGTATGGATTCTTACCTTTCAAATCACATATAATTTTTGGCTCTAGATTAATTAGAACCATTTTTAAAAAAAATTACAATTTAGTGAATTTATTAGTTAATTTAAATGCACTACAAACTTTTTACAAAAATGCGATTTTCTCAAAATGATATTTCCTGTCAAAACAGGAAATTTCTTTTTAAAAAACCCCAGTTTCCATTATCTTACATTTCTTACTGCACATAAGGTTTCTACGTACGTTGTGTGTCGAGTTTTATATTTTATTACTCAGTTTTTTAATTGCTGACTTGAACGTAAAATAAAAAATCATGTTATCTAGAAAAAAGTTTCATTTGATATAAATATTTTTAATTTTAAAAATATCGTGTGTATCGTAAAATGCCACACATAAAAAGTGTAAATATGTTTGCTAACTATACAAAAAAAATTTTGTGTGCATCGAATAAGTATTTTCGGAGAAAATGTTTTTTATGTCTCTATGGAAAACCCCATGTTGTTGGTTTCGTTAGCGAATCCCTTAACCAAAATAGTCTTCTCTACATTTATTGATATTTTTTATTACACTGCCAGACAAAATTATACGTTCACCTGAAATTTGTTAAGAATTTAAGGAAAAAATGTTTTCAAATGTTAAGAATCAGCGATTACTTTATTATATTTGACAGTATTTCTCACAATATTACACATTTTTACTGACTTGCTGCAAATTTTAATAAGGAAAACATATTATTGATATATACAAAATTGTAAGTTCACACTGATTTTTGTAAAAAACGCAAACAACTTATATAATTTTGGTACTTTATAGAACCTTCATGATTCTTTATTACTTCAAAAATACGACTTGAATGCCTCGGTATTTGCTTTTAGTTTCATTAAATCCACCCTCTTACTTGCCTTGTTCCTAATGAGCTTATCTTTCTATTTTAATGTTTAGCTGCTTACACATCTCTTACAATTCGACGATGCTTTAGTAATATTAAATCTGTTCAGTGCGCTGCAATCTTCAATAATTGATTTCTTGTTTTCCAGTATATAGTCAATTTCGCTTCGTTCCCCATTTTAGGTGTTCCATATCCATTTTGCGGTTTCTTGCAAAACTGAATTCATGATGCTAAGATTTTCAGCTTCTGCAAATTCGATGAGTTGATCGCCACGTTCATTCCTTTCCCCATATCCGTATTTACCAACCGATGTCTCTCCTTGTTCCTGTTGTCCAATTCTTGCATTGAAATCCCCCATGATGAGCTTGATATGTTGTTTCCCTTTGGTGTGTAACTGTTTGATTTCTTCATAAAATTCTTCAACCTCTTCGTCGGTATGGCTTGATGTTGGTGCATATACCTGTACTATTTGAAGTTGGTATCGCTGGGTTAGTTGAACAACGAGCCTCGCTGCTCGATCTGATGTACTTTCAACTTCCAGAAGACAGTCTTTAATTCTTTTGTTGATTAAGAAGCCAACACCACTTGTTCTTCCAGTTTCCGTTCCTCTATAATAAAACAAATGTCCACTTTTAAGTTCCACCAACTCTTCACCTTTTCTTCTAACTTCACTGAGTCCTACAATGTCCCATTTGATCTTGTCAAGTTCTTCTTCCAATTCCTGAAGTTTTGCTTCAGAAGCAAGGGATCGTCCATTATACGTTGCCAAGGTCAATAACAAACGGCAGCCTGGGCCATTCCAGTGATTCTTAGCACCCCCTGCTTTCATGCCACACTGACCGCTGCCTTGATCAGGAGCACTCCAGCACCTGGAGACTAGGGGCCATGGTTTCTGGTGTATGCCATAATGGAGAATAAGCATAATTTCACCCGCCTGGCTGAACAGGTTGAGTAGAATTAACCCTCCCTTCCGCCTTTCCTCGCCGTAAATATCAATTTGCCTCGCCAAATAGAAAGCTCAGCCTGCACCACTTGAAGGCGGGGTAGGACACTAGGTTACTGGCCTGGCCGGTTCCACACATCGTCACATACGTTCAGCGTGTGGGTCTCCTTCCAGTTAGATACCAGCAACCCTTTTGCAGGCCATATATATATATATTACAATGTAAAATACGTATGGAAGCAAAATACATTTACAATTCGTTTAGTTAATATGTAAAGCGAAATCAAACCTTTTAGTGAGATTTTTGTCACTGCTTATTTTTAACAATCCAATCAATATCAGGTCTTATTTTTGATATTGCGGCACTAAGAGTGTTTCCAAGGTGGACGTCAGTTACAAGAGGTCATTCACACATTATGGAAACGAATTTAACTATCCATTGTAATATGAAAATTAATACTCATGTAGGTGGGGCCCTATCATACGTTTTCTGGCTATATAAGCTGTGGTATTTAAACTGGTATTTTGTTTAACACCAGATATGCCTCCGGAAATAAATTCTTGGTTAGAAGGTTACTTGACCGCTCTTTCCAAAGAGAAATACTTCTATTCTGAAATTGTGAAAAGATGGAAGAGCAAAGAGATAAATCATTTCCATAAAGAGGGTTTGAAATATTAACACCATCAACGTGGCAAAAGCACTTGCTTCCCACGACTAATGCGACCCGAAAACTTCCTCAAGATTATATTCCAAGAAAATCTGAATTAATCACCATATTCAAAAGAGTAAGCTATGGTTACCATTGAAAATCTTCCAAGGCCAAAAGCCATCGCCATGAAGTTAGGAATACCTCCTGCAACTGTAAATAAAATTATTATCCATGATTTAAACCTTAAAGCTGTACACAAACCGGAGGTTCACAAGCTTCTGCCTCGCCATATTCAGGAGAGGGAGACCAACTGCAAAAAATTGTACGAGAACTTCTTGTCGGGTGAAAAATGGAAGAAAGTTGTGACCCCAGATGTGGCCTGGCTTTATAGAAGTGATTTTACTAAAAAAAGAGCGATTTGCGTCGTGATAGGATCGACCAGCAAATGTGGTTTCGCGAATGCAAAGAAAGTTTCCCTAAAGGGTTTATGGTGGCTGCTGGATTTAGTTATGATGGTAAACCGTAAAGTCGGATCTAAGATTAAAATCAATTCCCAATATTATCAAAGAGATATTCTGGAGCAAATTTTAAGGAAGATATTCCTAGTCTCTATGGAAATGACACCCAAAACCTTGTCTTTCATCAAGAATAAGGTTCTAGCCACACTTCGAAATCAGCCAAGAATTTCATGGTGAAATTGCAAAATGAAATCCGAATAATACCCATTCCTTTTAGTCATATCCCTGTCAAGTCACCTAATGCAGCGCCGTTGGATTTTTGTGCGTTCGGTCTCTTAAAAAAAGTACTTGGGAAAAGGCGGCCATCAACATTAGAGGGTTTATGGGAAATATCACAAGAGGAGTAAGAGAAACTTGATATGACTGTACTTCAAAACGGCTTCTTATCATGGAAATATCGTTGCAGAGCAATATTCAAGAACCATGGTCTTCAAATAGGACATTCCAGGAAAAACAAATTTGGATTATTGACACAGAAATAACAATTTAAATTCGCTTCCATAATATGTGAATGACCTTCTGTATTCTGGTCTTAACTTTTCATTTTATCAACTTCATTTTTGAAAACAGTTGTTTACAGATGCATTGGCGTACGCAGGGTGGAGGGTGATTTAGGTTGCAATTCCCACAGCAACGGAATTTTATGTACATATGAATATGTGGAGTTGTAGCTTTGTAAACCCCCGCCTCCAATTGAAAGCCTGTAACCCCCTCCTTATGAACTTTCTACGTCAGCCTGTGCACAGATGCAAGTGCTCAAAACAGTAATATTAACATTTTCCAAACACGCAGTCAAATGGTTGGGAAGACGTTCTTATCAGCATATTTAGAATAGAATTTAACGAGTCCTAAGGTGAATTCCTGTAAAGTCACTGTTGCACTGCAAATGAATAAAACTAAACCTGATTCCCATATACGCTAGAAAACTAAAGTAAAACATGACTTAGGGAAAAATAGAGTGTTACTTTAGTTCTCTAGTGTTTTAAAATATTTATTACGAAATATGAAAATACCAACAGAATAAAATACATATATTTCAGACTTCGGATGTCGAGCCAGGACGTTGTTTTTGTGTGAAACAATTTGTATTTTTTCATGAGTTGGCGGGCCGCATGTTGGCCGCGGGTTGAAGACCCCTGTATTACGACCATCCGGCCCATCCAAATTGATTTTTTTCCATCAGAAAATATAACGAAGTACCATTCGTAGGTCCAATTCATCGTCTTTCTGGCAAAACTCGAACAGTCGTTTTTGTGTTTTGAAATTAGTGGTGATTTTCGACGTATTTTTATATGTATATTGTCCGGAGAAGTCTGCAAAATGCCGAAAATTGTCCTTCTTGAACACTAGACATTTAGATTGTCCTTTATTTTTGTCGTGGATAATTTTATTATTGTTACAAGCCTGTTAATTCTGCGCTTGCTTTTTAATGGAAGATATTGTTTTCAACCTGAGTGTTTTTCCGCTGTTCCTTCAATTCCCCTCCTTAGAACATCCAAAACGGCAAACTAAGAGCGCCCAATAGTCCCAGCCATTTTCCTCCGAGACATTTAATACAGCTGCCATTTAATTCCCAAATTTGTCAAATTTCACAATCACGAAGTTGATTAGCTCTTGGCATTTTTGCGACTAGCTTAAAATTTTAGTTACGCACCTCTTTTTTATTCTCTTATCAGTAAATGACGTTACATCATCAGTGAAAGTAATTTGCATACAGTATAAAACTTTCTACTGGAAAAAAAACCTTTATGAACTTATAATTCTGGCCAAGTTATTCATAATATTTTTTTAAATAAATTTAAATTAAGTAGTCGCAAAAGCTTGTGGATGTTTAAAATACTTTACTTTGCAAGTCACCATAAAAGAATTATTTACATATATCATTGATGTAAATATTTTACTATCCCGCTCATGATAGAAAAACTACTGAACTTATAATTTTGTCCAGTAGCGTAGCCTAGTATAAACTTGTTGAAAGTTTTCAGCGCAATCACTAACATTTGTTTTTCAGTGCGTTCCGACCTTAAGAGAGAAACCAATATATTTGGTAGACATTAAACATACACAAAAGATGTCAATATACTTTGTATACAGTGACGCCGACTTCGTGGGTCCGAGACACTTTTTGAACCCTCAATAATTTTGTTATGGGTTCCTCGAACCCCTAATATTTTTGTTCGTGGGGAAAATACATATACGGAAATATATGCACAAAGCTTTTCGTCATCGATTCTTCAAGATTTTCATTATTTCTACCCTGTTCCCCCGGACCTTTTATAAAAGAAAAATTTCCGTTTTGTCTGGGTTCATAGAAAATACAAAAGTTTAGTCTGTAGCTCTACACACAGAGACGAGAATCTTTAGCGGCCATAGTGATAAAGGCGAAAATAGGTCCAGTAAGTTAATCCACCCTATCTTTCAACAGCTGGGTTGTTTGAAACAGCTGGGTTGTTTTGAATTCACACGTTTCTTTAATTCGTTTTGCCTGCCAAGTACCACTGGAGCAGCTGGGGAATCTAGTTTTTATTTCAGTCAACTTCTTTTTAAAGAGAAACGGACGGGGGAGGGGAGCTAGACACATCTGAATATTTTGGCAGCAATCATAAAACACTAAAGGGTGTATACATTTAGGGGGCATGAAATAATTATCTAGAGAAAAAATATTTTTTATAATCTATAATTTGCTTCATTTTAATATTTCAAGTATCTTATTGTACCAGATAATCTGATAATGAAATTTAAATTACACTTAAATCCTTTGAAAAACGCGCCCGTCATTTGATTTAAAATTTTCGGAATCCCCGATGATTTTTCAAGTCGGCGCCTATGTTTGTATATAAATACTAACGTGAATCACTGTGCAGAAGCGTAAACGAAAAGAAAATACAAAACTACCACCGTTGAGTTTTTAATTAGTTAGCCGTGGATAATTATTTCGACGGCAAGAAAAATGGCTGCCTTCTTCAGAACCCGATGTAAACATGGCTGAGACCAACACAACATTGTCGTAAACATACGGGACCGTGCTGCCATCTATCGTCACAAATCAGGAATAATATTACCCTGAAATAAATATTGTTTTATACATATCTCGTATAGGAAACTATTATCACACGGGTGATTAACACCCAAATGTCAGTTTACAAAAATATAGTACACCTCAAAAATATACTTTGTACATATGTCAACTTACACTTTGCACATATAGTACCCAATTAACTAAACTTCTCCTAATTGAAATCGGGTTAACCAAAATGTCCTGCCGCTATACTTTTTTTTAGCTGACAGGTTTTTGTTAAAACAATATTTATCCTTAGATACTATAATGTAAGATATATATATACATAAGGATATTTAGTAGCACGTACCCAGTGGTACATTATATTGTAGGGTCAGTATTGCGAAGAAATTTCTGGCTTCAAGAGAAGAACCGATGAAAATTGTGTAGAACGGTGACTCGTTTTTTGGGGGGCGGCTGTAATTACCCCCCTTTATCTTTCCCGGGAACTTCAGAGAAGCTTGACGCAGTTGTTAATTCTAAGCCTTATTTCAAGCTGTGACGTCACCGCCCCTGCTTTTCAGCACTTAACCAAACACCAGACAAGAAATTATGGGCCAGCTGTGATACACAAGCTACCAGAACTGGCCATAGGAAACAAATCTGTTCGGGCGGACATAGAAGAACATTGCGGCTAAAAAAGTTTTGGAAGAATGAAGGCCCAGCAAAAACTCGTTTGACGTTTTTTTTCTTTGCCGCTATTTGCATAACAGCAAAAATATTATCTAATTAATACAAAAGTATACAGTGAAGCTTGTTTAATATAAAAGCTTAATATAATTAAACGTGATTTTAGGCGAATATGTTTTTTTTTCCACCTTTACGCTGAAAATTGGATTTATGGATTTTCTGAAATTAGCTTATCTGAAATAGAGTCTACTTCTTTTCATTTAATCAGCGTTCTACTGTATAGCAAAATATACTTTGTCACATATACCATTGGATATACTTTATTATAAGATTTTTCACTATCAATTGAAATAAAATGTAAAGAAAAGAACACTCGAACAAGTACTAGCACAAAAAGACATTTCCCCGCATCTGGCAGAACACGCTTTACAACACGGACACGAACCCGACTGGGACTCAACAAAAATACTACACCGTCACATCACAAACAAGAATAGTAGACTCTTCTTAGAATCTTGGGAAACTTACAAACTACACGGGAAAGCCATTAATACATCACAACCACTTCCAGAAACTTATAAACAACTCTTACTCTGAAATGTAAGGGAATTTCCCAAAATTAGCGGTTCAGCTGCGGGGGTTTCCCATTGATTCCCACTGATTCTGTAGAACTGCTTAGGGAAAGTGCTTTTCTAGAAATTTGAGGTATAAAAACAGGACATAGACAGGAAAACAAAAACAGAGACACACCTTCGACATTACTCCTGATGAAGGACTGCTGCTGACGAGTCCGAAACCTAAGGTATTTTATTTATATTTTACCAGTGTTTAACCTTTTGTATGTAAATTTTACTGTTAATACTAGGGTTTAGGAATATGTTGTAGTTTCTTCGCACTTCCGCACTGAATTTATCAATTACACAAAATTTCACTAATCCAAAAGTGGATCCGCCCTTTTTGCTTTTGGATAATCGGAGTTACTCGTTGTAGTGAGAAAATAGCAAAAGTGCACCATAGATGTGGCCATGCCCGGATCCAGGGATGGTGGATCTTAGGGACCGGTGCTCTCCGAAACTAAATTTTTAATGGGACTTGGCTACGGCCTTGCATGTTGTGGTTATATCGAGATATGTTGTGAACTTTTTTGAACACCTGCGAAATTAAATCCTGGCCATGGTCTTGGATATGGCGATATTGGAAGAAAGGGAATTTAACAAAAACACCAAATATAAAGACTTAAATGCAGAAATAAAACGATTATGGATGGGAAAAAAAACTAAACGAAGGTCCTGCCCCATAATAATATCAGTATGGGGTGCAATTCCATAAAATTTTGAATACCATCTCAAAACAATTACAGTAATTAAAATAGTAATCCACCAATTACAAAAAGCCGATAACCACTTAGAACTGTACACATTCTGAAGGAATACCTTTGACATATTAAATCTTTGGAAGGAAACATAGGCATAAGCAGAAAGTTATAAGGGTGGGGGGGGGTTATAGGCTCAATGGGGGGTTACAGAGCTACAACTTACATATTCCTATGTTATGCAAAATTTCATTGCAATGGGGTTATGACCCCTATCAACACACCCTTGCGTACGAAACGAAAAGAAAGAACCCGATAGTAAAGGATGAAATCAGTCATCGAAATGAGAGCGCCTACGTGTATACATCGTAATATAAAACAGCAACAAATCAGAAAAGTAAAATTTACATCGCAGAGATGAAATCGCAGTTTTTTTAACTCTGTTTTCTCAAACCTCCTGAAGAATCGTTGAAAAAACCAAAATGTTGGAATAAATATTAGGAATATAAAAGTGCCAACTCAGCGAAAGCATTCAGAAATATTGGTTTGTATTCATTTTTGCTACGAAAGCCTTTGCGAAAGTAATAATAAAGTGTTCTTAAAGCGAATATGTATTTTAGCTCTATATATTAAAGTTATTTTTTTAATTGGTATTTTTCAATAACGAGCTTTTCTGATTTCTATTATGCTTATACTATAGCATCCGGTAAAAATAAAAAATACATTTTATCGTGAAGAAAATTAACATTGATGTTTCTTCCTTGACGTGATGATGTTTCGTTAAATAATTTATGTTTAACAACCCAAATCTACATATCTTTTAGAAATCGTGAAAATGCCAAAGAAAAAACAAATAAGCGTAAAAAGTTTATGCTTGAATATAAGTTTCTATTATTTACATTCTCATGTTTGCTAAAATGTGCATATATTCTTTGGTATTTAAGTTATTAATTATTTGGCAAGAACTTGTTTATTATATTTTCTTATAATTTTCGTACTTTATAGAATGAATTTTTAAATAAATTTTTTTGTGAGAATTTTCATTTAGGGGAAAGTGGGGCAAGTTGACGACCGATTGAAAAAGATGCAAATGTAAAGAACAGTTTTTGCTTTGGAAACATATTTTTATGATATACTTGGGTTTGTGAACATCTGAGGGACAACTTACATTAAAATAAGGAAACTGCAACTACATAATATAAAAAAGAAAAAAGCATAATTCATTGTCCTGCCCCATATCAGGGGCATGATGACGAACCAGAAGGGAGCAAGTTGGCAAACACAATTCGTAACCCATATTCCCCTAAAGCGTTTTAGTAATAATCGCAAATGTAATCGCACAACTCCTCATCGTTTGTGCAGAGATCGTGCCACCATTTTTTGTTCACTTTACACTCAATACACTGATCCACCACAGGAAGAATGCATTATTTATCTTTTTATTTTTATCAGTGTATTATACACTCATTGCATCCAGAATAATTAAATGAATTTTCAGCAGATGAGCTTTTGTGCATATTTTTTACAGTTTTCCTTTTAACAGCTTTTTCGAATTTTTTTTCCTTGTAAGCGTTATTTTCTTATTGACAGCTAGTTGTTTGACCTTTTTTTAACAGTAAAATCTCTTTCTGGGGAGTTGCTTTTAAAATTGTCGTCGATTTTACTGTGCTTCTTTGTTTCGGGTTTTCTCACTGAGCAATCGTGGTGGTGGGGGAGGGGACGCATTGCCTAGGGAGATGCCATAGGTTATTGAACAGTCGTACTAGAGTCATGTTCGTGCAACGTTTCTTCCTCTGCATCAATCTGCTCATAGATTGGATCACACACTTCTTGAATGCATACTTAATTGTGTTCTTCGGTCCTTTCTGTAGTAATTGTGGCTGCAAAATCAGCATCACTGAAAATGTGTCTATTGAATGGTGCGATTTCTGATGCTTGATATCCATTTGTTGCTATTCCCACTGATGCTGCCTTAGAATAGGCTAACATGAAATAATGTAATAAGGAAAATAAGAATATAAATTAATATAATAATAAATATAATTACCTAATACTAAATATGATTACCTAATACTAAATAAGTTATCAATAAAAAATGTAATAATAACTTACTTTAAGTATCGAAAACTGGGGCAAAACCCCAATATTAATATAATGGGACAAGATGACGAATTCGTAAAGTTGTCCCAAAATTCATATAATGGGGCAAGATGACGAATTCGCCAAGTTACTCCTAACTGTGCCTCTTAGTATTTCACATTAGTAACTTTTTCTTATTGACCAAAATGATAAAAAATGTGCAAGTTTCAATACTACTCAGCTAATATTACACTTAAAATCATTTTACAATTATCGCATAAATCTATAGCTTATCTTCAACTTTCCAGAAGGTTAACAGAAAACTTTGAAGCATGTAAAAACTATAATCTTCACTCACATCAAAACGACGAGTGGTAAGAAGGTTGCCATTTCTCAGGACATAAAGAAGTTCTTCTTCCATTACGCGGTACCAGTGCTGTCAAATAGTGATAAATATTTAAAATAAATGCAATTCGTCATATTGCCCAGCTTATCAAGTTGCCCCATTTTCTATTATTCTTAAGTTTTTTATTTTAAGAAATTTAATTTTAATTTAATTTAAGCACTAGAGAGCGTTTGTTCAAAAGAATTACTTCTTCGCAATTTACATAAAGGCCATTAGTTCATTTTGTTTTAAGCTGATTATAACCTTAAGTAAATCTTCATTATGTTTAACTAATATTTCTGAGAATATTTCGAATCGCCGATTGATTAGATAAGGAGAAAAAGAACAAAATATTTAGTTTATTCTATTGAAATAACAAATGAGAATTTTTATAAATCCTAAATTATAAAAATTATTGAATTGTTATTAAGCTGCGATAAAATTAACGTTCAAAACATTGTGTTTTATTCTTTTATTTGGAGATAAAAATTTGTCAAATTAATTGTGTGTCATAAAGATTACATTTTTTAGCGTATTTAGCCCCCCAGGTCTAGATGGAGAGCTATGGTCTACACTTCAATGCTCGGAACATAGCATTAGTTTTTAATTTTTGCTCTATTATGGTGGGATATTTTTTTCAGGGAGAATTAATTGTATATCTCCCTTTATAGTTAAGTTAATTATTAAAATATTTCTATCCGAAAATAAATTTTTTGAAGATGAAGAAATTCACATTTAAATGTGCATAATAATTTCAAAACCCGCATTTTGTGACGTCACGCAAATGTGGAGGCTTAGAGCAAGTTTTTTTTTTCTGAAATGCCTTTGCTATTTTAATTTTTTCCGGAATTTTCATGCGGTCATCCCTGTCTTGGTTTTAAAGAGTACTCTGTTAAATTTTTCATCTGTGCTGTGAAGGGAATATAAATGAACTTCAACATGCTTTTAAAACCATTTATATCCTACTTCATAAATCAAATTTATCAAATCTTGTGAGAAGAGTGGTAGCTGAAGCGATCTTATGAGTAAATATTGAAATATAAACGTATATGTCTGTATGTGTAAAAAATTATGTGATTAATGGCTGAAATGTAATAAGCTTTTGATTTGAAAATGTGGACCAGCGTCAAAATCGCCGTCTATCAAAGTTTTTCTAGAAAATTAAAAGACATGAATTGTATAAACATATAACACTTTCGTGTTACCTTTATTCCAATTAAGAAAACGTGCTTTTTTTTAAGTTTAAGGGTGCCTTCCCGCGGCTTCTTCTGACAACTTGGGCATATACCCTATTCCATACCAATGTGGATAATTATATATTGGCCGAAAATGAAGGATCGATTTGTAACGAAGAGTGTATTTTTTAGAATTGAAGGGACATGAAGTTTATATCAGAAAATAAGAATTTAATATTCTGCTTTTGTCAAACACCATTGGGAATTCGAGCATAAGCCTTTGCTCACAGATCATTAAAAAAATTAACTTAACGCTTGATTTTAAAGATCTTCTAAAAAAAGGGGATTTCATGCCACGTAGCCAGAGATAACATCATTAAAGCAAAAAACTCCTTGTCAACACAAGCGAGTTTCGGGCACAGTTTTTACTGACAGATCATTAAAAATCAACTTAAGGCTTGATTTTAAAGATCTTCTTGGAAACATTTGTTATCCTTTTTAATACCGACATGGTGATCAATGACAAACCAATGAATAATGTAATCTCGTTCACTTGAAAAAAAAAATTATGCCGCGTAGCCAGAGACAACACCATTGGTCAAAGAAATTCCTCGCCAACACATACGAGTTTCAAACTCGGCACAATGATAACTCCCTCCAACAATACTGGCACGAACTGAAATCGTCGCACAAACAAAACCACTCAGACCAAACATTTTGTGAAGTTATTCTTTTATGGAAAGGGTGGTCGTCGAGGGCAACTGTTATCTCGAACAAAGAAGTGGAAGATCATAATTGAAGGTATCGGTCAAAGGAGGGTGTAACTCCAAAATTGGAGATTTTGAGTTATAGGTACCATGTGATAGAGAAAATAAGCCTGTATCGTTAGGTAAAAGAACGGTGCAGCTCCCTATCCAACGATACGTATTATAATGATAAAAAAATTTTGTTAATATGCAGTGAATTGAATTTTTGTACCTTTTTTTTTAATTTTTTCAAAACTATAGAAAGGAGAGTTATAGCCTTCTTTGACCGATGCCTTCAATTATGGTCAACGTGTTACTCTCTCTCTCACTCATACGTAAATTCATACATTATTATGTAGGAATCACAACAGTTAATCGCTATGATCTTCAGTATTTATAAAATAATAAACAGTTATTTTGACACTGGCGTAAGGTTTAAAAACACGACGTTTCGGGAGCCAACTGCTCCCTTTGTCAAGTGAAGGCAGAATGAAGAGTTCGTGAAAGTCCTAAGCTTATATACCCGCATGTTGGGAATCCCCATCTGAAGTCATCTGGTGCGGAGCAGTTCCAGCTGGGGAAACCCTCGCCGGGAAATCCCCCGCACCCGACGATGTCAGACGAACACCCCCAACTCGAGGTTTTGCAAAAATCCTGTAAGGTTCTGTCTCAAAAAAAAAAAAAAAAAAAAAAAATCTGGTGCTATTTACCAAATACCGTGTGGAGACTGTGACAAGGTGTATGTTGGACAGACGGGAAGATCGATACGTCTACGAGGGAAGGAGCATATGCGTGCGGTAGCTAGGGGAGACAATTCAAACCAGTTGGCTGAACATGTCTTCAGAGAGGGTCACGAACCAGATTGGCATTCGATGAAAATATTACATCAAAATGTGACGAATCTGGGGAGTAGACTTTTTCTGGAATCATGGGAAACCTACGGTTTGAGGAGTCGTGCAATAAACATCGCAAAACCTCTACCAGAACCTTACAGGATTTTTGCAAAACCTCGAGTTGGGGGTGTTCATCTGACATCGTCGGGTGCGGGGGCTTTCCCGGCGAGGGTTTCCCCGATTGGGGTTTCCCCAGCTGGAACTGCTCCGCACCAAATGGCGTCAGATGGGGATTCCCAACATGCGGGTATATAAGCTTAGGACTTTCACGAACTCTTCATTCTGCCTTCACTTGACAAAGGGAGCAGTTGGCTCCCGAAACGTCGTGTTTTTAAACCTTACGCCAGTGTCGAAATAACTGTTTGTTATGGAATCTCCTGGTGAAACTCTGTATTGTTTCGTTAGTATTTATAAACATAAAATTCTTGAATTCACTTTGAAAAAGAAATTGATGGGAGATAAAAATTTTGTTTATGTTAATGCAACTTTAGCTTTCATTCAAAATTTGTGAAAAGAAATAAGAAAATTAAACTTGCAAACGGTTTTCATTCTATTTCAGCGAATTCTTATTTTTTGTGTCAATTCTGAATATCTGTCGCTATTTCTCGTTTTGCATCGACATATGTTTTTTTTTTCCTTTTCCCTCTTTCCTGCCAAAACTTGACAGCACTGACATGTGTAATAAAATTTAATTAGTCTTTTAAAATGGTTGCCTTTTTTATTAAAAGCATCAAGGAACGAAAATATTAAAAATCATACCACTGACAGTGATTAAAAAAGTTATAACAAGAAGAAAGCAAATATATGCTTTTTTTTTTTAATTCCAAACATATACATAAAAGTATGATGAAAAGAATCTAATTTCGTTGGATCATAATTTCAATACGAGAGTTGAAATAATAATTTAAGGTAACCAACTTCGTTCAAATGACCGGTTTCGACCAAAAATTGCATTTTTATTTTATGTTGCCTTTTCAATATACATTATTCACATCTTTAGCTACCAGAAGCCGGTTATTTTTTTCTTGATACGTCGATTAGAAGTTGAGATATGTTATATACATATATGTTTCTGAAACAGGTGAGCAACCGGAAATGTTGAGATAAAAACTTTAAATGAAATTTCTGGAGAACTGCATTTTCCAGGATTTGCTTTACGCCAAGCATGGTAACTTAAAAAGTTCTTAATAGGATCATGTGAATTTTTTCATCTAGATTTTCTACATTATTGTGTATGGAATATACTACAATTAAAAAAAAATTCGTAGAACTGAAGTTATACCATTTTTTCTTTGAAACTATGTGTTTTTTTTCCAAATTTCACCGGGTCAGCTAACATTTTTTAGCATATCTCAACAATGGTTCAAAATTTTCTGATTACACTTGTTCACGGAATTCACATTAATTGTATATATAAAACAAAATCAAAACCAGTTCTCTACCGTGCCAATTTTTTTAGTTATGATATTTACCGTATTTGCTAATTTTGGGCCAAAATTTAAAGTTTTTTGCAGGTATTTTTCAAAATAAGTTAACTTTATATATTTTATCCATAAATATATCTTAGTTACAGCATGGCCCATTATAAAATGTAATAAATTAAGAAATATAACATTGATTTAACTCTAGAACACTAACCATGCGTAAATATTGCGTGAACGGATTACATTTGCTAAAATCTCTGTTGATGCGCGTGCGACGTTGCCGCCGCTCTCAGTACCTTCCTAAAATCAGGTGATATATCATTCTGCTGCATGACACCACCTTGTACCGTTGCGTTCGGGAGTTAGTTGCATCGCGCGTAGATATTACGCATGGTTAGGATTCCCGTATCGTACTATCCTTGAATTATTTTTTTTTCTCAGTACGATTTTCTCGATACACAAGCGCGATTTCGAAACAAAATTTGTGTGAGTTATCGTGAAAAAGGTAAAATATTATATTTTATTATCATCACTAGCTTTTTTCTACTTTACGTTATAAAAATACCTACTTTACACTTGCGGTTGACTCATAACCTGTTTTTTTTTTGTTACAGGTGTCCAGACGAGGAGTTCTCAATCCTCATGAGATCGAAAGGTTACTTTTCGATAATCTAGGAACAGAGGATGATAATAGTAGTGATGGTGGTGGAAGCTCCGGGAGTGATTTCGAAGATGAACTCTATGTGCATACTGACTCGGACTCAGAGGAGCTCATATTTGATTCAAATGAAGACGGCTCCACGAAGCCAAAGCGCCGTAGGTTTAACGACACATCAGTTCCAGACATCTTGCCTCTGTCTTCGTCACCCCAGCCAACTTTTGATATGTCTCAGGATATGGAAAACGTGGAAGATGCTGATACTTCACAGCAAGAAACTGCTAAAGCAGTGAGCAAACGAAGCCAAACCAAATATGGAAATTGAACTCAGCTTTATTATGTTTATATGGGTTTATATACATTTGAAGGTGGTCGTAGCATCAACCAATTAGATAATTTGTACAATGAGCCAATCAGATCTGATCACTAAGGTTCTAGATCGCTAATCTTGCGAACGTCCACAAAAGCTACATCTACTCGGACCTGGGGGAAAGCTACTGATTTACAACCAATCAAAGGAGTGTGATTACATTTCTTAACAGAAACTGCCTCACATTCTGAACCTCGACGCAGAAATGCGTTCCTGAAAGGTAGGAATAACTACTGATGGTCTACACAGGTACCCTCCCTTTCGCGCAATACGTGCTTTAGCGAGAAACATAGTTCGTATTAAACATGGAACAACGGAACATTCAAGACATTCAAAGACGCCAAAAGAAGCATTTCTACTATTCCTTGATGACGACATGACAGATGAGATTGTAACTAACACAAATGCCGAAATACAGCGAAAGAACCTCACTTATGTCAGACAAAACGCCACTGTGTCTGAGATTAGTAACACAGAAATGAAGCGTATATAGGACTTCTCATTCCTGCAGCAGCTCGCAATGATAACCATTTGTCCAGTAAAAAGATATTTGATTCCAAAATTAGCAGCAGTGGCTACAAGGCAGTGATGAGCAAAGAACGCTTCGATTTTTTGACTTCGTCTCTTAGGTTCGACGACAAAGACTTTCGTCAAGAACGCAGACTTACAGACATCTTCGCACCCTACAGGAAAGTGTGGGAAATGGTTATAAAGAAATGTAACCAGTCATAAAAACCGGAATCGTACGTGACCATCGACGAACAACTGCTTGCCTTCCGAGGACGTTGCCTTATCCGTATGTATATCCCGAACAACCCAGCTAAATACGGTATAAAAATCGTCATGGTTTGTAACACAAGGACTAAATATATGATCGACTCGGAAGTTTATTTAGGAAAAGGAAATAAGTCAGGAGGAATGCCCCTTGGAGAATACTTTACTAAGAATAACACGCACAATTCATGGATCGTATCGCACCGTGACGATGGCTAATTGGTTCACGTCAGTTCCTTTGGCTACTAAACTACTTAAGGATTCATACAAACCCATTATTGTTGGTACACGACACACCAACGAACTGTAATTTCCACCATCGATGTTAGACAACAGACATCGAGAACTTCACACCAGTAAGTTTGCTTAGAGCTCAGAACTAACGTTGGTCACCTTCAAAGCAAAGCGCAATAAAATTATTGCGCTGTTATCGACTATGCACTCCTGAGCCTCTGTCAACCCTGAAACAAAGAAACCAGAAATAATCGAATCCTATAACCAGACAAAATATGGCATGGATGCGATGAATCAGATGTGCAGCAATATGAATACCTCCAGGAAAACACGT
>QLNU02015270.1:26502648-26520736 GCA_006491805.2 Dysdera silvatica
TGCATATTTAATAATAAATATGCATAATAAATGCAAATATTCGTAAAAAGGCAGGAAAAATCCATGTACCATTGACGGCGCATGCGTGGCGTGACGGGGAATTTTAGCTCTTTGGGTCAAGCATGTGACTTTGTGTAGGGAAGCCATGTTAGACGTATCTGGTATTTCTTTGCTCCGGAAAGAAAGTTTTGTTTTTAGGTGTTTTTGAAAACAACGTTAACGATGTCGACCGTTAATAAAAGGTACTACCAAACGTTTAAAGCCGAATATATGAAGATGTTTAATTTTATTCAAAAATCAAGACTGGGGCCAAAATATGCTTTCTGCACGTGTTGCCGTAAAGACATAAGCATTACTCACGGTGGTAAACGCGATATTACTTTGCATTCTGAGACCGTTGAACATAAGGAGGTGTTCAAGGCTGTAGAGTCTAATCATAGTATCAAGCCTTCATTTTTTGCATTTAACGATATCTCCGTGATTAAAGCTGAATGTTAAAGGAGATTGCGTTTCATTACCCTTTTTAGATGTTCGGATAAATAGAGATGTGGATGGGCGACTGTTGACTACGGTGTTTAGGAAACCAACACATACTGATAGGTATCTTGACTTTCGTTCTCATCACCCGGCATCACACAAAGCATCTGTCATTAGAGCCTTGCACCGACGAGCCTTTACACATTGTTGTAATGATGACCTTCGCAATGTTGAATTACGACGCAACAAAAGCGTGTTGAAAAAGAAAGGTTACCCGAGTAAATTATGTATATATGATCAAATAAAATAAATATAAGCAATATATATATTAACTTAGCAGCTGAAAAAGAGTTAACAACGTGTTTGCCATTAAAATCAGAAATTTTGGTAGACGTTACCATTGCAAATAAATATAAAAATAAATATAATAAATATGATGTAAACAATGTGGTGTTAGTGGTGGAAACAGGAATGTAGAGGATGAGACTAGGAAGACATAGGTGGTTTTGCCATATGTGGCGGGTGTCTCAGAAAAGCTGTCTCGAATTCTCAGTTGTGTGAATGTTAAGACCTACTACAAACCTGTCTACACCCTGCGTGATCTATTACTTAAAGTTAAGGATCGCGTCCCTGAGGAGGAAAAATCTGGTGCTATTTACCAAATACCGTGTGGAGACTGTGACAAGGTGTATGTTGGACAGACGGGAAGATCGATACGTCTACGAGGGAAGGAGCATATGCGTGCGGTAGCTAGGGGAGACGATTCAAGCCAGTTGGCTGAACATGTCTTCAGGGAGGGTCACGAACCAGATTGGCATTCGATGAAAGTATTACATCAGAATGTGACGAATCTGGGGAGTAGACTTTTTCTGGAATCATGGGAAACCTACGGTTTGAGGAGTCGTGCAATAAACATCGCAAAACCTCTACCAGAACTTTACAGGATTTTTGCAAAACCTCGAGTTGGGGGGTGTTCATCTGACATGGTCGGGTGCGGGGGCTTTCCCGTCGAGGGTTTCCCCAGCTGGAAATGCTCCGCACCAAATGGCGTCAGATGGGGATTCCCAACATGCGGGTACATAAGCTTAGGACTTTCACGAACTCTTCATTCTGCCTTCACTTGACAAAGAGAGCAGTTGGCTCCCTAAACGTCGTGTTTTTAAACCTTACGCCAGTGTCGAAATAACTGTTTGTTATGGAATCTCCTGGTGAAACTCTGTATTGTTTCGTTAGTATTTATAAACATAAAATTCTTGAATTCACTTTGAAAAAGAAATTGATGGGAGATAAAAATTTTGTTTATGTTAATGCAACTTTAGCTTTCATTCAAAATTTGTGAAAAGAAATAAGAAAATTAAACTTGCAAACGGTTTTCATTCTATTTCAGCGAATTCTTATTTTTTGTGTCAATTCTGAATATCTGTCGCTATTTCTCGTTTTGCATCGACATATGTTTTTTTTTTCCTTTTCCCTCTTTCCTGCCAAAACTTGACAGCACTGACATGTGTAATAAAATTTAATTAGTCTTTTAAAATGGTTGCCTTTTTTATTAAAAGCATCAAGGAACGAAAATATTAAAAATCATACCACTGACAGTGATTAAAAAAGTTATAACAAGAAGAAAGCAAATATATGCTTTTTTTTTTTAATTCCAAACATATACATAAAAGTATGATGAAAAGAATCTAATTTCGTTGGATCATAATTTCAATACGAGAGTTGAAATAATAATTTAAGGTAACCAACTTCGTTCAAATGACCGGTTTCGACCAAAAATTGCATTTTTATTTTATGTTGCCTTTTCAATATACATTATTCACATCTTTAGCTACCAGAAGCCGGTTATTTTTTTCTTGATACGTCGATTAGAAGTTGAGATATGTTATATACATATATGTTTCTGAAACAGGTGAGCAACCGGAAATGTTGAGATAAAAACTTTAAATGAAATTTCTGGAGAACTGCATTTTCCAGGATTTGCTTTACGCCAAGCATGGTAACTTAAAAAGTTCTTAATAGGATCATGTGAATTTTTTCATCTAGATTTTCTACATTATTGTGTATGGAATATACTACAATTAAAAAAAAATTCGTAGAACTGAAGTTATACCATTTTTTCTTTGAAACTATGTGTTTTTTTTCCAAATTTCACCGGGTCAGCTAACATTTTTTAGCATATCTCAACAATGGTTCAAAATTTTCTGATTACACTTGTTCACGGAATTCACATTAATTGTATATATAAAACAAAATCAAAACCAGTTCTCTACCGTGCCAATTTTTTTAGTTATGATATTTACCGTATTTGCTAATTTTGGGCCAAAATTTAAAGTTTTTTGCAGGTATTTTTCAAAATAAGTTAACTTTATATATTTTATCCATAAATATATCTTAGTTACAGCATGGCCCATTATAAAATGTAATAAATTAAGAAATATAACATTGATTTAACTCTAGAACACTAACCATGCGTAAATATTGCGTGAACGGATTACATTTGCTAAAATCTCTGTTGATGCGCGTGCGACGTTGCCGCCGCTCTCAGTACCTTCCTAAAATCAGGTGATATATCATTCTGCTGCATGACACCACCTTGTACCGTTGCGTTCGGGAGTTAGTTGCATCGCGCGTAGATATTACGCATGGTTAGGATTCCCGTATCGTACTATCCTTGAATTATTTTTTTTTCTCAGTACGATTTTCTCGATACACAAGCGCGATTTCGAAACAAAATTTGTGTGAGTTATCGTGAAAAAGGTAAAATATTATATTTTATTATCATCACTAGCTTTTTTCTACTTTACGTTATAAAAATACCTACTTTACACTTGCGGTTGACTCATAACCTGTTTTTTTTTTGTTACAGGTGTCCAGACGAGGAGTTCTCAATCCTCATGAGATCGAAAGGTTACTTTTCGATAATCTAGGAACAGAGGATGATAATAGTAGTGATGGTGGTGGAAGCTCCGGGAGTGATTTCGAAGATGAACTCTATGTGCATACTGACTCGGACTCAGAGGAGCTCATATTTGATTCAAATGAAGACGGCTCCACGAAGCCAAAGCGCCGTAGGTTTAACGACACATCAGTTCCAGACATCTTGCCTCTGTCTTCGTCACCCCAGCCAACTTTTGATATGTCTCAGGATATGGAAAACGTGGAAGATGCTGATACTTCACAGCAAGAAACTGCTAAAGCAGTGAGCAAACGAAGCCAAACCAAATATGGAAATTGAACTCAGCTTTATTATGTTTATATGGGTTTATATACATTTGAAGGTGGTCGTAGCATCAACCAATTAGATAATTTGTACAATGAGCCAATCAGATCTGATCACTAAGGTTCTAGATCGCTAATCTTGCGAACGTCCACAAAAGCTACATCTACTCGGACCTGGGGGAAAGCTACTGATTTACAACCAATCAAAGGAGTGTGATTACATTTCTTAACAGAAACTGCCTCACATTCTGAACCTCGACGCAGAAATGCGTTCCTGAAAGGTAGGAATAACTACTGATGGTCTACACAGGTACCCTCCCTTTCGCGCAATACGTGCTTTAGCGAGAAACATAGTTCGTATTAAACATGGAACAACGGAACATTCAAGACATTCAAAGACGCCAAAAGAAGCATTTCTACTATTCCTTGATGACGACATGACAGATGAGATTGTAACTAACACAAATGCCGAAATACAGCGAAAGAACCTCACTTATGTCAGACAAAACGCCACTGTGTCTGAGATTAGTAACACAGAAATGAAGCGTATATAGGACTTCTCATTCCTGCAGCAGCTCGCAATGATAACCATTTGTCCAGTAAAAAGATATTTGATTCCAAAATTAGCAGCAGTGGCTACAAGGCAGTGATGAGCAAAGAACGCTTCGATTTTTTGACTTCGTCTCTTAGGTTCGACGACAAAGACTTTCGTCAAGAACGCAGACTTACAGACATCTTCGCACCCTACAGGAAAGTGTGGGAAATGGTTATAAAGAAATGTAACCAGTCATAAAAACCGGAATCGTACGTGACCATCGACGAACAACTGCTTGCCTTCCGAGGACGTTGCCTTATCCGTATGTATATCCCGAACAACCCAGCTAAATACGGTATAAAAATCGTCATGGTTTGTAACACAAGGACTAAATATATGATCGACTCGGAAGTTTATTTAGGAAAAGGAAATAAGTCAGGAGGAATGCCCCTTGGAGAATACTTTACTAAGAATAACACGCACAATTCATGGATCGTATCGCACCGTGACGATGGCTAATTGGTTCACGTCAGTTCCTTTGGCTACTAAACTACTTAAGGATTCATACAAACCCATTATTGTTGGTACACGACACACCAACGAACTGTAATTTCCACCATCGATGTTAGACAACAGACATCGAGAACTTCACACCAGTAAGTTTGCTTAGAGCTCAGAACTAACGTTGGTCACCTTCAAAGCAAAGCGCAATAAAATTATTGCGCTGTTATCGACTATGCACTCCTGAGCCTCTGTCAACCCTGAAACAAAGAAACCAGAAATAATCGAATCCTATAACCAGACAAAATATGGCATGGATGCGATGAATCAGATGTGCAGCAATATGAATACCTCCAGGAAAACACGTCGCTGACCAATGTCCATGTTCTATGGAACCCTAAACCTCGCCTCTGTGAATGCGTATATCCTTTACCCTGTCAACACTATCCGAGACAATAAAATACCCATGTCCAGAATGGATTTCATGTTCAAACTGCAAAATGAACTTACCGAACTGCACATGCGCGAGCGTCATCAAGTGCCGACTTTGCCTCGCAATATTCGCAGAACTATGGAAGGGATTCTCAACATTCCAATTGAAGACGCAAGACCTATTAGACTGCCGATAAAAAGTAACTGTCGCCTATATCCATTCACCAAGCGTCGTAAACGCGGACATGCCTGCAACCACTGCGGTCGCCCATTTGGCTACGAACACCGTGAGGTCTGCTTCGTGGAATGTGACCGAAACTGAGTAAAAGAAACAGTTTTCTACCGAGATATTAAGATTAGAAGTTCCTCCATCCATTTATGTATCTTTTTTTTATCAATCGTCCATGAAACTTCAATAAAACCTCACTTTTGCCAATCGGCGTATTATTTACGCATGGTTAGTATTAACGTACTAAAAATATGGTTAGTGTTCTAGGCTTAAAAAAAAAAGCCCTCTGTGCTAGGTGAATTAGGGAAAGATTAAGTATTACGTAAGCATCTTGAGGGGGCGGTGCCATTGGTCTTATTTTAATACGTTAGCCAATATTAATTTTCGCTTACTGGAGGAGGAGGAGAAGGAGGGGGATTGAAATGGCCAAAATATTGCTTACGTAATGCTTGAAAACTCTCTTATCTTAATTTATTTTACTTTGTATTTCAAGAAGGATTCTGCATTTACGAATGCTGACGTATCGCTTTGTGTCTGGGCAGTGGCGCATGAAAAGGAAGGGCTCAGGAGCTCATTTTTCCATTGGATAATACATAATTCTCTCCTTATCATCCTAATTACTTGATCGTTTTTACAGCGTTTTGAACACCACATAATTTTTAATTGCTACACCCCTACGTCTGGGTAGAGATTTAGTTTAATATTGTGTTAAAACTTCACCCAAAGACAGAAATGGACTGTAAATTAATTTCCTCCTCTGTTTATTTAACTTTGATTACAACATTTACATCTAATCGATGTCGCATCGATTTTCCGCTAATCATAATTAACAATTACGGAGTCGACATTCATTTAATTAGTCCAGAGAGCAAAGACGGTCATTCTTGCCCATAGATATCGATGTCAGGAACAAGATAAAACAAAATATACTGGATGCGCCAACATGCGCCAGTTATAGAGCCTAAGGCGTCTACAAATGCAACAAATAATAAGATGAAAAATGCTTTAGATGCTGCCCAAAGAGCATTATAATATTTTCCCAAATGAAAATACAGTTAATGATATGAAAAAGTACTTGACAGTATAGCTAATTGACTTTTGGTCATTGTCAACTCCAAGGAAAAACATCTAAACGTTGAGAAGAGGGGGAGAAATAGATTACGTTTTTGTCGTTGAAGTAGTTTGCTTTTAAAATTACATTTGACGGTTCGCTGATAGGGTTCAAACTGGAGTTACGTTTTGGACTCGTTATATCCGTAAAGGAAAAGAAATTTCCATGAACTGGAGATAGGTTTGAACTATTGCGGATTGGACTATAACTCGCGATAGCAAATAAGTAGTGGAGCAAATGAATGTGGAATATCTATTTTCGTCATAGTAATTAATTCCTCTGCAACTTCCTTAATTTATTAAGGTGGCCGTCCGCTGGTTGTAAACAGGTTTTGGAGCCTTAAACTTAATTGTAATGAGCAATTTCGCTACAACTGCAGGCTCCAACTATAAGAGATGTGATTCCTATGAAATAAGAGACGAGGTAATAAATTATTTTTAAATGTATAGAGATGAAGTGCATATTTCTCATTTGCTCCAGAAAGTTTAGACTAGGGCTAGATTTTCACCAATTGCATTTGAACACATTTAAACCCTCGCCAAAAGAAACAGTGCCGCTGTTTATATCCGACCTTCCCACAAACACATCACTCAAAATAGGAGGAGGAGAAAAATCAATGATTAAAGTTTTAATTTTTTATTGCATGTTTCATTATTAAACTGCCTTGTTTATTTATATAGAAATATCTTAGCTTTACTCATGTTTAAATAACCTATGTTTTCTTATAATTAAATTTTTTCTTTCTTCATTCAACGCCCGCTTGTAACCTTATAGCCATTTGGCGCAGCGCAGTCCAATATAGATTATTATTGCCAGAAATAATATCATTGGATTCATATTGAAATGCGTACTTTAAGTTTACTTATTAAAGCACCTTAAGGGCGTGTAACGAAACTTACAAAAACTTGTGTAGGGGACTGAAAAGTGAACTAAATTTTGTTTCGTGTAGAACTTTGCAGTTCTGCTCTGAAACATGAGGTTTATGTGTGAATCCCGTATTAGGCTAAGAAACACTACACGCAAAAGAACTGAATGATGTTTGATGGTTAATAGTATTTATTTCTGCCCTTGTGGATGATTGCTCCTGTACTTTGTCGAATTAAAAAGAAGTTGTATCTACCGTGTTTTAAACATAAAATTGTTATACTTGCGGCAAACCTAACCTTATACACTGTTAAGGCTACTGCGACCTCCTATTCACGCCCGTTCAACAAGTATTCGTTCGAAAATTGGCGAAAAATGAGATAGCCCTCAATATTATTAGACTATTTATCGCCTAATTTGGAATGCAGAAAAACGCGATTGCCAAAATTCCAGGCGCCAAATTTCTCGCCAAGCAAACGAAGTCCTCTGAGTGGTCAGTTACTTGAATGACGTCATCGCTTGCTATAATGAGTCTTTTTCCTAAATTTAATAAATACCAGATTTTAATTACACAAACATGCCTATGTTTTATGTATTTGAGCATTATTTTAATGTTTTATGTCCGAAATGTAGCTTCTATTAACTCTGTTAACGTAAGAAAGGACGGATTACATAGTACTGGCGGAATCAAACTGCTTTGGCGTGCTTTACTTGTCAGTGTACTAGGTTAGTTTTGCAGCGAGTATAGTTTAGTTATAATGTATATAATTATTAATTTGCATTAAATATGAATACATTGGTTTTGGTTCTATGCATTCTATGTTACAGTTTCCGAAAATAAAAGAATTGGGCTAGTGGTAACAAAACTACCTTTAAACTGTAAGATATTAAGAATATTGTACATTTAGTATATATATTTAAAATATGCAAAAATTAATATGTTAATTTTAGTCACTAACTTATTATACATCTAAATTTATTGAATTCAATCCATAATATACGTGTTTAGCAACACTCTTACCCATATATCGGATGTCATAGCGAATAAGTGATTGTCAAAAAATGACAAAAATAAGTGCACTGAGATTTTAGTGCACACGGTTTCAGCAAATTAATTATTCTTCAAACCATTTAAATTTAGAACTTTATTCAAGTTACATTGGTGTCAACCAAATTTATTTTTTTCAAAAAATGTATATACAGAAAAAGTTCTAAGGTAAAAAAGTGCCGCCCCGAAAAATTGCGATTTTATATCCAACCAGTTATCCCTGTTAAGTAGTCCCTATGACTACAGATATTTGCTAATGATTTGTAAATTTTTCGCGATATTGTCTTTTCCTCGTTTTATTTCTCAGTCCAAGAATCTAACATTTCTGTTTTCATAATTGGCAATTAAGAATGCAGTACCAAGTTTTTCCATATTTGTTTCCGAGAAATTGTTCAGTGTTTTCTACTCTGTGTCTAAAATTTTTTATTGAATACGTTTCTGATTCATTTGTTACGAAAATTCTCGAATGTTATATGCCATACAATAATTTAAAACAGAGCTAATTTTTTAAAGTCTAGGAAATTACTAAGAAATTGAACAAAAACCATGGAAGGCAGGTTCATAGGAAAGGAACGCTCTCTTTGCACCGAAACTGGTTGGCAAACTGATAAAGAAACTCGAGAAAAGCAATCAGAAAACTTGGAAAAGATGTCAGTTGGAGTTACGCGTGACAGTTCTCAGTACCGAAGTGTTGTGGAAGGATTCGAGAATTTTAAAACCCACGCGAATGACGAACTCCTAAAAGAGATAATGCGCGATGTTGGATTTATATGTCATGAGATCGATATTACTCTGCCGGATATTATAAGTCAGTTAGAAAATGGGTTCGATATGAAAAATGCCATGCAAGAATTTATTTCTGACTCGCTACCTTTGCTGGAAACAGCACAAGAAGTGATGTCTCTTATAGATAGGCAAAGAGACATAGACTATGTTGATGATGACGTTCAAAGGGCTGTTAAAACCGAAGTGGAAACCTTGACCACAACACGCAGTGTGCTTACAAATAGTATTGACCAATTCTTTCCTATGTTGCTGGAATTAACGAAGCACAAAATTTACCTAATGAATGACCTTAAACGCAAGGAAAAAGTATTAAATATTCAGAAGCATATTTCAAATTTGAGCCCCTTTTCGGGAGACATGTCTCTCAAACCTTGGCCAGAGGATTCGCCGCTGATGATTGATGAGAGGAGTTGGTTGCAGCGCTGTTCCGAAAAGATAAAATCAGCCAGGGAAGCTATTGAGCCAGCCATGAAGCTTATAAGTGATTCTAAGAATTTGATAACTTATTTTCAAAATGAAATAAAGAAATGTAGGGAGAATACTCAACAAGCATTGCGCTTAAAAATACAAAAACTTTTATTAGTTCGCGATTCACTTGTGCGACAGAGAAGAACCTTACTAAAACAAGCGGACAATGTAGAAATTGAGAAAAAAAACATTGAAATTGCAAGAAATCAAAACCACTATCGCAAAAAATTTGTCGAAACTAAGCTAGAGTGGCTTAAATTTCGACCCGATACAGATCTTGTGCAAAACTATCTACATGATGGCTTGCTGGAAGAAAAAGAACAATTAAAGCAGTTGAAATGCGAGCTAGACGTTCCAATGCAAGATAACTCCATCGTATTAAATAACACATATGATCAAATTGACGATATAGAACAGGATTTAATGCGAAAAGAACACGCACTGATGATTGAAATGTCTTGCCTCGAGCTGCATTCGAATCCGCCCAGTTCTCCTTATAATACAAGTATCAGTTGGTTGAGCAATCCCACCAAGAACTCAAAACAAATTTTAAGTCAAATACAACGACATATAGATGCCAGAGAACTAGGACAAAACAATTGCACTGCAGATATCGAAGCTGACGAAATACAACGTCGGCTTCAAAAATTAGCTTTGACTTGTTCTGAGTTAAATAGGCTTAAATAAAACATACCCCCCCTCTCTTCTTTTCAATTCTAGGAACAACTAAATGGTAAATTTTAGAGTAATAAATAACATGTGGAAAACATGTAAAATCAACGTTTTGCAATTGTTTACATTCATTATAATCGTTTAAATGTTGTTTCAGCGTAAGGAAGTGAAATCACCCTAACGGACACACCTGAATAGCACATACACATCACTATTTAATGGACATTTTCCTAATTTCTAGTCCTAATGCTTATTATCCGCTAACTCTCTCGAATAGTAAACTCCTGTAATAGCGGACAAATGCTCAAGTTCTGAGGTGTCTGCTGTTCCGAAATTTTACTGTACTTGTAATATGCATAGCTTCTTTATTTTGCAATGCAAAACGTGTACTCGTACGATAAATTATCACATGAGCTTTCCAATATTTTCCTCTTTTAATAATTCCATCAGCAAAAACCTTTTGAATAGTGAAATCAAAGTGTTGCATTCTTAGTTATTTTAGTCAATTATTGTATAATTTGCATAGAATTGTTCAAATGTTAAAATTTTCTCACTCTGGCAGTGAAAAAACCCACCCTCCATAAAATGTATGTGAATGATTAACGTATCTACTACTACGAAACATAGTAACCGGAGTCACTTTTGGCGATTCAACATGGCGGACATTCACGAAAGTTGTTAAGCGTCGGCCATTTTGAAATATCGTAGAAATAGGAAACAAGCATTTTTGAGCCGTTAGAAAAATGAGTAAAAGAAATAAAATTTATATAAAACTACAGTGTTTACAAAACTAATTTAAAACCACGGATTTTTTAGCCTCGGTACTGTTCTCGAATCAGTGTTGAATGCTTAGTGGGGGAAGACCTCCCCCATATGGATTCTGGCATTTAACCTAAGATCCGTCTTTCCTGAATAAGTGAAGCTTGCATAATTATGGGGCAAAAACCTAAATACAGTATAACCGCAGCTACGTCACGAATGCTTATTAGGCCTAATTCCGCGCTCATAAGCTATCGAGAAATCAAAAAAATTATTCTGGAAATTCTACATGACGGCAACTAGGAACGATGTGACTTTAATTAATTTGAAAAACAAAATGTGTGCTGTGAAAAATTTTAGCATCCGCAGTTCGAGGAAGAAAATATTTTTTACAGCTTCTAAACATGCGGGGAATGAATTTCGTACTCTACTCAACCAGAAAAACTCGCATGGTTTCCAGAAAAACTGAAGAACAGGGAAACCACATTTGGAACGGAATCGCAAAAAATTCGCCAGGTTACCGTGTTGCGTAGTACAGCCAAAATATATTCTATCATTATTCTTTGGTTAAAATGTAATTACACGTTGCCTGAACTATTGTCTCACACAGCTAACCAAAATTCACTAGCAACCCCAGAAGACCAGTTACGAAAAGAAAAAAAGGTGAGCACCTAAACTAAGGTTCCTAAAAGAAGGGAGCTGGTACATCCGCCATTTTGATGCCATCGTATCACGTGATCTCATTCACTGCTGTATTAAAGTTGAGTGATTTACAAGTGCGTTATTTTTAATAAAATAGGGTAAAATGGATTGGTGTCCGCTGTAAATTGTTCAAATCACTCGAGAAATAAACAGATTGTTTAGATTTGCAACAGATGCTGTAAGAAAAAGAAAATGGACTATTAATTTTTCAATGGGAAACGTTATGTTATGAAACCGGAAGTGTATAATAAAATGGCGGCTGATGCGTTATTCTAAGGGCTCTAACCTAAATTTTAACTTGGATACCATAATTGGCGAATAATCACCACAAAAGAATTGCGCCAAAATTCTTTTTCTTTTACTATGTCACTTTTTAAGAAAATGTTTCGAATTAATTTTCTAAAAAAAAGTGAGCTTAGTCATTTCAGTCACTTTTTTTTTAAACTTTTAATGAAATTAGAAATAAAAATTATTTTCACTTAACAAGGACGTTCTTTGTAACTATTTCCATTTGAAGATGGTATTTTGAGGTTCCTGCAAATTCTTCATAGAATTACATTTATTCCGAATAACGTAATTTTCTGGTTAACGGCTTTTCCCCTTCGTCATAAAAATCGTTAATATGAGAAATTACTATGCATACATTACAATTAGCATCTTTTTCTGCTTAACCACTCCTTTCTCTGTTCCTGTTAAGTAATTAATAGAAGAGGTTGTTGCGCTTGAGTTTATAGGACACAGTGCAAAGAAATTTCATCTAAAACACACGAATTATCACAGTTTAAAGAACTTCTAAAAACTCGAGCAGCTCTTTCAGTAGCCAGGTGTTACCTTCTTAAGAGCGACACTGACAGAAATGGGAAATGTTGAAAAAAAAAATTGATTTATACAAATCAAACACTACGCAGATTAAATTAGAAACAATTTATATTAACATTCTTTAGGCGTAGTAATAGTAACGCCGATGTTATGTCACAGTTAAATGGTCAAACGTTCGTAAAGAAAAGAAATGTTTTTTGCGTCTGGTGGGGCACGATCCCACGACCTTCTACCATCCGAGCAGGCGCTCTTATAAAAACACGCTTTAAATACGTTCGTAGGGAATTGATTGTTTGGTCGTCTGTAGCTCAGTTAGTGATAGCACCTTCCCGGATTGTAGAAGGTCGTGGGACCCCACCAGATGCAAAACACATTTCTTTTCCTTACGAACGTTTCACCATCTAACCACGCCATGACATCGGTGTTAATATTACTAAGCCTAAAAGACGTTGATAAAAATTGTTTCCGAAAATTGATTATTAATAATTTGTAGTTTCCATCAAACTGAATTTCTCACAAGTCTTTTAAGACTTCTATTTTTTTCTTTATTACTATTTTTTTTCTTTATTATTATTTTTTCTTTAATACTATTTTTTTTTCTTTATTATTATTTTTTTCGTTATTACCATTTTTTTTCATTAGAAAAAAAAATAGTACATAATTACTACGTGTATAAAAAGTATTATTTGTAAAGCTGTTAAATAATATAGATCTTATATTTTCAGTAATTAGGCAAAAGGATATAAGTTTGATTTCGAATAAACGTGAAGTTCAGTTTTCGAGTAAGTTTTTAGTGAGAGTTCGAACCAATTGCTATTTAGATGAAATTCACAGTCAATCACAACTGCAGCTAAGATGAGTTGTTGACAATTGTTAATTACTGTTTCGATGGGAAAATGGTTCTCCATCATCGCAGTCTTTCCTCTGTGGTTATAGGTTACAACAAATAAATATTGACAACAACAGATAAACGTTGACAACAACAGAGAAAGACCGTATTTTGTTCTTATGATGGCGAACCATTTTCCCGTCGAGGCTTAGCTTCAGCTGTGACTGTTTGTGAATTTTCATTTTGTGCACAATATGTTTCGTCTATGTTATTACTTCATTTATATTTATTTGAAAGAAAATCGATATGGAAATAAATCGATACTTTCATTGAATTCACCGCTACGATTTGCCTAATACGAAGTTTAAAACACAAAACTTAAGATTAAAAAATACGCATTTTGAAATTTTCTGCTGTTGACGTTTTTGCTTAAACATTAAATGTATAATAACGCTAATCTAAATGTATAAAATATAATAAAATAAAGAAAAAACTTATCACATATCTTCCCGATATATCGACATTACTATACACATATTTCTAACAGGTGCAGTATGACCTTGCGCCACAAAATTATAAACTGAACTTCTTTATAGGCGGACTATTCACGTATTGAACAACTGGTTATCATTTTTCATTATGTGAAGTAACGTGCAGGTACAATTTTTTTTACGTAAAATTTTATATTCGTCTTATTTTATATAATTTCGTATGGGTCACCTTAGTTACAATTAGTAGAACAATGCTATATGCTGTATCAAGGGAACATGAAAAATAAAAATACCCAATAATAGATTAATATGCCTATGGGGCAATATCGATGAAAAAAGTCAGCTCGCAAAATTAAACCGTTACCAGCCCCTTCTTCTCTTTCTTCAAAATGTGTATGGAAAGGTGGACCACAAGCGACGGCACTGTTTTCCAATGTTACCTCGTTCCTTGCTAGCGAACAGACGAACTCGTACATTTGATTTAATAGTAATTTATAAATTGTGGCGAATGATTTTATGAATGATTGATTCAAACAAATAAAGTAATTGATGATTGATTGAATAAGTTGATTGAAAAGGAAAAAAAAAAAAAAAGAAAATGTTTTCGGAGAGCAAGTTCTATGAACTAAACTGTTATACCTGAGTTCTAAACTCAATGTCCGCGTCGGTGCAAAGGGAAGCGAGCAAGGGTAGGATTAGGGAAGAATATTGGTTTACTTTCAATAGCGTAGTTTATTTTCTTTACTAGAAAACCAATAGCTTCTTCCGATTCTTCTACAGAATCAATAGTTCTGTATGGTAGAATACACTAATAGGGCTGAAAGTCATCCTAGTTAACAAAGGAGCCCTTTTGGTAAAGAAAATGGTACAAGGAGAATAAATCGGGATCTAGAAGATGCCAGAGATTTATAACATAAACCCGAGATCTAATAATAATTTAAATATATGGCTAAAGATAATGATTAATGATTTTTGTAAAATAAACTAATTAATTGATTGCAGAAAAACGACGGTGCGAACCGAATTTTAAAAGTAAGTAAATAGTGAACTAGTGAGTATATTCCTTTTGAGAAAATGTTTTCGCAGAGAATGTGATTTACTCGTTAACATCATTTGTAATTGGATTGCATGTACTTGTTTGCTGGGCATCGAAGTCACCTATTCTCGGTATTAATAAGAATAGAAATACAGAGAGTTTGAAACGTGATAAATGTTTTAACATGTTAGTAATGTTCTTTAATTTCAATATGAAGTGAATTGTGAATAAAACACATAATTACAATTTTCAATTTTAAATCTAATTGTAATACTTCTCTATTTTAGAAATAATAAAGTAGATGCAAATGATACTTATAGCATGAGAGAAAATTGTATTTTTTCGTAAACGACTCTTCCATTACCAAGCCTTTCAGTAGAATCAATACGATGTTAATTGATGTATGTTGTCAATGTTGTTAGATAGAGGGTTGATATTCTATTTACTTTTATTAATAATTTTCTTAGTGTTTTTAATTTTCAATTTGTTGTCATGAAATTATCGAACTTGACTTGCTACTGCCAGATAGTAATAAATTGAGAAATAAGCTGTCATCGACTATAGTTATCATTAAGATACTTTCTGTTATTGCTGTGTAGTATATTATAGTTAGCGAATGCAGATTTTCTCACTTGTTTTGGTCACTGCACATTAACCACATTGCTATGAATTTGTAATGAAAGGGGCATGGGTCAAGACAAAAGAAATGTTTTAAAGACAAAGAGAGGACAATTTGCGCTACTCTGTAAGCAAAAAAATTGTAAATTTGTTTATCAATTTTGGATAGAATCGAGAAAACTTTCTCCTAGTCAACAAATACTAAACATAAAAACTAGTTTGCATTTGGATAGTAAGCGGGATAATTGCTAGTTTATGGTGAGGAAGATAATTATTATCTTAATGTAAACTCTTGGAACAAACAGTACTAGATAAGACACAAAAAACAACGTTTTAGAAGCGTATTTATGTCAAGATTGAGTTCAAGCTACGCGTTTCGGGCGATAAAAGTTCGCCCTTCTTCGGGAGTGAACACGTGGAATATCGTCAACAAACGAGGTTGATTCGCGGATGTAACTAGAGTTGAGTTATTAAGTGAAATGTTAACTCTTATTGCGTATTGTTTCGTCGAATGTTTCCACGTAAACAGTACTAGTTCCAGTATTCACAATTATTCGCCATAACAGGGCTTCGTCCTGTATATTTTGAACATACTTAAACAAGTTATACCTTCTATAATCATATTCGACCGTAGTATCAGCTTTCCTACTTCATTATGATTTAGCCTTTCTTAATAGAAAAGCTTCTCTTGACATTTTCTTATCATTTCGTCATTCTCTGCGTATTTTTTACTCATTCACACAATTAGTAAAAATATGCATATTAATAAAATCACTTGAAAAATACAACATCTTAATGTGCTTTTGTGCAATAGTATATAGATAAAATTTGGATGTCCTACTTCAATCTCTTGTTGTCTTTTTCTGGTTTTTTTTCCTGAGAATTTCTTACCATAGGATTTACTAATTTCATTGTGGTTTCAATATTCGCGTTATAATTGTTTCATTAATTTCTGAGGAACTAAATTATTTTTAAAACTGGTTAAATAATATTTAACTACGTTTGTCCTTAATATTTTTATTTCTCCTGCTGATTTATTAGACGTTCGATACCGCATTATAAAAATTCGATTATTTGTCTTTATTACTTTACGAAAGTTTGGAAAAGGACAATAGATATTTGGGAATAGCCTGAAGATATATTGGGTTTACGTCAATGGCAGGTAACATTTGAAGGTTTCCTCTTCCCACTCTTGTTTTTCCAAAATAGTGTACCGTATAATATAATACTCAGCTAACTCTAACCATGAGTTTATGTGTGTGATCGTAAGGAGATATTTTGTACGATGGAGATTTGTTATTTCATTTTATTGGCCTCAAACTTTTGTGATTTCTTCGTAAGGCGGTCGTGTATGTGTGCCAAGATTAAGTGAAATTTTGCATAAATTTCAGCCAGATCAAATGCTGGAGGAGCAAACAGTTGATGCTCGTTGAACTTTGCCATATCGTAAGCACTGAACGAAATACTGCAATGAAAATGAAAATCATGACAAGCACTGTCATAATCATAATTCTCATGTTCATATCTTTGTGTTCATTTGTATATATGTCCATAATCTTCATGCTAATCTATGCATATGACCATAATCTTTGTGTTCGTAATCTGACCCCCATAGACCTGGTGGGGCGCATCTGGCAACGCGTTCTCCTATTGCGCGGCTAATCCGGGTTCGACTCCCAGCAGTGCAAAAAGAACGCTTACTCAGAGATCTCATAAAGATCGCACTGCTCACTGTAGTCCGGGGTTTGGTTCCCCAGGCCTTAAGAGGTTCGGATTCCTCGGAAAACAGTAGGTCCCGGCGCAGCATGACCACTGTAGTCTTTGAGCCGTAAAACCAAAAAACAAACAAACAAAACTGACTCCATAATCTTTGTGTCCGTAATCTGACTCCATAATCTTTGTGTCTTTAAGATTTGTATCCATAAACTTTGTGTCCATACACTTTGCGTGATCATAATGTCCATAATTTTTGTGTGATCATAATGTCCATAATCTTTGTGTGATCATAATGTCCATAATCTTTGATCACAATGTCCACAATCTTTTGTATAAAAATGATTGGATAATCAGTGACCCAATATGTTGTAGCACTGGAATCACATATCGAGTAATTTTTTTTGACTACAAGTAAAAGGAAAATGAATGCAATGTGTGAAGAAAGATGTGTCAAAACTGGATAGTAGATGAACTATTTTGCGTGTCTCTCTGTCATAGGTACTGTAGTCAAGTGAATCAAAAATTCAACTTTAATACCCCAAGGAAAAGTCGTTTGACTTAACTCATAATTTTACCCACTAAGTTAGAAGGTTATAAGTAGATAGAAGTAGTCAAATATATTAAAGATTTTTATTTGTGTGGATTGCTTTGGAACATTTCATATATATTAGGACCACCATCATCGTTCATAATTATCTCTACGTATTCAATGACCATCTATAAGTATCATGGTCATTTTTTCACAAAAGATCATGCTGTCTTTAAATAAGAGGACA
>QLNU02015270.1:26520836-26561269 GCA_006491805.2 Dysdera silvatica
ATGCTGCGCCGGGACCTACTGTTTTCAGAGGAATCCGAACCTCTTAAGGCCTAGGAAACTAACTCCTGGACTGCAGTGAGTAGTGCGATCATTATGTGATCTTTTTGTAAGCCGTTCTTTGCACCGTTGGGAGTCGAACCCGAGTTAACGGCGCACTAGGCAAACGCGTTACCACACTGCGCCACCGGAGGGTGTTTCGTGATTTAATCTGCGTAGTGTTCGACTTGTATAAATATATCTGCTGCAACGGGCTTTTCGATGAATTTAATACCGATCTCTTTGCAATTTGGTTTAAAAAGCAGTCCATGTACTGCCCCATTCCGCAAAATAATCGGTTAGGGGAAGTTAGGGAATACTTAACCTTGATCATATGAGCGATTAAGGCTTTAGTGGTAACGACCCTGGAAGTAAAGGCCAACTTATTTCACAAATCAACATTTTCATGTTTTGGGCTACAACAGCAAAATTTTAGCTTCAGGTTTGAAATAGAAGATTGTGGCCGATCGGCCTGAAATTGTTCACACATGCATCCGAAATGAGTAGGTAAGATTTCCGCACTATTACGTTTCGATGCGCGACAATTTTGCTTTCGGTCCACCCAAGAGTACACCCCCACTGGACCCGTTCAGAATGGCAACCTCTATTGGCTGAAAAAACGTTCTGTAAAACGTATGTGAGTAAGTTAACAACTCTTAGTTAGCTTCAGAACTCTGCAATTGCTTGTCCAATTGAAACTATGTGGAACGAAATACATACACACGAGTTCAATATTTACCACAGTAAACCATACGAGCTTACAAATGAAGGTTCTGGATTCGTGGGACGCGATATCATTCCAACGCACCCATTTGCCTGTACAATCTTTGTTGCTGTTGGAGCTAAATTATGAGGTTGAGGAAAATTGACAGGGAACATTACTAAGGGAAATTAGAGCTAAGGAGTTTTGCTGCTAAGGAAATTTACAGGGCAATACATCATTAGCTGAGTGTGTATAATAATTTGTCTTTTCAGTGTATTTCTTGTTAAATTCTCAAGAATCACTTTTGGAGAAAATATGAATCAACTAGTTAAATATAAATGAAAAAAAAAAAAGAAATAAAACTGAATTTTGTAAAACAGAAGAATATAGACCAGGCAAACTTAGCAATTCTTACAATTCCAGATTTAATATTATCCATAAAAACATATAAAAATACTGTAAATTTCAAAAAGCCGCTTTTTTATGCCAGCAAAGGTCATGTGGCTTCAAGATCTACAACTTTCCAAGGAATCCGAACCACCGCCTTCACTTCCAATTTCACTTCCACCATCACTTCCAATGGAACAAAACCACGGAATATGGTGGGCAGGAGAACTACATGCAATCTACGATATCATCGCAGTCAAAGCATGATAAATGAATGAATGTGATACAACTACGCCACTCTAAGGAAGTGGAGCTATATTTTCCTTAAAAAAATCCGAATCTCTTAAATAACCGCCCGGGTTGCGGTGAACCGTTCGTCAGTAAGTTTGCTCTATCTCTCTCTCCCTTTCCTTCCTTGCTTCCTTCCTTCCTTCCCCTCCCCTCTGAGAGTCCGACTTAACGGTACGCTATTATAGGGCGAACGCTTTACTACTACATCACCGTAAGGTTTTTATGTTTTCTATTATGCCCACTTTTGCATTATAAGTACTTTACCAGGATATAAAAGCTTTATTTCAAATAAACGTATTATCGGAAGAAATAATATAATTTTAGAGTTGAATTGATATTATTGCAGATATATCTTTTTATTCAAACGATTTGGCTGGAAAATCGAACAAATGTCTTTCCATGTCTTCAGTTTCATATTTTTAATCGCTTACGGTTTTATTGATGAAGACACTATGTACAGCATCATGTTGTCAGGCGTAGAAGGGTTCTTGCTGTCCTTGCGCCATAAAAGTAGAGCCAATCAATCAATTTCATTGAAAGGTCATATTTTTATATTTCAGCGGTTTAGTTTTCACCAGTTCTTTCAACGTTCCAAGTCAATATCCTTTAATGGCGTAATTGAGTGAGCGAGAAAGTATTATTTTTTAAATTGGAATGCATCAACTTGGTTTCAGCCGGGAAGAACTTTTACCTAGGGTTATATCGAAATGGTTCATGCTGGTTCGTAATGCAATTTCGTTAACTGAAGGAAAGAAACTACTTTTTTTTTCTTTTGAAATGAAAGTCTCTGCAGATTCAAGTTTTTTTGAAAGAGCATTTTACTTCTTTTGAACAAAACACTTACCATAATTCTTAGAAAGTATTTTTTGGTCACAATTTTTTCAAAAAAGTCTACGATAGGCAATAAAAATTTTTGAGAGATATATTTGCAATGATTGAAGCGCATACAACCTTTATCAGGAGAGTTCCAGGACTGGCCCGTATCTTGGGCAAGGGCGGGGGGATTTTGAAGGGTGATCCTTGGAGGCGGGCCTGTAATCCCAGTTCAGGACTGGCCCGTAAAAAAAATTCAACTTACCAACTAATGGTTTTAAACCTTGCCAAAATAATCCCCTCGGATATCTATTCAAAACTGTCTCGTTTCTAGAGGTCAGGGAAGCAAACAGAAAAAGTTTCATCCAGGATCCTTCTCAGCGCATCCGTTACAGCCGTTTTGGATTGCTGCAATACCTTCATGACGCTTCCTTTTCAGCGACGTTTTCTTAATCTTTTTATGGAGCGTTTACTCTAGAGTTTAATGTAAACTCTCTGCTCGGAATCCGCGTTCACAACGTTACTTGTATAGCTTCTAGCAAATGCGCCAATAAGTCACTGCTAAGTATAGGGATTACTGCCACTCAGAGAGTTTATATGGAATAACTTTTGAAGCTATATATATTCAAAACATGCATATCAGGTGACTGAATTACACCCAATTCTTGTGTTTCGGATATCATGGTACATTTTGTTTCGCAGAACCGATAGTGGCAGGACGCAGTAACATTGATTTGTTGGAGAACTTTGCTCTTCCACATATTCGACCAAATTTCATATTTCAGTAAGACAGTGCTCCACCAAGGATTCATGGAGATGTTATCGAGTTTTTGAATAAGATCTTTCCTGGATGCTGGATTGGAAGAGAAGGCCCTACTGCTTGGCCTTAGAGATCTTCAGACATAAGGCCGGACTCTTTTGCTTGGGGTTTCAATAAAGTGATTGTGTACCAGCAAAAACGTTCGTAATTTGGTTGTTTTGAAACAGAGTATCTGTGCAGCAGCATTGATTTAATAATACATCAGATGTAACTAAATACTTGGCAAGAGACAAAATGGTATTTGGACATCCGCAGAGCCACTAATGGTGATTACATTAAAATTCGTTAATCTGAAAAGAAACTTAAGGAGTTGCCATCTTTAATGCAACTGAAATTTATAACTAACCCTGTGTCATTCTCCCAGTATAAGTCATTACTTTTCTATACCTTTAGCCCGGACACCCTGTACAAATCATCTTAAAGACTAGCTTTCTGCAGTTTTGCGCTACCTTAAAAACTGAAATAAAATATAAAAAATACGTAATTAGTGTACTTCTACTCCGTTTTTTAGGTGTATAAAATTAAAGCAGAACCTGGATTACTTGAACTTCAATTATCCGATTTCTCGCATAATCCGAATGTATTTTTCAAAAGCTTTTATAATATTTCGAAGCGAGCGTCTTTATTAAACAAAAGAAAGAACTTTTAAAAAACAAAGTGCTGTTGTTAATCACTTGTATTTTAGACTTCAATGTGAGATAACGATTCACATAAAAGTGTACATTAACTAACGTATATGATCACACCGTACACTCTATAGGTATTTTACCATAATATGCATGCTGGCATACTATTTCAAATAAAATATTTATAATAGCATTAAAGGTGACTAACATGTGACAGCAGCGTTTTTCCGCAATATCTGAGTTTTAGTTATAACCATTCTTTAACATTACCCCGAATTCTGTTTCAGCTCTATCGACTTAAGAAATCGTTAATGATAAATCAGAGTGCCGTATTTTTCCAACTTCCAGAAGAATATTTTAATAATGCAGATGGGTAAGGAAGTGCTTTTTTAGTTCGTTTTCCAGTTGGCGATAGTTTTGTTTTCCTGATGTCATGATATGTGTATATGCGAATAATCTTAAGAAAATTGAAAAAATCTCAACGGAAACGAATTCAGAATATTTCTGTCCATCCCCAGACATTGAAAATTTATTTTAGAGGAAATTTAGTTCATTTTAACGCCCGGTGAACTGGCTTAAGTTTGGTATATGGGACGTCCAGGGTGCAGATCGACATCTTAGTCTTTTATTTTTCATATTTTATAATTAGGTGTCTGAAAAAAATAAAGTTTTAGTCCGTGTATGAGTATATATATATATATTTAGTATATACACACATTGTTTTCAACCCCGTTGTCTCTTTAGAAAAATAATACGTCCTCCCTGGCTTTCAAAACTAAATTATCCAGCCAAGAAATAATACTAGAAAAAAATTCTGCCCGTATTCACTTTGTTTAAGCTAAAGGACGAAAATTTTTATATTTTGTTTTATTTGACGAAGAATTTTTTTATTTTTTTTACATTGTTTGGTAGGTGTGTGTGTATGTGGAACCGTTCATGTGGAAGGCGAACTGAAATTTAACGGCAGATACGTTGAAATATCTAAAATATCCGTTGCTTTTTAAAATTTCGCGCCCCCAAAAATTGTGCACTCTTTGCACTTGTCCAACGCTCCTGTTTATAAATCTGATCCTATGTGAAAGTAGAAGTTAAATTTAAAGTTTAAAAGTATTTATCCATTCAGCGTAGATCTTATAAAGAGTGCGTTGTTTCGCAAACATGCAGTCTGTAACCTTCTGCCGTCTATAACCCTTTGCAGTCTATAACCTCTTGCAGTCTATAACTCCTGCTGTCTACAACCCGTGCATATACATAAAACCCTTTTCCACTTTCAGGTGGATTTGAAAATTTCCATTGGAGTATTTTAAAACATCAAAGGTTTTCTTACAATAAACAAGGGTTTGAAAGGAAAGCTGTCAGCAATTAAAAGAAATTCTGTTTTTATCTTCAGACTATGACGGACATGTTATTCATATTTCTTATGAAATGCACGTTGGATTGATGTAAAAAAACTTTTCAAAATCACGTATTTAATGTGCTATAAATGTTTAGATAAATATAAGCAGAAAGAATTACTTTATCCTTAAACACCTCACATATTTTAAATTCTCATTGTATTTTTTGCCAATCCGGACTATATTATATTTTGTTCTGGAACTGATTGACCAGGCCGAAACTAAACCAGATTTGTTAATTGGCGTAATTACAGGCAATAAACGATGGGTTTATGGGTGTGACTCAGAAATAAAAGTACAATTATCTCAGTGGAAAGGTCCAAGTTCGCTACGAGCGAAAAAAGAGCGACGAAGTTGGCCGTTTTTTCGATTCTAAGGGTATCGTGCATCACGAATTTGCCCCTAGGGGCAGACAGTCAACCAGGAATACTGTTAAGGAATACAACCAGGAATACTGTTGAGGAATACAACCAGGAATACTGTGTGCTTCAGCGTTTGTATGAAAATGTGCGGAAGAAAAGACTTGTACTCTGGCTAGACAAGAATTGGGTAATCCATCATGACAACGCACCCACCCGTTGTGGGTTCTCGATTTTTGGCCAAATTGCAAATTCCTGTGCTTCCACAGCCCCCCTATTCCCCTGATATAGCTCTAGCTGACTTCTACCTGTTTCTTAAATTGAAAATTTCACTGAAAGGAAACGGATTTGGCTTAATTGAATACATCCAGGCAAATCCGGAAAAGGTTCTTCATACACATAGGAACAAAAATTTCCAGGAATGTTTCTAAAAGTGGAAACATCGTTGAAGTCGGTGTGTGAAGACAGAAGGGGACTACTTTGAAGGAGATCTATCGCACTAGCCTATAAATACCGCCATTTAAAAATTACAAGTCCCGTCTTAAAACTTTCCAATCACACCACGTATACCGATAGGTGTACTTAAACTTAGGCTAGCTGTACCCTTAAAATCTTGGTCTTTCCATTTCCTTTCTCATTAGCTTGCTATGTACCTTTCTTGCCCATATAATAACTTACATATAAGTATATGCCCTAAATTATTAAATTGACAATGATACGATAGAAACATTGTGTCGATCCCAGAACCAAACCCAAAACAATAACACGACCCTTTATCTTGAAGAAAGGAACATAGAAATAAAATAAATAATAAAAGCATGTAAAGAAGTAGAATAAGAAGCAATACAGGGTTTTCGATACAAAACTGAAGAGAAAAGGAAACTTTTCCACCTTTGCCCTTTTAATAAGTTTTTGGATGTATGTTTGGCTTTTAGTTTTCCTTTCATAAAATTCTGGAAAAATAATACCAAAATAACAATATGGCAGAAAGTCAAAACCTTGCGAGAAAAGGTTTGTTTATATGAGACATGTGTTCAAAAAGATCTGCCTGTACTAAATTTTGACGTGAAATTTTTCACGAAACTAATTTTAACAAATATTTTCTTTTCGAACATAAAGTGTATGCAAAGGAGCATCCAAAATTTTATGAAATCCTTGCTGCTATGTACAATTTTTATATTATGAAATTTAAAGGAATATACAGTTGCACCAGTTTTTTCATTTTAGTGTCAATAATACTGAGAAATAAAAGACAATTAATTTAGTTTTTTCGAAATCTCATCTTTATAGCGTATTTAGTTTTCGCTTATTTCGCATACATATTTTGATTTCGTATATAGTTCTCTTTCTGTCCTTACTTTGTCATGTTTATCATGAAAATTTTGCAAATTGCATAACCATAAGTTCCTGATGCTTTTCACTTTCTTCCATCGTTTGATTATCCATCTCTATTGGCTGCAGTCTTCGATATCATTGATATAAAAGAAACCCCTTTTTCCAGGTTTATTGAAATTAAAACAAATATGTATTTTATTTTTTATGCAAAAGCACACAATTTTTTTGTGTTAGACAAAAAAATTATTTGCTTTATGATGGCTATGTGAGACAACTATACACACGAAAGACTTTTTGTAACTGACAAAATGGCAAACTGGAAATACAGTTTTTCGTTTGACCATCGAATTTAAGCTGCAGTAGGGGAGGCCCGTTTTCTAGAGGGTGACCACTCTTAACTGGCTACATGCTGTACGCTGGGGTTACGCCAGTCACTTAATTTGGTGACCTGTTCCCACGAATGACTGATAACCATTTGCCATGATCCAGCAGTTCAACTATTTGTCATCAAATGGTCGAAGGACCAAAATGGTCTGCCCTGGAGAGAAGTGGACTTCCTTTACTGAATAAATATATTTGATAAATAATTTTTTTTTTCGAAGAACCGCAATTTTTAGGATTAAACAGGAGTTTTTTTTTATATGGAAATTTCATATAATTTATATATAAAGACAGGATACAATCACAGACAAATGAGGATTACACATCGAGAAGAAACTTTACCGCAAACTATCAGCTGTTTGTGAAGAAGTGATTTTTCGCTCCTTTCCATGTGGACAGAGTAACAAACAGCAAAAGTAAGACGCTGTTTCTGTCACTTTTTGGACAGCTGAAAAAGAGCTTTTCTTATATATCTAAAAAATTGCTGGTTTCTCGCTACAGCCTCAAGATAATCTTATCCATTCTTTGCTCGTTTCGGAGTCTTCTCATCTTTTCAGCAGCCCAATCTTATGTAAGTGGCAACTACTTGATATAAAAAAGACAGCGTTCAGTAATTCATCTTGACAAACAGATAGAGGAAAACATTTCAAGCTGTGGTTAGTTGTGATTTTTTTATAAATCTTTTGCTATTAATTATATAGATTAATGTTTGTAGAGTTTTAAATACTTTAGTACTATGAGAAACTCGTGATCTTAATTAATCGGTCAACTAGGAACAAGGCTTGATTTTGAGAAATTTTGTAGAATGTATTTAGAGACAATAAATATCCAAATTACTAAATTATCTTAACGATAAATAAAAGTATACATACAATATCCTACCAATGTATTGTGTTACTTAAAAATGGAATTTGAACTTAATAGTGTTTTTATACCTTCACAAAAAGAAAGCATGTCTATGATATTCATTCTATAATACCTCATTTGAAAGTTTTCATTTTGATAATCAAGCAAATATATAAAATTATATAATATACTATTTTATAAATGATCATTCATAAAATATACATAGTGTCTAAATACATAGTAATGCATATGTTTAGGGAGTGTTCAAGTATTACGCAAGCAATATTTTGATCATTTTAACCCCCCGCCCCGGTAAGCAAAAATTAACATTAGCCAACATAGGAAAATAAGCTCAACGGTAACCACCCCACAAAGGTGCTTAAGCAATACTTAAATACTCCTTCAAAGTAAAATATAAAGTCACAAACACGTGGAATTTCAATCTGAGATAAGAGATTTGGTCAATATACAAGTTACTACTTTGCTGTTAATTAGGTCTTTTATTTTATTTGGTCTTTTATTTTAATAGGAAGATGTTATTAGCAACTTCGTTAAAAGAAAAACGTGACCAAATACTTGTAAAGAATTACCCCTAAATGCTCGTTATATAATTTCAGTTTTTCAAAGAATATTAAATAGAAATAAAATACCAAAAAAAAACCAAAACTAAAATTCAAGGAAAGACAGAGCCGTAGCCTGGCTGGCGTTAGAGGGGGCTAAGTTCCCCACCCCTGGAAATGTAATCAACCATCCTTGAAAAATACTTTTCTCAAAATAAATTATTGAAGCATTTTGTTTTAGATTTTATCGTTTTGTATAAAATTGCATGACAATGGAAATTATTTTTTGATATTAAAAATATATTCGAAATAGATTTCTACGGCAGAACTTGTGTACATCATGGTTGTAAGATATTATTACCATAATTAGGGCTAACATAATTACCAAACATCGGTTAAACATAAAGCCAACAAGGCGAATGTTTGGTAATTTTTAGTGGAAAATTTATTATGCTTGATAATTTTTGTCACACACACACACACAACGCACACAAACACAATGTTTTTCATTATATCGAAACAACAGGTCCTCCCGTATGATGCAAACTACGGAGATTAAATCCTGAACAGATAAAAGCCGCCAAAGGGGGAATCCAATACTTATTGGATCAAGGCGTTGTAGTACCAGCACGTTCACAATAGGCATCTCCCATACACTAGGTAAAAAAAACCTAGGACAACAGCCTCTGATAAAACAGAATATCGGTTAGTAGGCGACTACCGCAAGCTTAACAGCCAAACTATTCCGGATTCGTCTCCAATATCACATATTTTGGATGTTGCACAAAACCTTCAAGGTACGAAAATATTTTTCAAACATTGATCTACGTAGAGCATACCATAAAATTAAGATAAACCCTAGTGATGAAGAAAACTACCATTTGTACACCTTTTGGCTCATACACGTATAAACGTACAAGTTTTGGGTTAAAATCAGCTGCCTCTTCCTTTCAGCGTCTGATAGATGAAGTACTTAGAAACATTGAGTTCGCATATGCATACATAGACGATATACTTATCGCTAGTAAAGATAGCACAGAGCATGAGAAGCATCTTCGAGTAGTTTTTAAACTCTTAAGCGATTATGGCCTCATCATCGATATTGACAAATGTTTATTTGGTGAACTCTAAATCAACTTCCTTGGTTATAAAGTTTCTGAACATGGTATCAAACCTCTCCCCGAAAAGGTTAAGGTAATTAATGGGGAAAAAAAAAAAAGAAGAAAGAAAGAAAGGTTAAGCAACTTCGTCAGTGGGTCGGAATGTATAACTTTTATTTACGATGCATCCTCCATGCCGCCGAAACTTTAGCCCCATCAAACGAATATTTAAAGGGATCTAAAAAGAGTGACAAATCTTCCATTTTATGGACAGATGTATCAAATGCCTCTTTCGAGGAATCTAAGTAAAAGTTAGATAATGCAGTCTTGCTAGCGCATCCTAAAATGGACACAAATCCCGTACTTATATGTGATACGTCAAGCCATTCTATTGGGTCGTCATTAAACCAAACGCACAAAAACGAACTCCAACCGCTGGCATTTTTTTCACGTAAGTCAACCCCTAGTGAAAAAAAATTATTTAGTTTGTGATAAAGAATTGACGACGATCTATAGTTCACTCATTTTAAACATTATATTGAAGGTAGACAATGTAAGGTCTTAACTGATCACAAACCGCTAACATTTGCCTTTCAGCAAAAGACAGATAAGGCATCACCAAGGCAATTGCGCCACTTGCAATACATAAGTCAATTTATCACTCAAATTGAATACGTTAAAGCCACTGAAAACGTAACTGTCTATTTTCTCACAAGAATAGAAACTATCTCATCCCCCTCACCTATTGACTGTGAACAGATAGCTTTCGATCAGCAAACAGATGAAGAATTAGAAACACTGTAATCAAACTCCTCGCTAAATTTGAAATCATTAGCATGCCAATCATTATATCCCAATACCAACTCAAAAGTTGTTTGTGATATATCTCAAAACAAAATACGACAGTATATTCCTAGACAACATAGGTTCAATGTCTTTCCCAGCGTGCATAACTTGTCCGACCCTGGCATAAAAGCTACCTTTAAATTGATGACTGATAGATATGTATGGCCATCAATCAAAAACGATTGCAAAACATGGGCTCATCAATGCATCGCATGCCAGTCTACTAAAGTAAATCGTCGCACTGTATCACCCTTAGGAAAGTTTGACGTGCCCGATCAAAGATTTACACATATCAACATCGACTTGATTGGCCCACTTACTGACAAGGAGAACCCACAGTGAGTGCCCCACCGATTTTGATAAAATTCTTTTTTATGAAAGTTGAGCCAAAATAAAGAAATACGTGTCTCGACATTCGTGCCAGCGTAGCTTATTTTTGGAGATACGAATTTTTAAAGATTTCACATACTATATATGAGCTTAAAACGAAACTCCCCCTGCAAGCTAATTGTAGCTTGGGCGGTAAGTTGTCAGTATTTCACGCCGTATTTTTGTGTTAGATGCCCGAGAAAATCATTCACTGTTTTTTATGTATCCTTTTTATATATTTATGTATTTTTATTAGTAAAAATACTTTTCTTACAATCGGATTTTGTTCATAAACTTACTTTAATAAAATTCGTATTTATGTAGTTATATGTTAATTGTATGCTTATTGGCAGTGATAATTTCTACTCAAATTTTAATTGTTGATTATCAAAAAGTTGAAAAGTAGAAAAAGTTTTGGTGTAGCCATCCAGCCTGTTATGTAGTTAAGTAGATCCAGCACACTTTAATAATGTTTTTACAAATGACGACGGCACCTCTTCTTCTACTGTTGAAGTAATTCCACCTCATTGTACCCCATACTGTCAACCTCGTGATGTGTACTTCTTCCGTCAAGTAAAAAATTTCATTAAAAGGTTACAAAATTGTGTTGAAATCTTACAAGAAAATAGTCATTTAAACACGCGAGCAGATAGATGCTTTGAAGACCCATTCACTTATTGACAATCAACTTTCGGCGCCGAATTTTAAGAATATGTTACAGTACTCTTGGTTTGTTGCAAAGTTAACAAACGAAAGAAACGTTTTTAAAAATGTAAATGGTATTTGTTTTCCAGATGATATTAGACGAAGAAAACCTGGTTGTTCGAACTATTCATTTATAAAATGCTCACGTTGTAGAAATATTTTATGTTTTTATTGTTTTTATGATAATTATCATCCAAAATTGTGTACCAGTATACAATTCCGACACCTCCGATAGTGATACACAAAAAATATGTTCACGTCAGTCAGTTTTAAAATAAAATTGATTGCATTTTATAAAATAAAATGTTTCTATATAAATAAAATGCACATAAATGAGATACACATAAAATGTTTATATGTTATAAAATAAAATGATGTTTATATGTTATAAAATAAAATATTACATACTAAAAATGCGTTTGTCAATAGATAAATATATTTAAAAAAATATTAGGCGTAATAGATGCTAATAGTGGATGACTGCAAAGGCTAATAATGACAAAATAAGACGAATTAACGCAGTTTTCGTTTTTATTTAATGGAATTGTTAAACGTTTTCAGAAAAAAATCTTTCAATCCTTAAATAAAACAAAACTGCGTTGTTGGTGTAATTCATTATTGGTGTAATTCTATCCCTTCACAGGTTGACAATGAGTACGCAAATTTTATAAAAGTTATATTCACATAAAAACTTACAGCTAACTCCTAAACTTTTTGTACCTTTACAACTCTTCAATTAAATGTTAAAATTCGTGTAAAAATTATAACTGCGAAAAATAGTAGCACAGAATTAAATATATAAATATGAATTTTATTAAAGTAAGTTTATGAGCAAAATTCGATTGTAAGCAAAGTATTTTTACTAATAAAAATACATAAACAAACATGTAAAAAGGATACATCAAAAAGAAAAAGTGATCGATTTATCGGGCATCGAACACAAAAGTACACAGCAAAAGCCGACAACTTACCGCCCAAGCTACCGATTGGCTTGCAGAGGGCGTTGTGTTTTAAGCTCATATATAATATGCAAAATCTTTAAAAATTCGTATCTCCGAAAATAAGCTGCATTGGCATGAATGCCGAGACACGTATTTCCTTATTTTGTCTCTACTTTCATCAAAAAAAATTTCATCAAAATCGGCGGGGCACTCACTGTGGATTCCCCTTGTGAGTCCATATAAATACGCATTAACAATTATTGACAGATATACTCGTTGTGTTGAAGTTATTCCATTGAAAGTCATTTCAGCCGAAACAGTAGCAGAAGCGTTATTCCGAGAATATATTCCTAGATTCGGAGTTTTCAACTGTTTAACCACTGACCGTTGTGCGCAATTTGAAAGTAATTTATTTCGCCCTTCAGTAAACGTATTGGGTGTAAAAAAGTTCAGACCCACTGCATATAATCCTAAAGCTAATGGTTTAATTGAGAATCTATAAACAAAGTAAATTTTATTTTATAATATGTTACAGTTGGTCCTACTTATATAAAAAATATCCCAGTCTTCTGTTTTTTGGCAAATATATAAATAACACTTTTGTGAAAGTTGGAGTTCTTTTTCATATTTGTAATAATTTTTTTTTTCAATAGAGAGCAAGAATAACTTCAACAAATGCAATAAAAATTACTATCGATACCACTAGATGGCAGCATTATCGTTAACATAAGCTATTAGAAAATTGCTTATCAGATTAAAATTATTTCACTCTTACGCGGCTTAAAAAATTAAAACAATTAGTATTTATAAATTTAATTGATGTTTAATTTGACGAACTCACAGATTTCAAGCTGAAAATACGATAAAATAGGAAATGAAAATACGATAACGAGAAATGCTTTCGGAGCCGCGCCCATTGAGATCTACAGTTAAACATTTATGGCTGGAATGCAGAAATTGCATTGCTTATGATCCGATGTCAGTCTCACCCTCAGAATGTGGCGCCATCCAGTGACAAAAAAGTGCCAAGTAGCTAGTTTGACCTCGGACAAAATACGCAGGTACGCAACATAGATTTTGCTGAACTTTTATAATTAAGCTTTCCTTAATTTAAATTGGCAATGGAAATGTGTTTCAAATTGATATTAGGCAAGCAATGCTTACATTACTTATATATGGACCGCACGCCACTACAGCTGGGGTAAATTCCTTGCCACTAATATTATTAGGCTTTAGAAACGCTGTCAGAGAAGAGTTAGGTTGCTCAGTTGCTGAGTTAGTATATGGCACTAATTTTAAATTACCAGGAGAAGGTTTTGAGACACCCGAAGTGGATATAAACGCATCTGAGTTCATAAAGCAATTGCATAGGCATTTTGAATGCATAAAGCCCGTTCCTACAACTCATCATGATAAACGCAAAATTTTGGGGCATAAGGAACTTTCTGGATGTTCACACGTTTCTATAAGAGGCGATACTGTTCACAAGACGTTGCAAAGAATTTATCAAGGACCCTTTAAAGTTGTGAATAAGACTGACAACATTTTCACTCTTCAAGTAGGCAGCAAACAAAAAATTGATTTAATCGACAGGTTAAAATCAGCGTTCCTACCCGCCAATTTCACCGAAACGACTCCTGTTGTTCAAAGCAATGAATGCGCCCACAATAACACCGCTCCTAGCGCAAAACAACAAATCAGTTTAAACCCCACAAGCCGAACTTCCGCACAGGATTTAAAAAGCAATGTTAAAGGCCCTAAAAGTATTTTTAAGCAAACGAGTTCTTATTCCCCACAATCGGATTTTCGTGAAAGCAAAATTACTACTAGGTTCAGTAGAAAGGCAACATTTCAAAATAGATTTCATTATAGATAATTGCGTCTATTTTTTTCAGAAAGAGGAGTATCTGCGGTTAATTTATATTAATTAGCGACAAAATCAACTTGGCACAATATAAATTTATAACAAATTTAAAATACTATTTCCATATAAATTACTCTTTTTTAAAGCAGTTTCTTTGCTAGAAATATCCCACGATAAAACCACTTCATTTCCCATGCCTCGTCGGCGCCTTTCCAATTAAGTTTTATTGCCTTGTACTACCTCGGGGCACGAACACCGTACGTCACGGTTACTCAGCAATTTTTAACTAATCGCCTTCTGCCGACAACCTGATCGTCCCCCAAAAATATATCTGTTCTCAAGTTTTCGAGATAGTTCTTCTAGTAGACTCCAAACGACTCAGACGTACTCCAGTTTCTTTGCTTAGCGTCGCAATTTCTATTCAATATGTAATTGCTGTATATTACGAAGTTATCCTGTGCCAATAAAAATTCTGAATATTGTACTTCGTCTCATCATAATCTACCGTTTAGCCATTTACAGCATATCTTCTACGATTACGACAACGTTGGACGAGATCTACGATTACTTAAGTCATTTGTGGAGACTAGTTTATCAGAATCGATAGTAGGGTATCGTTAGCAATATTCCAATGGTCATCGCCATCTTTACCGGTAACAAATAGCCCAGGAGTAACATTAACGAACGATTTATATTGGAATAAACAAATTGAAAAAAAAAAAAAAAATCAGTTCGGGAACAAGAATTATAAAGAAATTGTCACGTGCAGTTCTTAAGAACGTGTTACTGTGTCCATATTATGCTTTTCTATATAGTCACCTGATTTATTGCAATTGTATATAGGAAAATTTGAATAAGAACAACATGAAGGTAATTAAATCCGTACAGAATAAATTTTTAAAAACCATCGAACGAAACACCAGCTTAAGTTACATTACATTATTTGTAAAATATGGTATATTACCAATTGATAAAATCAATGAATATTGTACGCTAGAACTAATGTAGGAAAGGATAATAGAAGGAAAACATTTTGGATAATATTGATATCCAGTATCACGAAAACAACAGAAATTTAAGAAGAAGCAACCAAATTAAGCTACGAGAGATTAGAACGGAAATGTACAGAAAGGAATTGAATATATGGGAATAAAGCTTTGGAATGAATTACCAAATAATCTTAAAAATATTAATAATATAAAATTGTTTAAAAAGAAATTAATTATATACTTATTAAACGGAGTTTGTGCGCCAGCGGATTAATAGGGTCCTCAACCGGTTAAATTTTATAATTTAAACTGGGGACCCATCACGGGGAAATGCAAATTGTATTGTCTGTTCTAAACTGTGTGAAATTTATTATACTTAAATTGAAATTCAAGACTGTATGCAATATGTAACCCTTGTGACAAATAAACATTATTATTATAAGTTTTTATCATACTTCTGAAAGTTTGTCGAAAAGCTTTTTAAGTCGAAAAGCTGTCTACGCAATGGTCCCACATACACACTACCACGTGCTGTGTAAATAAAGCATGTGTCGATAGATGGTGATCAACAAAACTGTCATTGTCGTTGTTCTCGGTCGGTTGAGGCAAATGTTGACGTCATTAAAATCATTGAAGGTGAGAAACGCTTCTCATGGACGCCCTAATATGAGCGTTTCGTCAAGCGTTATGACACTATTATTCGTTTATTGGCACTGAATTTTCAATGTGTTGTCTGTTTCACCATGCAATAGTTTACCACAAGGTCTCCTGCTATTTTTTTAGGGTACTTCGATTTTTTCTTATAGGCTGTGCATTATGTTTATTGCGCATTATACATATTTATATATAAATACATTATGTATAACTTTGGTTCGAGTCCAGGATGAGGACGGCGCCTCTTTTTCTCCAAAAACAAAAAAGCTCTAGCTTGAGCTAAATATACGTGGGTGGCAAACATTATTGTATAACGTTATGTATACTTCTCGTATAAAATTTTGACGTGCCTAAGAGATAAAGCAATCATTTAAACAGTCGCAGAACTGGTTGAATAAAAAAGTCACATATCTGGACGTATGAGGGGAGGGATCCATCATAGAATTATTGATGCATGTTTTGTTTTGGGCGTCCCGGCTTTCTCAAAACTTGATGTTCTTTTTCACAGTCCTCAATACAAAACAAAAAGTTTGATTTTTTATAAATGGGCTAAGAAATATTTTCAGAAACATTTGTTTACGTTTTCTAGAATATATTTTCCAAAAAGGACATCAAGTAACAATATTTCTTGTTTGTCCATAGGTTAGGTATGCCATGAACTAAGTTTTGTCCAGAATTGGTTGTTTAATGCAACAATCGCGAACATGTACAGCCAACTTTAACTTTATTTTAACCGCATTTTTATTGTAAATTACAATTTAATAAATTCATAATATATGGTTTTTTCTTCATCCATTCGCTGTCGGAATAATCCATAAAATTATTTTATGAACATTTAAAAATGAAAAATTTTTCTATTTTTTAATTAGTGAAAATTGGATAAGATCTTCGTAATAAACTGGGCCAAGTTCAGCAGCCGGCAGAAAGCACAAGATTAAATAATCAACTTTAAAATTCATGCCAAATATCTACATATATTCAGATCTCGACATAAATTTATCTCTGAGGATTTGAGGAAATTGACTTAATAGGTGGTGATAATGTTAATTTAAGAGGGATTATGAAGAATACGAATTAAGACAAGAGGCTTTTTACAAAATTACCCCATACATGGGTCTGATTTTAAATCCGAATAACCTCGTTTGGAAATCTTATTTGCCCTGATTAATACATACTTTGACTGAAAAATAAATTGCTTCTGTGTGCTGTTTCAAGATAATGCTAGAAAATGGTGCATCAGACATCCTATAATGGTAACATCAAAACGAAATATTGAGAAATAGCATATTTAAGGAAGTTTAGGGAAATTCAAAATCGGCTTTGCCGTTTCAGCGAGATTACATTTCAAGACGATTTCCGTTAAAGTGTAAAAGCTGTCAAAAGTAAGAATTTAAGTAAATCGGTGAAAGCATTTCGAAATACCAAAATATAGCTTCAAATTCTAAATAGCCTAAAACAAAAGATTAAATTTTGTGATGGAGAATTTTTTATTACAAATATATTTTGATAAAAACGAGATTAAAAAAGAAACTTTCGTTCTTGATGAAAATTGAAATCGTAATAAAAAGTATAGCTTTAGAAAGTTCATCTTTATAAACATTTAAGGATTTAAATATATATATGATATGTTATTTTAGTCTTTGAATATTTAAGAATATTAAATAATTGAAATTTATAATAGAAGCAAAAATTACACAAACGTTATCGGTGCAGTTAAAATATTTATAAAATATATATTTATAAAATATGTATTTATAAAATAATTAATAAAAACGTCATAATTAAAACGTTGCTAATAGCTCTTTCAATAGAACGCACGTGGCTATCATCGTCAGAGCACGATAGCTTCTGTTTATGGCTCACTTGGAAAAACCTGTTGTAGCTCACTGCTAGAGGCGATACCACCAATACATATAATTTCACGTCAACTCAATCAAGTTTCTAATCCTCGTGATGGCAACACCGACCAACATTATGGACATAAGTAGAAGTCACCATGCTCTGAAGATGATAGCCATGTGTGTGCTAGCGACAAAGCTCTTAGTAAGTACAAAGCTGTTAGTGTAGTACTTTTTTATAAATTAACGGCATCAGGAAAGTTTGTGCAACTTTTCTTACATTTGATTAGGGCAGCGTGTCGCTATTTTACCGCCTTAATTTAATTTTATATTTACATTATATGGCTTCCATGGTTTCTACTGAAAATGTTTCTGAAGCTTTTGATAAAACTTTGAAAGCAACGATTAGCGCTTTGGATGGAAATTTGCTCAGCAGATATTCTGCAAAGAACTCCGAAATTGCAATTGAATAGCCAGTTTAATTCCACCATGGTAAAATGCGTAGGCTATTCAATAAGTCAGGTGATAAGCACTTTCGCATAGGTGCATGGGCGCCGATACGAGTACTTCTAGGGTGCTGAGAAAAATTAACGAGTATAGGGGAAGCTGAGAAAAATTATTACCTTCCTCAAAGCTGGCGAGAATTTTAATGAATGTACAAGATGCCAAAACGCTACAAAAATAATTGATACTGTATTTATATAAATCGAACACTACGCAGATTAAATTAAACAACAATATAAATCAACGTTTATTGGCGTAGTGATACCAGCGCCGATGTTATGGCGTGATTAGATGGTGAAACGTTCGAAAGAAAATAAATATTTCTGCGTTCGGTGGAACCTGAACCCACGACAGTAAAGTCTTTATATACATACGTTCGTAGCTCAGATGGTAGAGCCTCCACCAGGCAAGTGGAAGGTCGTGGGTTCAAGTCCCACCGAACGCAGAAATATTTATTTTCTTTCGAACGTTTCACCATCTAATCATACCATAACATCGGCGCTGGTATCACGCTGATTTATGTTGTTGTTTAATTCAATTGATACTGCTTGACAATTAGTAATGAGCTAAAAAGTACCTTATTTTAAAATGTGACTGTAAAACTTTTGAAAGTAAATGCATAGCAGGTTCGGGCAAATCAAATTTTTAAATGGCTAGGGTGGGGCTCGAGCCCCCTCTGCCCCCCCCATGGGCGCCTATGTGTAGGTGTATTTTTCCCTACAGTATTATAATTTCCTGCGAGGTCGGAGCCGTTGGTGACTGCTTTAGCGCAAAAATGTTAAATGGCGCCTCAAGTTAGTCATCTTCTCCCAACATCACTTATAAAATGGTTGCGCTTATAGAAACATAATTAAACGTTGAAGTTCTTAGTGCGAGGCTGCATCTAAAGGGTACATCATCAGCTAATATTCATCGTCGGAAATGACCTAGGTTGCAACGAACAGACGTCATAGTGATACATGACAACACCAGGCCACACTCGGGAAACACCACACATGACTTTTATGGCGTTACCGGTGTGAAGTACTGGGTCATCCTCCTTACAGCCTTGACCTAGCACCCAGTAATTTTCATCTGTTCGTACCAATGAAGGGTAATCTGGGTGGCAGGCAATTCATAATCAACACAGATGTTCAGTAAACTGTCATGGCATGGATCTCAATCGCTTGCCACTGACTTCTTCTATACTAGCATAGATATTTTGGCGTATTGTTGAAACGAATATTTAAAGAAATATGGAGATTATGTAGACAAATAATTTATATGAAGGTCTTCTTACTGTTCATAAGTATGCGTAGTAGTTACATATATTCATAGGTCTTGTTCCTTATGCTTATTGAACCACACTCGTGTACAAACAAAGAAATTTCAAGATTTCATGAAATCACATATGTCAGGCATCGCTCTTTCTTAAATTGTTAAAACCAATTTTCTGCAGCGATAAGAGAAATAAAAATAATTTATCAACCTATATAAATATACGTTATGTCATCGTATTTCTCACTTGTTATCATTGTGATTCTAAATGAAAGTCTTTCAAATGAAGCTTGGATAATTTTCTTGCATGTTTAATTTTTTTTTCATTTTATTCCAATATATGCAAATAAAATATATAGGCCTATATATAATATCGATTCACCTGGGCAGCAACAGGTAAAGGCTGTAAAGTCTAACGAAACCCATGCTGCCCTGGGGACGAATGGTGAGTTAATGTTAGCAGAAAGGGCATGCTTAAGGACAAGTAAAATAAAATATGAGAAGCAAAAGGATGAGAAAAGCATATTTCGAGTCATATAAATATATGTAAAGGGGCTTTTTGAAATGGGATACTGAATTCAGAGATTGAAATATGTGGGTAAGAGGTTATATACTCGAAAGTCAAGACAACCAATGCGTTATATTCAGATTTGTTTGGGAATGATTTGAAATATTGGGACATTTCGATTCCTAGCGCGAAGAATGTGGTTAAGAAAATACGCAGAGTAATATGGCAGGATAGCATGAATGGCTTTATTTTATAACGTTGTACGTAAAGATCGAGTCTGTCTGTCTGTCTGTCTGCCTGCCCGCCTGCCTATCCATCCATCCATCCATCCATCCATACACGCTGTGGCAACCGAGGTTCGGAGCCATTGTTAAACTGTAGGTTTAGCTTGCCAACACGTCCAGCCAACGTGGTGAATTTAAGGCGACACCTCTATATTTCTTTCGCCACACTGCATGTATATGTGGTAAGGAAGCGTTCAAGTATTACGTAAGCACCTTGTGGTGGTGGGGGGGGAGGGTTGCTGTTCCTCTTATTTTCCTATGTTAGCCAATGTTAATTTTTGCTTATCGGAAGGGTGGGGGTTGAAATGGCCAAAATATTGCTTACGTAATACTTGAATCTTCTCTAACAGAGAGACTTCCAACCTGCCGTGGATTGAAAATGGTTTCTATTGATGATATTAGTGTGGAGTTGTAGCTTTGTAATCTCCCATCATAAGCTTGTAGAACTCCTCTTATGAACTTTCTGAACACGTTAATGCACTTCTAACATCTCTACTAGTTACGACAAAGCCCTTGAAGTGGAATAACGCTTAAAGATTTTTTTTTTTGGTGAGTTGCTTGATTTTCATATAGCCATCAGGACATTAAATTTAGAAACTTAAAAAAAAACAACCCACCAAAACAACTTCACGAAAAATATTTCCATGAACCGTTTTATTTTTAGTGACATATTTGATAATAAAATTTAATATATTAATATATGGGAATATTTTCCCCTGATATTATATGCAGAAAGAAAGAAAAACTTTTGTTATAATAAAAACAGGATAATGCATTCCAATCTCGTCCTACCCATTAATTAAAAATTAAAAATTATCTGTTCATATTTTAATATGTTAATATCTTAATTAAAAATATCTGTGTTCATGTCCATCGATCAGGTTAGCCTAATTATACTTGCTAATTCTTTATGATATATTCATTATTCCATATCTAATAAGTTAAAAAATAAAAAATATTGCATTAAAGTCACGGATACTTATTCTTAGTATATATATTTAGCTACGAATTACTCCATTGCGGTAAAATTTCAACATTCCGTAAAAAATTTAACTAGTTGCTGAAATGACGTTATTTTCATGCCACAAAATTTTCTTACAGTAAATCACTTTTTAAAATTTATTTTTCATTCTATGGTAATTGCAGAACAGGAACCCATTTCTGTAACTTAGAAAATATGATTAAATAAATGCGTTTTAACTCATGCAAATATGGCTCAAACCCAAATCATTAATTGAAAGAAACATTTCAGAAATGAAACAGCACTCTATTTATTAAGCAAAGGATAGAATATCTGACACCTGTAGCTTAATGGTAAAACACTAGGCCGGAAACGAAGATGTTGTGTGGTCGTGTCCCATCATGATTCGATAAACTATTCCTTCTCTCTGCGAATAATTCTCCATACACACTTTATTTGTTTGAAGAATAATTCACGTGCATTGACACTAAAATTAAAGTATCCCATTATCTGCAATTACCAAAAAAAATTAAAAAAGGATTATGTTTTTCAGGATTTTATTAAGCTTTGCAGGGAGAGCGCAATTTCCAATGATTGATAAATAAAGCCACAGTGTTAATGTTTTGTGATGTCGTGTGGATTAGTGATAGAAGATGTTTAAACACCTCACGTTTTAGGCTCAAACTTAAGAACTAAAGCCCTTCAGGACTCTTTGAAAATAAGATTGGCTAATGACGGGAGGAATTAATAACTCTAGTAAAAAGTGGGATGGCAAAATAATAATTTTATTCAACCTGATATACGTACAATATTTAGTGATACACAACTTGAGAAGTAAAAATTTATAGTATAATGTAAAAGAAGATACAAGCTCTCTCTTTAAATTGTTTCAAGCTTCGGGATCGAAATTGAAAAGAATGTAAAGCCGTAGCTTCTTACAAGATACACCTTTGCCATGTGGCGATGTTGACAAGAAAAGAAGTAGATTTTTTTTGTATATTTCTGAATTCTGCTTGTTTTAAAGCATTGCGTTGTTGTTGTTTATCTTTTACAGACAGGGACAGAAATCTTGTAATACCTTAACTGGTTGAACGTCGTGTTTACGAATTAGTGAATAAAAAGATTCGTTTTCTATAGGAATTGATGGGGCCCCATTTAAGAAAATTGCGATAAACACCTGTATAAAATTTGCGAAATTAACTGTTTATCAAAATTCAAGTTAGAAGAATATCTATAAAAAAAAAAGATTTGTTTTGGCAACAAGAGCAGTGATATATTAAGTAGACAGGTAATGATCTACCATGTAAAATATAATTCTATTGAAGGACATATTACGTTTGGGAATTTTGATTCATTTTTGCAGCTTTTTATCAAACTTCACTAAAATTTAAAATTAATTTTTACGAAAAAAATTTAAAACAAAAATTTGGAGATATATTATTTTAAAAGTATTATAAGCACAGTATGTTTTCAAAACTCTTAGTTAATGAATTAGGGTATTGCTTCTCAATCTTTATGAGGCAGCGGCTCGCTAAATACTTTTTTTTATAAAACGAGGGCACAGTATGGACAAATTTACTCGTAAATACCTTCCAGTTTTTTAAAAGATCATATATTAAACCATCATATGTATGAATAATTAATTGTGGCATAACATTAAAGAGTATCAGTACAATCCTTCTATTAATATGTACTCTTCTGATATGCTTCTTTGCTGATTGGTCACTGACATTTGCAACATGTCATTTCTTTCAATTTTAAGAAGAGAGGATGCAATGTCAAGGGCGGAGGAGGCAATCGCCTCCCCCATCCGGGTTAAATAGGAAAAAAAGACGATGAAGAATATTTTATGTGTTGTTTGTTATGACTGTAATAAACAAAAGTCTTACACTGGCGTACGAAGTCTTCAGGTCTTGGAGAAATGCTATCCAGACGTTTCTTTACAAATCTACAAGCTTTTTGCCTTTCAAACTATGTTTTCAGTAAGTGTTGTTTCAGCCGAATGTAGTTTTTTTTTTCTGTCGTCAAAGCGCCTGAAAACTTGGCTTCAAAGGCTGATGATAAAAGAGTGACTTTTAATACACACCCACAGAGATATTCATATTAATGTAAATAAAGTGATTGACAAATTTTCAAAGAAACCAAGATGACTCGACCTTGCACTATAAACTTCAAGTTTTTTAAAAAGTCGCTTATTATAAAAATAGTAAAATAATTACAATGTTTTTATAGTTTAAATTTAAACTTGTTCTATTAATTACATTGTAAATTATCGTTTTTGGTTATTGTATATATCTCCTTTGCTAAGTTATCCTTCTGTCATACTCGACTATAGTCTGCCCTAAACCATATAGTTTAATTAAAGAAAAGCCCAGCTTTAATTCATTGTCGTAAATTAAATATACGGTGAGTATAAAGGAAGGCTAGTAATATAACAACATTTACCTAAACTATTTAACAGTCCAAAACTAAAAATTTTTCCGGAAAGGGTTTCCGAATCCCCTTCTCCTTAATAACATCCTGGATTCTCACTTGTGCAACGTACATTATTGTAATCGGCTCGCAGACACGTTTTATGACAGATCATAATGAACAGTACACCCTTTCTGACTGCTAAAACATTTTGATGTCTGAAAATTCTCGATCGTCCATGAATACTCACATATTTAAAAACACACGGTCTGATCATTGTCAGTTTCTGCCCAGATGTTATTTAAGCGTTATGGGTCCGAGATTTCCGACGCATTCGTGACAATTAGTCTCTTCAGAATATTCCACAATAAAATATTTATTCATAAAAAATTCGTAGCAAACTAAAATAACAAATTCCAGGAAAACTTCTCGTGGCCCAGCGGTTGAGAAATATTAAATTATGGAATCATGTTCAACCTGGGGGGAGAGGGGCCGAGAGCCAACGTGGGGCCCCCAGGCTCACTGTGACTAGCCCCATGACCCCTTCCCTGGGTAAGGCCCCCACAGCATGGGTCCTTGCCAGAGCGGGCCCCTAGCCTTTATCTGGGACCCGGGCTGTAGCCCCCCTCTCGTCAGCTCCGTGCTCAACCTCTGAAAATTCGTCGATCCTACGAAGAAAGAATGAGCGAACCAACACCGTATGACACTACCGTCGGTTTGCATCTGAGACAAAAAGGTCCTTCTCATAGTATCCAGAGATCCAAGTTTCCAAACCAAAAGCCAACTTTACCATTTAATTACAGTTCTAAACACTACATGCCAAATTTAATATCAAAGCCAGGTCTAGAAATTATCAAACGTAAAGGACAGTAACTTCATGGTAAAAAAGAAAACTAGACCACTCAAGTAAAAGGATCATTCAAATAGTTTGATGAGTAATATTAAATTAGTGAAAAATACTGGAAAATGGAACAATTAAAAATTGAAGATATACGGGGTGATTCAAAAGTCAGTCCCCCCACTGTTAATTTTTTAGTGGGTTCAGGCAGATAAACGTCCTTTTGGGAAAGTTGCTTGTTAAAAGGAACTAACTTTTGCTCTGTGTCGCGACTCACTCCCAGCACAAGGGGGCGCTACACGGGGGGGCAACTCGAAAATTTCCAATTGCCACCCCCATCGAATAATATCTTGTTTTAAAGGTCTCGTTGAGAAAAAAATAATGATATTTACAGTATGGCGTTTCGACACTCATAGCACCAACGATGTGTCCGCAAAATTCAAAATCGACATTTATTCTCCTGGCTTTTGCTCACGCTAGTAAGGTCGTAGGCAAATGCCGAAAACTATAGAATGTAAAGCAATGTGTGTTCTATCAGTAACAATTTTAAATTTCGTATTAATCCAATATGTAAAGTTTCAAGGATCGTTTAAAAATATCAATATTTTAATCCTCAAAAACTCAAATGTCGTGGGGCGCCCCCTAGTGCTGCTGGTGAGTCGCAACACAGGACAAAAGTTAGTTCCTTTTCAACAAGGAACTTTCCCGAAACGACGTTTATCTGCCTGAACCCATAAACAAATTAACGGGGGGGGGGACTGACTTTTGAATCACCCTGTATAATCGTAAGAACTATAACGAAATTGGAAATACAAATAATGAGTTTTCATTCGACGGCTTTTAAGGTTTTTATAATTATTAAGTCCACGGAAATATACGTTAAACGATGCGGTTAGTGCTGTATGCGGTCATTTCATTAAAAGCTTTGTTCATTAAAATATGCCAAACGCAAAAAAAAAAAAAAAGCAAAAAGCTGCAAAGGATTACTTGCAAAATTTAGAAATTTTCTTTGATGCTTAAAAGCAATTTAGAGCGCATTACATCACTTTAATAAATGAGTGATGATTATTAAGCAAAAATCAGGACGTCTCAGCATTTTTTCTTTTTTTTGCTGTCATTTAAAGAATGGCTAATATTTATTTGAAGTAGGTAAAAAAAAAAAAAATGAAGATCATAAAATTGCTCTCGTAAGAATTTCTTCGTTTTGCTGACCTTTCAGAAATATACGTTTTGAAGAAATGTAGTAGTTCCATTGATATAAAATAATATTTATTAATATTTTAAATATTTAGGTTAATTCAATAATAGACGCCAATAAATAAATTAATTCACTGGAACACATAGCTAACGAAATTTAGTACGCCGTTTTGGCGGAGCCTTCATTGAGATGTATATACACTTTGATGGAAAGTTGAAGACTGATTTGATTTTAGAATTCGGAAAACAATTGCACGTACTGTTGCCAAATATAAAAAGTAAAATTACGATTATATAATATACGTTGCCAGATACGGAAAGTGAAATTATAGACAGTTGGAAAACATCGCATAAAAAGTAAACAATTTGGCATGTTGCCAAGTTTAGAAATTTTACTTATTAAAATTTCTTTTCTCGCAATTCAAAGTGGCAACTGTTAAGAAAGCCTGCGAAGTGATTTGGCATTTCTATTGTGGGAGCCCATAACCTAAGCGCTTTTTTGTTGACTTTTAATCTTTTTTTACATATTTGGATAAATTTCGTTATAGTAGTTTCTCTTTTTAAGTTATTGAGAGTATTTGTTCATAAAAGACTTGAAATTGTGATGAGGGGCATGGAATATTGTCTTAAACATAATTATAGTATGTGCATAGACATTTTATTCACTCTCAATAAGTGAAAATTGAGAAACTGGGTTTATAATCGGAAAATTATTTTTCACTATCTTTAGTTATGATTTCAGTTACGTTTTTTAATCATTGGGTAAAATGAACGTACGGGCTTTGCGTATGAGAGGGGATATAGCAGCTAAAATGCAACTTTTGTGCAAATCTACATTTTCTGATTTGAATATATCATAATCCCGTTAAAATGGACGAACCAGGTAAATGTTTTTTAACGCGAACTGTTTCTTGAATCACTGTCATATTGTACAATAATAGTAACATGATAATACCTATTCCGAATGGCATGAACTCTTTTAGCATGAACAGTTTTTTATCGGGTTTTTGTTAACACGTTGACTGCATTAAGTTTGAGTATACTCATTGCAACATAAATTTGTAATCTTTTATGATAATATGGAAGAAGTAAACGTTCTGCCATTGTCAAATACTAATAACGACATCGTCTAAATATTTCTAAAATTCACAAATTTAATTGTAGCTTATAATTCTTGATATTAAAAAATTCTCCAATCGTTCCACGAACTAAGTCTCGTATTTAAGCTATGTTTTTGATTTTGTTGAAAATACAAATTAGAAAATTCTTCTTCTCTTTGCAAGCATTTGGAACCTCCTCATGATAAAATTTACGAAACAAAATCGATTGCGGAAAAGGCATTTTCCAAACAATAAAATTTACCTGCAAAACAATTTACCTAAAAAAAATGGAAGGACGAAGAGTAAATACTGCAAAAGTGGCTATTTACCTTTACTAGGATTAGTAGGTTCATCTTGAGTCCAACTTCGTCACTTCTAGTTGAGAGCTCTTGTACCATGTCTTGGAGTTCCTAATGGCCCCTGCTTATCGTTGGCCACAATGGATTCCTGTTATATATCCCCAGAGATGGATTTAAGTCATATGGCGCCAAAAATTCGGCGCCCCCCACCCCGTTAAATATTAATAATTTTCAAAATAATTCCTTTTGTAGCGCTTATGTGATAATGATAATAAGCGCTTAGCTGCTCAATTTGGCTTTGTCTGCACTTGGGGTTCGTTAGGCCATTTTGTCGCCCCTCCTTGGCCTGGCGCCCAGTGCGATGACACCGGTCGTACCGCCCTTATTACGCTACTCTGCATCTAATTTCTGTTAAAGGTGCATTGCACCGACTGATGTCCTGTTATATCTGTCAATTGTGTTAATGCTACAAAAGGTGATAATCTGAACTTTCCAATACCGTTACACATCAAGTTAAATTTGTTCAAACACTCGAAGTAACTTTTGTAATAATCTATACTTTGAAAATCTGATTCATAGGCTAACTTTCATAACTACTAATAACTTGCGTAACAAACAAACTTACATAATGTTGCATATTATAGACTTGTCAAACCAAGGACCTGCATGGGGCTACTAAGGGATGAGCAAAATGAAAATGAGAAAGGGGCGCGCTTGGCGCCCCAAAAATTGTTTCTCTCAAAGCTTTTATACATTGTTTTCATTTCTGAGGGCCAATTTTCAATTTGGCTCATCAATCCTTGGCGGATAATCACTTTTGCAAAAGTAAAGATTCTTCTTAAGCTCATGTTTCAAGGCTTCGGGTGAAAATCGTTGGTGCTATTTTTGGCGTAATTTGTTTCTTGTGGTGGTTTTGACTACAGTTATATTCATCGATCAAATGTTTCAACGTGTAGCGCTTACTTGAGTAAGTTGCTAAATTCTGTTCCACAGATCGCTGTAGTTTTTGTAGATTCATCTTTTTTGAATCGTATTCAACAGGTTGATCAATCCAATTCGACATTTACGAATTTGTAGAGCTCTCTAAAAACAGACACATTTTTTCCTTTAGGCTTTTTCATTACTTTTAGATTTTAAAAATGTGAAAGTTTATTTAAAAATATTACATTTCAAATGTATATTTTGTTGAAACTACGTTAGTTTTTATTTTTTTAACGTTGAAATCAGTTTTTATAGAGCTTAAATTCATAAAATCAGTCATTTTTTGTAAAATTTTTCTGTCATATTCTTATTACATTGCAGGTAACGTATTTTCTGTACATAAAGATTATAGCAGTGAATTTTCGCCATTAATACATTCTTAATTTGATTGAACATTTTTCTTCTTCTTGTATTTTTTATTCTGTGTTCTTATAGTGTTTATTACGCAATTAGATTATATTTTTACTATATATATACTTAGAGATTTTCCTGGAATGGGATGGAATTAATTAAATAAATCAAAATTTAATCCATTAAAAGTTAAAACAATGTTGGAAGAAAATGTTTACTGGTTTCAATATAAACTTCACATGCAGTATATGTAAATCTAAACATGTTCAAACTAGATGAAGATATAAAATAAAAAAACAGGATGGGAGAATATGGAAACGAAATGCTATAGACAGACAGACGTGTCTATCTATAGGATAAATCTATAATCGTGTAAATCTATAGGATAGACAGACGTGTGCAGAAAGCATTTGGAGAAACCTTAGTCTATCAGTGGATAGATAGCAGATGAATATAATGATATGATAATATCTAAATACACAATTATTTAAAGTTTATATTAAAAATTATCTACAAAATTCATTTATAGTTATTTTATTTCAGAACCTTTTAAAATGCCAACGATGTCACTTTCACTATTAGGTCCTGTTAATAACAAATCAAAGTTGAACAGATCACGAAATGTGAAATAATTTGAGAACTACCGAATATTTAAACAGCACTGAAGGGTATCTCATTATGAGCATAAATTTTGAATGAAAATAATTAGGCTATTTAAACAAAATTCTCGACTTTTGATTCATCGATGCGGATATTTATTTATCAATCAACTAGCGCTTACCGCAATAGGTTTAAATGCAGCGAATTGTTTATTGGAATGTATATTTGTCTTCGAAACTTTCGCCTATGCAAATCCGTTAAGTCAATCAATATGTTTCAAGGTCGTATTCTTGGAAATTGAATTTACAAAGCTGTTCTAATGTAGTTTGTGACTATTTATCCATTCTTAATCTAAGTTTGATGCATTTATGATTTTGACGAATGCTCGAAACTCTCGTGTGTAAATACCTTTAAGGGAAATATTTCTTACAGGTATTCAAATTAGTGCCTTAGTCACTGGCGTTTTACAACGTCACTATTCCTACTGCAAGAGTGCTGTCTGTCGGGTATTTAGGCAAACCAAGGAAACACTTACGACCACCTTTCTCTAACTACTTCCCTATTATTATTATTATTATTCGTCTTTATTCATATCAATGTACAACATACAGGGTTTGTCCCAAAAGTTCCCGGAATGATTTTTTTTAAAATCATTTATTCAATATCAGTTTACAATCTTTTCAGAACTTTTCAAAGTATTCTCCCCCTGCTTGTGTGTCTTATTTTGCAAGGGTGGGAATGGTGGCCGCCGAAGGTGGCGGCGCTGTGATCCCAGTTCTCCCCCTGCTTCGATGCACCGTTGCCAACGCTTCACCCAATCATTGAAGGCGCCCTGGAAGTCGTCAACGGGAATCTCCTTCAGTGAGGTCGTCGCGGCTGCTTTTACCGCCTCCAGCGTCCCATGCCGAGTTCCTTTCAGGGTTCTTTTGATCCTTGGGAACAAAAAGAAATCCGCTGGTGCCAGATCGGGGCTGTACGGCGGCTGGGGCAGCGTTGCCACACCCATTTTGGCCAGCAACTCGGAGACAATGAGCGCGGTGTGGGTTGACGCGTTGTCATGGTGCAAGATCCAATTGTCGCGAATTTCGTTTCGGACGCGTCGAACCCTGTTGCGCAACCGTTTGAGCACTTCACAGTAAAACTCCTTGTTGACTGTTTGTCCTTGTGGCACGAATTCACTGTGAACTACACCTTTTCTGTCAAAAAACACAATGAGCATTGCCTTGATTCGCGATTTGCTCATCCTTGCTTTTTTCGGGCGAGGAGACTCCTTGGTGTGCCACTCGCTGCTCTGGCGCTTTGATTCGGGATCGTACTGAAAAATCCACGTCTCGTCCCCTGTGATCACTCTGTCCAAAAATTCTGGGTCCGTTTCGTAGCGTTCATGCAATTCCTGGCACTTCAACAAACGCTGCTCCTTCATCTCACTCGTCAGGACTTTTGGCACCATTTTCGAGCAGACTTTCCTCATTTGAAGATCCTCCGTTAAAATGCGATGAACGATTGTTTTGGGTATTCCACACTCCTCTGCAATCACCCGAACACTTAATCGTCGGTCATTGTCCAAAACTTGACGCACTTTTTGCACCGAGTCGTCCGTTTGTGATGTCGACGGGCGTCCAGAGCGGTCGTCGTCGTTGACGGACTCCCGACCTTCCCGGAACCGCTTGTGCCACATGAAAGTTTGGCTTTTTTTCATCGCCCCGTCACCGTAGGCTTTCCGAAGCATTTCGAGTGTCTCCGCCCCGTTTTTACCCAGTTTCACACAAAATTTGATTGCATAACGCTGCTCCAAAAACTGGTCCATTTTTTGATCGACGAGGGTGCAGTAGATACCTCTGCGCGGAGCGTGACCCTGCCTCAACAACTGCCCGCAGGCGACTGATACCGGTCTCGTTTCCAAGCTCAGATCCCCCACCAACTTCTCCGCCCCGTCAGCCAGCGTTGCCAACTACAAAAAATCATTCCGGGAACTTCTGGGACAAACCCTGTATAATAAGCAATTCATGAAACTTTGAAGTTGATTTATACGTAGCATATTCGCAATTTTAGTTAGCTCTCACCGGCTGTCGAGCGAGTTGCTTGACGCCGCGTATTATTACTTTTAATTACTTTGTTTTTTGTTAGTATGGAATAAATTTAAATTTGTCTAGAGCTTTTTTAATTCTTTCGCAATAGCAACTGTACTTTAACGCAACCAGCGAAATGCAATTTAAGTAATATTGGATTCAACGCCCTATAAGGGACATTATTACCATGGTACTATGGGCTTTATAATATGCGTTAATCGTGTATAAGTTCGTTATTGAAAAAAATATTTGGAAAATGATCCACACTCTTTTGATAATTGAACCCGTATCCTTTGATGAGAAAATGATGTTATGCTTTTAACTAAATGAAAACATGACCTTTGTTCTAAAAAAGGGACCAGAAAAATTTGAGAAAACGGGTCAAGGTTCTGATTTCAGTAAAAACAAACAAAGCAATCTATTTAGCTTCAATTACTGAAATTGTATTTAATGAAATGGGTAACGAAACCTCCCTTTTACTCCTGTTATTTATGTTTTTTACGTGCTCGGGATAAAACACAGTCAGACAACAGGATTTTGTAAAGCTGTGCTATTTCTTGCTGTGGATTGTGAAGTTCGTTGATTAGTTTATTAACAGTAAAATTTATTGACTAGTTAATTAATCATGAAGTTTGTTGACTTTTTCGTTGACTAGTTCATTGACTGTAAAGTTTATGCTGACTAGCTTATTGTCTGTAAAGTTCATCCGGACTAATTTATTAACCGTTCAATTTTTCTTAACTAATTCATTGACTGCAAAGTTTATCGACAAGTTCGTTGGCCGTAAAATTTATTGACTGGTTCATTGACCGTAAAAGCTATTGACTGGTTCATTGACAGTAAAATTTATTGACTAGTTTATGGACCGTTAAGTTCATCGACTAATTTTTTGACAATAAATATTATTGGCTAAGAAAATTTGACTGGGCAATTTTCATCAAAAATGGAAAAAATTTAATTGTTAATTCGATAAATGTGACTCCCGTCCTCGTGTTAAAAACATTTTCGTAGTCGTGCTGAGTTTTTTTTGTCTCCCAATGCAACAACATTCTATTGACCAAAACATTATTTAAAATATCAAGCATTTTTAACTGTAACAGACTCGCATAAGCATTTAATAAGAATTCAGATGTTAGTGCTACTATCAAAATTGCGGTGCTAGTTGCTATAAAAATGATAGATTTGGCATTATATATTCAGTTATAGAAACTGTCAATATATATATTGTTTTCTATATGCGGGATTTTCTTTTGGCACCGAGAGAGAAGGGGGAGGGGGAAGGAAGGAGGAAACAGGGAATTTCAGTTTAAAAGGCGAAGATTAAAAATTTAAACAATATTCGATAGTTGATAATGATCTTCATACTGAAATTCACTAGAGATACTAAGCGAAGAAGAAATTTAGTCATAGTAAAATAATAATAAAAATAAATTCCTCTATTTTGGGCAAAATTATACATGAAAGATATGTAGCCTGAAAGATATGATGTCTTAATAATATTATAATAATTTTTCCCAGACAGCAATGGATAAAGACCTTTATATCTGACGAAGCCCATGTTTACAATGCCAATGTTCTCCGCCAGAGACTCAGACAACGGAACAACAATAATAATCCATGTGAAACGATAAGATAAGTAAGAAAAAGAAAATTAAGTGAACAAATAAATAAATGAAATATAATGAAAATGCAAACCCATAAATTTATTTAGTTTCCTGAATGTGCAGAAATTTCTAATGGAAAGGAAAGCTCGAAAGTTTAACTTTATTCCAACTCACAGAGAAGCTTTAGGAGTCATATACAATTAACAGATTCTCTGAATTTAAGAGTTAAGTTTTTGAAACATTTGTACCATGTTGAGGATAGTTTATATTTAGTGGAAAAGCAATCTACGATTCAGAAATTTCTCTGTTGAAGATAGTCTATATTTAATTGAAAAGCAATCTACGATTCAGAACTTTCTCTGTTGAAGATAGCTTATATTTAATGGAAAAGCAATCTACGGTTCAGAACTTTCTCTGTTGAAGATAGTCTATATTTAGTAGAAAAGCAATCTACGATTCAGGGATTTCGTAAGTGTATTTAAAAATAGTTTATTAATACAAATTCAATTGTATTTATGCATCACAATAAGTACTGATTCAATGTCTAATTCACTACAAACAAATAATACGTTAAAATTCTTGTGTTAAAGAAACAAATAATTGGCAAATTTTATTTTCATTTTTTAAAAAATTTAAATTAAATTGTTCGGAATTACTTTTGTTTTTTTAAATTTCTATCCCGGTAACTCGATACGAATCATTTCCCTGATGATATTTTGATTTATCGGAACTTTATCGTATCTATAAATTACGACCATTTTTTTTTTATTTGGGAGGGAGAAAGGAGTGGATGTGGCGAAAAATGCAAGATCAACCACTGTCTCAAATCGCTCTGTCGCACTGGATTGCCGTTTTTCCTGTTACCACTTCCAATGCGAAATAGTAGCGATCTACAAATATCTCCAAAATTGTAATTTTAAAAGTCAATAAAATAATATCGCTTCTGAAATTGTTTATATCACGTGTGGTGGTCTTAAAATTGACATGGTTTGACACAAGAAAAGCATTTTAGGATTCAATTTACAAGTTGTGAAAAACACATTTACATTTTCTCTCTATACAAATATTCTAACAAGAAAGAGCAATGAATTTATATTCCTCTTTTTTATAGTTAATGGAAAAGAAATACCGAGTATTCCATTGTAGTATTTCTTTGAGAAGCTGCATAGTGCAATTTTGCAAATTGGAAATATTTTCAAATATTCCAAAATGCCATGAAATGGAAAACAAATCCGGGGAAAGGAACAAACCATTTCTATTTTGTATCAAGATGTTGACGATTTGAAAGGCCACTTTTATTTTTATACAATTTTTTCAAAGATTTCTATGCAGAACATGGTTTTAAGACATTACTATAAGAGAGTTACTTTCCTTAAAATTGTGTACTCACGGTTGAAATAAACAAATAGGTAGGTAGGTAGGCAGGCAGGCAGACAGATAGATAGACAGACAGACAGACAGACAGACAGATAGATAGACAGACAGACAGACAGACAGACAGACAGACAGACAGACAGACAATTTCATTTTTTAAGCTGAATTTTTTTAACGAGAAACGAAAGTTTTTAAAAACACGAGATTATTTACTTACTTGCACATTATACGATTATTTCTGCAGGGAATTTCAATATCATTTAGCCTTTAAAATTTTTTAGTACGCGGGAGTGTGTGGAGATTTGAAGTAATAAGCAATTCAGCTAAATAGAAGATTGTAAGCAAATGAAAGATTAGGGATACGGAATTAAGAAGAAAAGGGCTGGCTGTTTCATTATTCTTAGTAAGTTCTCAGGGGCAGGCCCGACGACAGGATTTTCGGGCCCTTGGGCAGTCCTGAGGCCAAGCCCTTCCTTTCCAACTAAAAAAAAAACAAACTTTCCCCAGTTCTTCTTCTTCTTCACAAAAAGATTTCAAAATAGTGGAAAATTAATATACCGGGTGTACCGAAAAACCATTTACATTTAAAAATTCATCGTAAACAAACTACTTATTTAATGTCCGTAATGCTCGCACTGCTCACTGTAGTCCGGGGTTTGGTTCCCTAGGCCATAAGAGGTTCGGATTCCTCGGAAAACAGTAGGTCCCGGCGCAGCATGACCATTGTAGTCTTTGAGCCGTAAAACCACAAAACAAACAAACAATAATGTCCGTAATGCGGTCTTCACAAAATAGGTTATCGAGTGGGGGGTTCAAGCAAACTTCTATAAAATTGAAAGTTTTTCATCAAAGTCGTTTTATATATATATAACGCTGAAATTCATTCTGAACTTTATCATAAAATCACTAGACAAAATTAAAGATAAAACTTTATTAAATGTTGTGTTCTCAGTATCTGAAAACTAAAGCAGTTGTCTTTAGAAGTGTGTCATTTCAGTTTTCAAAGAACGTTTAAGCTTGGGGTTTTGAATTCAATTCCAATATTTTTATGATAAGCTAATATTTTTTTTTTTTTTTTTTTGAGAGGAGAAGAATGCAAGCTCGTGAGCTAAAGGAGCTGTTCCGTGAAGTACATATATTTTATTTTTCTGTGGGGCAACTTAACCCTAAAAAATCTTAACAAATGTCCATTAGGATCGGGCCCTTGAGCAATTGCCTCTATGCCCCCTCTATCGTCGGGCATGGCAGGGGCGCCGCGTGCCGCGAGTCTAGAAATATTGGGAACAATCGCGTCACAATTATGCATAAATATAGAGGAATTTTTCTTGCTTTTTTGTTTGCAAACTCGTCGGTTTAATCATCATCATTGATTGAGCTTTCAATAACATTTTTGATCGATATTAGTGAAATGCCCACTAATTTCTCATGGCACATGCTGGACCTCAAATAAATTTTCACTAATTTTAATTTAGAAAAACTGCGTTCAGCAGATGCAATAGTCACTCTTATAGTTAATAGAATTCTCAATACTACAGGGTGTCTCAGCACCAGGCTTACAAACTTCAAGAGGTCATAGTACTCATCAAGGTGAACGATATTTGTCATAGAACCTAAGGTCTCAAACCACCCACAGCACCAGTTCTAAAACCGTCCAGCATTCACAAATATTTAGAAACAGCGCGTGAAGAGCACCAGATACTACTCAGGTCAGCTGATCAAGTGCATAGCTGATTAGGACAACGCATGTTGCGCTTCTCATGCACTGGTTGTAAATATTTGTGCATGCTGGACGATTTTAGAACTGGCGCTGTGGGTGGTTTGCGACTTTAGATTCTATGACAATTATCGTTCACCTTGATGAGTACTATGACCCCTTGAAGTTTGTAACCCTGGTGCTGAGACACCCTGTATACACAAATTTGGTAGAACCTCATTAAGTCTGGTCGTAAGTAAATACTGTAAAGCTCGGACGGGGGAATGTCACCTATCAAAATATTACTTAAAGCCCCAAGTTCATAAAAAAGGGTCATTCGGTCAATATCACTTGGTGTGGTTTTACCCTTATGTGCAAGTAAGTGTTGCAACTTCATGCATTTATATTTTAAATACTCATAAGTTGCACATTTTGGTGTTGCAACATCAAAAATAAAACCAAAATGTTATTTAAATGTCGGATATTGATGAAATTTTTCGTCCAGGGACATGATGGTTCGATCGAGTAAGGCGTTGAAGAAATTATCATGGAAACGTTCTTCTGGATCACATTATTATTATTACACGGATTCGTCATTTGCTTCATATGAAAACCTTTTGCGGACGTGTTTTCTTCTAACAGGTGTTTTAACTGGAAGAACGGTTTCTTCAGGGCTTATTTTTAGTCCTTGTCTCAATTCTTTAGCTGCTATTTGAGCACTTTGAAAACTAGCCACTTAAAAAAAAAAGACTAGCTCTTTTTAAGGGTACCAATGATTCAATTAGATCTATATTTTGTGATTGCATTAGTTTGCTTGTCAAATTTACTTGTGATAAAATATCATATCAAACAGATAGCATTACAAAAAATTTATAACTTTCTAATACCTTTGCTAAGAACACTGACTCTGGTTGGTATTTTACATTATTTGTTGTCCCAGATACTTCCAGTAATGAGTCACAAACTTCTCCAATTTGTATTTGAGTGCTTTTACACTTTCAATCCTTACTTCCCATCTTGTATCACACAATATGGTTTCACTGTAAGTTTGATATGGTTGAGTGAAATCTGCCATCGTTGAGTTGAGGCCGAAAATAACACACATATTTGCTGTATGGTGCGAACAGGGGCGGCCGACCGGGGACTCCGTTTGGATAACGGCTCCAAACTGAAGTCTAATTCAAATTTTTTTTAAATTGAACGAACAGTAGAAAAACCTCTCTAAAAAAAGACAAGTTTAAAGAAATTTTTAGAGACATCTTTAGAGAAATTCTTTCAGACACTCTGAAGAACTTTGAAGCAGAAACTGAAGAATTCTGAAGCAGAAATTGAAGAACTCTGAAGCAGAAACTGAAAAACTCTGAAGCAGAAACTGAAGACCTCTGAAGCAGAAACAGTTTTTTAGTATAAATTGATGATTTGGCCATATCACTCAATACTGAATTTACACTGGAGCAACCACAGGGAACTTAAAACTCCCTCGGATTTCTTGGGTGTCCAGTTCCGGATAACGAGCGTTATACCAAATTACCCATCCTTCATTCCTTTTTTGGGTTTTCTGAGGCATTCTCATTCCGAAAGCACTGGGGTCTCTAGGTCCAAAAGGATGACATGTGAGTAAAGTGCGTACGCATACAGTATGCCTAAGTAATTTCACGTCGCAATTTCATTACCCAGCAGTTTGGCGTAGAGGGGTATTCGAGGGCCTAACCATCAGTGCCATTAGGGCCCTACGAAGCTAAACAAAAAGGATGGTATTAAAAAAAAAATTCTAAACACGGTATTCTTTGACCCGCGACATCATTTAATAGGCGGCCCTGGGCAGTCGCCTAGTTCGCCTATAGCAAAAGGCGGCCCTGCTTGTTTTATAAAGAAATGTCATTTATCTCTCTCTCTTTCATATATCTGGTTCACAGTGACTTTTGATATTATAGCGTATATATAAAGTCAAAAGAGGTTTTCAAAAACTATAAAAAGTTGATAGAAACTTAAAAGGATTTCAAAAATGTAACTAATTAATTATACATTCGTTTTAAATCTTTGAAATAACAAGAATATCTGAAAAAAATTGCATAATGTAAGATCTTAAAACAGGTTGTTATTAATATTTATCATGCTCCATTTTAAGAGCAAAATAATATAAATAATTTATTACACGCTAGCGAAAGAAGTCTTTTCAATTTTCAGATGTAACATTCACTATTATACCAATTTTAAATTCTTAATTTCTGGAAAATTAAATTTACTACATTGGAATTTTGTTTAAAGCGAGGGAGAACTTTAGAACGTACCTTTGTAAAATTCGGAATAAATAAAATGCAATTCTACTTCCCACTTTATAAGTCACAGTCCTTTTTCTAGCAGTTTAATTTTTTTGTTCATATTTTGGCTTAAGTCTAGTTATGCGACTTGTGTTAATTAAATTTTTGATTAAAAAATATGAAACTATTCATTGTAATTCCTTGATTAAGATCTGAGTAATATATATCATCATCATATTCAACCATTATCTATCCACTGCTGGATGAAGGTCTCTCCAAATGCTTTCCACACAAGTCTATCCTGGGCCATTCGTTTCCACGTCACCCCAACCTGTTTTCTTATTTCATCCACCCATCTAGTTTGAGGACGTTTTCTAGGTCTTCGGTGGTCTCTTGGAATCCAGTTCAGAATTTCTGTTGTCCATCGTTGATCAGTTCTTCTTGCAATATGCCCAGCCCATCGCCATTTCAGCCCTTTTACTTTAACAATGATGTCCTCTACTCTAGTTTGCTCTCTCACCCAAGTGTTTCTTTTTCGATCTCTCCTAGTTATTCCAAGCATGCACCTCTCCATGCTCCTTTGCGTTGTCTGTAACTTTCGTATTGCTCCAACTGTTAGACTCCATGTCTCTGATCCATAAGAGAGGACTGGCAATACACACTGGTTGAAGACCTTTCTTTTTAGACACAAAGGCAATTTCCCCTTCAGGATAAAACTGTTTCTTCCAAATGCACTCCAGCCAAGTTTAATACGTCTGTTGAGTTCTTTCATAATAGAAATAAATGCAAAACAATTTTTATGGTGCAGTTCGATAAAATCATTAACACGATAACACTGCTGATAGCTATTTCGATAGCGTTAACCAGCTACCGTCGTCAGAGCGAATGGCGGCTTCTGTTTATGTCCGTGCTGTTGGTCGGTGTTGCCATCACGTCGGTTGGAAACTTGATTGGGCGGAGGAGTAAAGCGTATTTGGGGACGTCTTCCGTGGGACCTTTAACAGCGGTAACATACCAAACCAATGGGATTCTGCAACAGTAATTCTTTTGCATAAAAAAGGTGATAAAGAGGATTTGAAAAATTACCGACCAATTAGCTTGTTACCTGCTATTTATAAAATCTTCACAAAAGTGCTAACACATCGCCTGCAGAAAAAATTAGATGCAGCTCAACCAAGAGAACAAGCTGGATTTCGAAGTGGATTCAGTACAGTGGACCATATTCAAGTATTAAGAGAATTAATTGAAAGAACACATGAATATGAACTTCCATTGTGTGTGGCATTTATTGACTATGAGAAGGCCTTTGACTCTATTAAAACATCAGCAGTCATCAACTCTTTAAGATCAGCAGACATCGAGGATGTGTACATTGACATGGTGAAATGTGTGTATAAAAATGCAAGTGCAAAATTTCGGTTACATAAAGATACCAAAACTATCAAAATTGGTAAAGGTGTGAGGCAGGGAGATACCATTTCTCCAAAACTTTTTACTTCAGCTTTACAGATGATTTTTCAGCAGATAAATTGGAATAAATAGGGAATAAAAATAAATGGTGAATATTTAGTATCTGCGGTTTGCCTGTTTATAAAATCTTCACAAAAGTGCTAACACATCGCCTGCAGAAAAAATTAGATGCAGCTCAACCAAGAGAACAAGCTGGATTTCGAAGTGGATTCAGTACAGTGGACCATATTCAAGTATTAAGAGAATTAATTGAAAGAACACATGAATATGAACTTCCATTGTGTGTTGCATTTATTGACTATGAGAAGGCCTTTGACTCTATAAAAACATCAGCAGTCATCAACTCTTTAAGATCAACAGACATTGAGGATGTGTACATTGACATGGTGAAACGTGTGTATAAAAATGCAAGTGCAAAATTTCGGTTACATAAAGATACCAAAACTATCAAACTTGGCAAAGGGGTGAGGCAGGGAGATACCATTTCTCCAAAACTTTTTACTTCAGCTTTACAGATGATTTTTCAGCTGATAAATTGGAATAACAAGGGAATAAAAATAAATGGTGAATATTTAAATCATTTGCGGTTTGCTGATGACATTGTTATTTTTTCAACGAACCCATTAGAACTCCAAGACATGGTACAGGAGCTCTCAACTAGAAGTAAAGAAGTTGGACTCAAGATGAACCTACAAAAAACTAAGATCATGTTCAATAATTTCGTAGAGGAAACAAAAATACAAGTTGACAACATTGAGCTAGAAATTGCTGATTCATATATTTACCTTGGCCAGCTGATTTCAATGGATGGCA
>QLNU02015270.1:26576139-26613162 GCA_006491805.2 Dysdera silvatica
GGCTCGAAAACTTTGCACGAAAAAGAATGCGAAAAAGACATAGTGCTTCAGCTGACAGTATGGAGGTTGTCGGAACGTATCGAACATTCAAGTGTGCAGAGAAATTGCAAAAAAGCTAAATATATGTCGGATACATCGGACATGGTGATGCAAGAACATTTTTGTCGATAAAGGAATTACTCCATATGCGTGAATATTAAAAAACGAATATGTTGACCATATTCAAAAACGAACAGGAGCTAGGTTACTAAAAATCAAGCAAAATATTATGGGCAAGAAATTGGAGGGCGCCAAAACTTTTGATGGTAAAGGTAGATTAACCGATAGAGAAACAAACGTGGCCTATTATGGTAATGCCAGAACAGAACACAGCGATAATTTAAATGGCATACTCAAATCAATATAGGCTATGTTTTTCCATACAGGTGCTGATGACAACAACCTAACACGTAAATTTTGTCCCAAATGAAACGAATTATGGTCTGGTTACTAATGTGCTATTGCGGAGAATAAATCATCGGAATTTTTTACTTAAATCAGTCATGAAGAGAATAAAACCAATTTTAAATGACCGTTCTCGTCCCAAATTGTTATCTTGTTGTTTAGGGGTGGGGAAATATAATATCCAAATGAACCGTTGAATTTATTAATTTGGAAGTTCTGCCTGAAGTCAACTGGTTCAGCTAGGCGAATCGTAAACACTGCTACCAATGAAGCAGTTATGCAATTTAATGCGGGTGGAAAAGGGCGTTTGTTCACAATAGGAGCGTGTGGAATTAATTAATCCTGATTTATATGCTGCACATGCCATGAAAATAATGAACGAAAAGCAAATATCATATTCTGTTCGCCGTACCAAAAGTGCTATAAAAACTTGTCGTCAGGTGAAAAGTCAACAAAAGTTAAAGAAAATAAGACTACAGCATCTAAAAGTGGTCCTACATGCTCTGCTGGGGCATTTTAAATGGATTTATGAAGGTATGTTATTCCATGTAGATAATAACTTCAAAGTTAGTGAAGAAATTTTCGTTAAACGTGTTTCTCTCAAGACTGTATATTTCACCCTTGTGCCCAAGATATTTACAACTTCATTTGTGCTCTTATAATGATACATTACCAAAAAAAATATGAAAAATGTAAGGAATTAAACATTTTTATATATATTAAAAAAATAATGGACAAAAAACAAATATCGTATTTGGATCGCCGCTCCAAGACCGCTGCGAAAACTTATAATTAGGTGGAAAGCTAACAGAAGTTGCAAAAAATTAAAATTATAACATCCAAGGAAGATTCCACATTCTCTACTGTTGTATTCTAAACAGGTTTATGAAGGTAGGTTGATGCTAATAGATAATAACTCCAATGTTAACAAATATTTTTCTTTAGACGAGATTTTCTCAAACACAGCAAACTTTGGACTTGCGCGCAAGATATTTAAAAAACTTTTTACACTAGTATAATAAAAATTAGCACACTCTTGTAGCCATGCATAATTAATAAAATGACGAAAAAGATAAGAGATTAAATAATAATATTTTTATCTAGATGCATTTTAATATTGAAAAAATGGCAAATTTTAAAAGTTTTATTTTTTATTGTTTTAAAAAATATTAAGTATCATTATTTTCTTAAGATTTTTCGTTAGTTGAATGCTATACTCATTATTTATCATTTAGCACATTACTTTTGGTAATTAGATAATAACAACCAATTATATTATGCGCGCAAAATGGTATTAAAAATTTTAACGAGCAAAATCTAGTATAATATTTTGATTTATTATAAAAAAATAGCAATACAAAAATACATTTTGTTAATGATTTTAGTAAGCTCATAATACAATAATCCTATGTGCAAATTTTTATTTTTGGATATGTGTTATTTTAAAAGTTATAGAATGTTGAACTTCAGCCTATCAGAAGGCATTTCGTAACACTTAAGGGGTATGTGCCCCCTCCCCCTTAATATTTTCAGGTACAATATTATTGGTGCTTTATTTTATTATTATATTATTAATTTGTTTAATTGTTCAACTGGAATTATTGAACAGAGCAAATCGAATCTAAGAAAGTTGTAAGATGTAACCCAACATTTTTAAATAGTCAGTAACCTAAAATATTCGGCGCGTTTTTATCTTCACACTGTAAATGTAAATTAAGCAGTTATGTCACATTTTCATCTATAATTTAACCTTTGCCCTCCTAAAATACGTCAATTTTGAGTTCAATTTCAAAAAAGAAAGAAATGCAGCTTTTTGGGGAGTTACATAAAAACTTTAACCGGCAAATTTGAAACTAGGAGAGAACTGAAATTAATAACTCTCGTTTTCTGTTAAATTTAAAGTCCAAAGACCGCGCATGATGAAATTGAAAAGATTATGCGGTTTCCTCATAATACAATCGAACCTGCTTAGCTACACACCCATGGGCCCCTCCCAGAATTATATGCTTGAGGGTTCATCCAGGAAAAATTCCAATTGAATGATGTTATTGGATTATAATTTCTTGTGAATTTAGTACTTTTTCCCCTCTTTTTTTTCTCAAGCCAAGGGGCTGCAACTGTACTTCCTTGCAAAACCTTCAGGGCGCCCATGTACACACCTCACAGCTGCACAAATAGCGTAAGTGAACGTATTTTTTAAAACAAACTGGTGTTTTATCATGTAACTTCAACTTGATAAGTGTACAAAGAAATGTTCAAGATACTATGCTTATGTTTCTAGGAAAGCATGGCTGAGCATTCACATCGGAATTCCGAGTACTGCATGGGAAGGAAGTCACGTGAACATTTTGAGTCTTACATGTTCCAAAATTGAATTCATTTGAGAGGAGTTGCTGACCAGCAAACCTCCTTTCTCCGTAAGTATTTTTAAGTTCATCTCCTAATTTATGTTTCTAGGTTTACTTCATTTATGCCGGATAGAAAGGGAAAAATTTCCTGTTTAAAGAGTTTAATCAAAAGTTTGAAACTTACAATTTTTTAAATTAAACTCCATACTTCTTGCCTTTATGGATAAAGTAACGTCGCCATATAATTATTAAAATATATAATGTACATAATTTATAAACGTATAAATAAGAACATGTAATTTAATATAACAGTGATATAGTATTATAAAAATTTAGAGGAAAAGTTCATTTAAAAAAAAAATCCGCTTAAGTATATAAACAGGATATATTTTAAGTATATATTTTATTACTGCTTTCATGTGTACTTACGTAGGTTCGACTGTACTTCCTTTCAGAATAACAATTTAGAAGCACAGAATACTGAAATTTAAAGTACATTTAAAAAGTTCTCGCAGAGCTATAAATTTAGTCCATGGAAATAAGGCAGAACTCTTTAAAGAACTTAGTCTGTCAGGGTTTTCCACTCACCTGGAATGAACCTGGAATTTGGAATTATTAGGGAATTTGGAATTATTAGGGAATTTGAGATAGTCCCTAAAACCAGGGAAAAACGAGATTTTTGGTCAAACTTGGAAGAATCAGAGAACTGTTCCTAACTTCTGCTCTAAGTAGCTAAATTTCAAGAGAAAATGGTGATGATGGTGGTATTGTGCAAAGAATTAATGAAAAGAGTGGCCACCGAAAGGGAAGCCTGTAATCCCAGACAGGTTTTAACATAATTGGATTGGATATTGTCCTTCGTAGCTCAGTGGGTAGAGCCTCCGCCCGGCAAGTGGAAGGTCGTGGGTTCAGGTCCCACCGAAGGCAGAAATATTTATTTTCTTTCGAACGTTTCACCATCTAATCACGCCATACCATCGGCGTTGGTATCACTACGCCAATAAACGTTGATTGATATTATTGTTTGAAAATAACTTGCAGGCGATTGGCGAGGGAATTAGTTCGGAAAAACCTGGATAAATCAGAGAATTTTTCTACAACGTAAGTGGAATCCTGTCTGCCTACAACTTTTCTTTCAGTAACAGGAAGACGTAAGCATTGAATGAGCAAAGACGGAAAATTTATTAAGAGAACGCGCAGTGACTAATTATTATCTATTTAAATTATTTCAGCTTGAATTGCAGGTAAGCATCTGTGACATTCACACCCGAAGTCTAATAAAATTCGAAAACAAGGCTACTTCTAATATTATATAAAGCTAACGATTTTTATTTCGAATAACGGTTTCATAATACTAATTTAAATATTTAATACTAATCATAACGTATAATTTAGTTGATAGTGAGAAATTATATGTCATTATCAACATATAATTTAATTGAAAATAAGCAATTTATTAATCTTTAAAATAGTCATATATTGATAAATATAATCCATGGATTATTAACTATGAACTATAACTATGCATGTAATAAAAATATAAAGTACTGATTCTATCACGTTCTGATTAATAAAACAAAATAAATACTTTGGTGAATACGGTAGGTATAGTACTATGACATGCATATACAATAGCTATAGTAGTACTATAGTAGTATGAATATACCTATATAGTAATTATATCTTTAATTTTGATAGTTTAGATAGGAAAATAGTTATTAAAGAAAACCTTTTAAAATGCATCAAGTTATTATTATTTATTAATAACTTTCCATTTTAACAAATTATTATTACTTTAACAAATATTATTATTTTACAAATTATTTTTATTTTAAAATTGTTATTATTAACAAATTGTTATTATTTACAAATTATTATTGTTTTAACAAATTATTGTTTAAACAAATTATTTTTAACAAATTATTGTTAACCAAATTGTTATTTTAACAAATTATAATTATCATTATTTTAACAAATTATAATTATCATTATTTTAACAAATTATCATTATTATAACAAATTATCATTATTATAACAAATTATCATTATTTTAACGAATTATTATTACGTATTAGTGTAAAATTACAGTGGACTTCCTCCCATTTTTGTAGAAATATGCTCTTCGTTCGCATATTTACAAATACAGTAATTTCTCCCATTAAAAACATTCAAGGGATGGGAAATGTCGTTAAACAGAAATTAAGATGGAAATCGGAATGTGTGTAGTGCGTGCTAGAAAGCAATTGTCGAGGCCGCAAATCACAGTCGTTAATGAGAAATAGACGCTAATTAGAATGAAGTTATTGTGAAAGATTATAGTGTACAATATTTAGTTTGTGCAAGGTTTGAATTTTTTTATTTTATAACCAATTTCTACATAAGACTGAAAACTAATTTGAATTTTAAAATGGCAAGCCAGTATGGGGAAGAGAGCGTATATCACACACAGATCTACTTTATGTCATTCTGAAGTTTAGCCCTGGAAAAGTCTGTTTGACAACACCAAAATTGCGAAGAAGATTTGCTTGAAATATCAATCCTTTGCTTCTTTGAATTTTGTCTCTTGCAACGCCAAGAAGTGTTCTCGAGTTAATTTCGCCCGAAGCGCGGAAAGGAATCTTGTCAGGAATATTCGAAGAAATTTACGAGAGTGGATTTGGCGGGTAAAGAAGTATTCTCGGCCTGGGAGTGGGGAAGAGAGGCAGCAAGGGTGAGGTTTTAGTGGCTTTGCCTTAACTATGGGAGATAAAGTACGGAATGAAATTATCGCCATACATATTACTAAGATAATATGAATGTATTGGATAATAAATAAACTAGTTACGTTACCATTACTGAATTGGTCCGAATTATTCTTTGAGCTAAGCCTGTTCACTTAGCAACGGCAAAGTTTAGGTAATAGGAAAAGACGGACTTAAGCCTGTGGATTGTATTGACAAGGAGAGCGAAAGATAATAATAATTATTACTATCAGCGATACATCCTGAAGAAGAATATAGAAAATGAACAATGCAGACAATATAATTTAACATCTAAAACAATACATCTAACAGCAGGTTGTAAGATAATTGCTCAAACGGACTATGAATACCATCACGACCAAGTGGCAAAAATAATTCGCCAAAAGCTTGCTGTCAGAACCAAGCTGATAGCCAACATGAACTCTTACTGCAAATACGAACCGGAAACTATACTAGAGAACAAAATGCGCAAATTGTACTGGGATAGGGCTATTGTAACGGACAAGACGACACCACCCAACAGACCAGACATAATCCTAATTGACAAAACCAGCAAAACCACACACACATCACAGACATAGCAATACCCAACACAAATAACATTCAGAACACATACACCACAAAAATGACTAAATACCAAGACTCCGAGCAGGAAATCAAAGATATGTGACGCATGGACAAGGTAAACATTATCCCTCTTGTCTTCTCAGCAACAGGTATAATATCAACCACACTCCAAATGAACTTGGAGACTCTTGCAATTGACCCCAACACATAATATTCAGATGCAAAAAGCAACAATACTGAACACCTACCGAACAGTCAGATAATTTTTAAACCTGGCACCAGAATGAAACATACAAAAATATTTTCATACTGAAGGTAGACTTGAGAACTTGGCACCGCCCATCTTAAGCCTAATCCGCCAAGTGCGAGAACACACACAAAAAAACAACAACAATAATAACAATTAACAACCTACAACCTATAAACTTCTTACTAGTACTATTGCCAACTCAATCCATGAATACTTGTGGAAACATGAACTCTTCCCATTGGAACAAAAAGGTTAATTTAAAAACTTCCTAAAAAACTAGACATTACTGACATAACGACAACAGACCTACAAAAAAAACCGCCTTACTGGGCACCGCCTATATTTTAAAAAGATATATGGACATTTCTCAGATTTCTCGTGAGACTTGAACTGAATCAAGAACTCCAGATCAAGAAAATAGTGATTATCTCCTTGATGCTGTGATGCTGTGTAATACAACAATGTTAAACGGACATAACAATAATAATAATATTAATAATAATAATAAAATTATTGCTATTGGTAGGAATGCGAAAGAAAATAGAAAGAAAAATATGTAAAGTGGAAAAGATGGAAATGAGAGGAGTAAAAGTAACGGAAGTAGGAAAACAAATTAGAAAAAGTTAAGGAAATAAAGTTAAAATTAGAAAAACAGGAAGAAAACAGAAGAAAAGTAAGAGTAACAAAAGCAGAAAAATAAGTTTAAAAAAGTTAAGGAAGTAAAGTAAAATTAGGAAAACAGGAAGAAGGTTAAATAAAAAGAAAATTAAGTAGAAAAGAAGAGAAAGAATAAGTAAAATTTACCAATAGCATAAGAAAAATATCTCGACGTTTCGAGAAATACTGTTTCTTTTATCAAGCGAAGTGATAAAGGGGTACGGGATAATAATATGAAAGGAATAAGTGATAAAGGGATAAAAAGGCATTGAGTATTTCGTTCGATAAATGGAAATGTAGTTTTCGAAACGTCGTAATATTTTTCTTCTGCTGTTTGGAAGTTTTACTTATTCTTACTCTTTCTCTATTCCTATTTAATTTTGTTTTTATTTAGCCTTAAACTTAATACTTTTTGACACCCATGTTTGAGCTGAACTAAAACTTTTTTGGCATAGGAGAAAAAATACATTGTCCCCGACTTGGATTCGAACTAGGATCTCTCCGTTGAATCCGTGCGCCTTAAATTTGACCCGTTAAAAAAAAAAAAAACTGTGCGCCGTGATAGGCCATCGAAGACAAGAAGATCGCTTTCTCCTTATTTAAGGTTGTAAGATATTATTACCATTCTCAGGGCTAACACACAAAGCCTCCAGGGAGAGATTTTGGTGATTTTTTGTAGGAAATTTATTAAACTTAATCATTCTTGATATATTATTAAACCTTCTCCATTTTTTCCTAACCTTACTTGACATCCTTAACTTTTCTAATTTATTTTTCTGCTTTCGTCACTCTTACGTTCTTTATTTCCATTTTACTTCTTTACTTTACTTATTTTTCTTTCTATTTTATTTGCTTTCCTTCCTTTTTTCTTTTATATTCCGATCATTGATAAAATTTTACTTATTATGGTAAACTCTGGTCAATCGTTGTATTCTTTTGTAATAATAATAATTCCTTTTATTTATTCTTCATTTGTGCAGTCATAATGCGTTGCACCGTATGACAACTAGTATTGCAAGAGAGAAGTGTGATATTGAATACACGCTACTGCACTCCTGCAAATTACAGCCAAATGTTATAATAACTTTCGGTCTCATTACAAGTGGTGGCAGCGGTGGGATTCGAACTTAAGCCTCATTGAGACTAGAGACTAAAACCAGGTAGCATTGCATATCTTACACGAAGGTTGTTTCATCTCTAGTGGAAAGTGCAATCCTTAAACAAACTAATGAATTTTTAAATAGAATACTATTATATCTTTATCCTTCTGTTTATTTTAATGCATGTCATGTAATATTTTATATCTGTGTTGTAGTTTATATTCCTCGTTAACCACCTGATAGTTGCCTGAAAATCTATGATAAAGTCAGCGTCAGTATCTGCATCTTGGATAACTAATAGTCTTGAATTTGCTGCCTCCCTACAATCTTAATTTCGGTGTTAAAATTATTAGCCTTTGCGACACTATCAGCGAAATATCAAGTATTTCACTTTATCTACCAATCTAGCCCCCATTGGGCCTACTAGACCCATCTGCTAAAATATCGAGCCATATATTTTTGGAAAAATTAATGTAAATAAGCGTCAAAGATCATATTTTCATCGCAATGGCGACTTCTATATTTTTTTATTTTGGCTTTTTTCTTATGTTTTTTTAACGATTCAAATTAGAATGGTAATTTCTTAAATGATTAGTGGGGAGTTGATGCTAGTGTTTGAAAACTTTAAAATTTGTCATTATTTTGCTCATAATTTAAGATTATATACACTGCTGTTTATACTTTTATTATAGGTAGTAATAACCATGGACTTTGTTGACCAGTCATACTCTGCTTTCTATATTAAATAAATTTAATCTTATTCTATTAATACGTAACCGCCTTTATGCCAGCTCCATATTTCTTTCACCTATGCAATTTTTTAGCCATTCAATATTTCATTTAGGTATCATTTGTTTTGTGGGAACAATCTCTAAGTGTGTCAATGAAATTTTGCAGCTCACATATCGGATATCCCGTAAGTTCGTGAACATTTCAATAATTCATAAAAATTAAACGAATGGATATATTACACTCCGGTGTGCATGAAAATGAAAGGGAAGGAGGAGGATCTTTCCCCAAAAAGAAAAAGTTTAAATTTTTAAACAACGACCACTTTATATCACATCACCAGAGACGCAGTTTCTCGTGAGCACAAGAAAGATTAATCATCAGTGATTGCAGCAAGGCATGGCTCCCTCGATTTTCAGACTTGATATCTGTGGTAGTGGGGCTATTTAAAATCCCAAATGGAATACCTGAGAAGCCCATCTTCTTTAGTGCAGTTGAGAAAGCCATTTGCTGCGGAGTCGATGACATCCACTCAAGTATATTGCAAGTTGCAATGTGCCCTATTCCCAGCGGCATGACGCAATTGTGGTAACGAACACATTGAATATTTATTATTGTGATATGTGTTAACGGTGTACTGCGTATAAATTAATAGTTTTTAATATCATTTAACGGTGACAGATTGTCTTACAGGCCTTAGATCGAAAGAATAGACTGGGACCATTACAGAAAGTAACCTTCTCCATATTTAGTCAGTAAATCATGAGTTTTTCTTCAAAGTTCCTCATCTTCAGTATTCAAATTTCCCAATGATGAAAATTTGTAAATAAACAAGATTAAAATAACGCTTAAACAAATAACAGCAGGCCCCCGTTGGGTTCCAAAATCGCAAGGCCTTAGGAATACCTTTAACGACAGAAAAGGTCATGTTGGGTCAGGTCGTACAGTTTTCCGAGAACTTTTTTTGCACCATTGGAAGTCAAACCTAGGTTGACGGCATATTAAGTTTACCACTGCACCACCACCACAGAGCCCTAGGCCCCTCTCTCTCTTTCCTTCCTCTTTTTTTTGATGATAAACTTACTATTGGACTCTTTTATCTGTTTCTTTAATGAAGAGGAAAGGTCGTTCCTAACGTTGGAATTTGTATTAAAATCCTTGATTTTTCCATCCACCATAAAGGCAACCCCGTGCAACCACTCACTGAAATTTTCAACCGAGCAACTATATTTAAGAGCAACTTTTAGGATAAATGTACGAATTTCTTCCAGGAATCTTTTAATTAAAAATTCGGTACTGAATTTTTTATTGGGGCGGTAGTTGGCTCCTTTTTTTCAAAAGATTACGAAAAGCATCATTTCTGAAAATTCTAAGGTCACCTGTAATGATATGTCCGAATTCTTTATCGATGAAGTCTTTATATTACTTTTCTTCACAGAAACAAACATCACATTCGATGTCCAGGTTTTTGCTAAACTGATTGTAATTGCAAAGAGAACATTTGAGTGCTCTTTCATATTTAAATGTAATTTGTATATTGCAAACGTCTTTTAGAGGAAAGCAGTAGTTGTTTTCGCATACGATATATATAATTGAAACCAATCTGATAAAAAAATTTGTTTGGGAAGCTGATTACGCAATACTCTCTTGGCTGCTGATGAAAGCTTGTTGTTAGAATATTCCTATTATGGCTAAGTGATAATTTAAATTTAACAAGATCTTTAAGTAACACTTCAAGCTGTATATTTTTAAATCGGGAAGTCATGTTTTCAAAAAAAAGTACTTTAATTTTTTGTTTCTAAGGGAAAAAAAATAAGTTTTTACATTCCCAGATGACATTGGAATAGAAGAGTTTTTCATCGACACCTTTTTGTCCAGAGGAGAAAATCCTGTAAATCAAAGCTCTTCTTTTTCAATTCCTTCTATTAGCTCACACTCTCCCTATATATATCTTGTTCAAATTTTCAATCGTTAATAAAATACTTTCTATCCATCCAATCAAGTTCAAATAAATTTTTTTAAACTTGTAGTGGATGACACTTGATGTTAATACAGTTTTTTCAAATATTAATTCATTAATTAAATTTAAATGAATTTTTTTTGCTTTCCTTTGGTGTATTTGGCGATTAATGCTTGCCGCCAATTACAGCCAAATGTTGCCAAATGTCGCCAAAATTGCTTTTCGCAATTTTTCCCTTTCTTCCCTTTTATTTGAGCAGCGCATTGAAGGAATTGACTTTAAAAAAAAATTTTTTTATTATACTTGTTAATCTACCGCTCCCCGCTTTCCTCTATTGCAAGGTCTTGTGGTAGAAAAAATTTTGCAGATATTATAAATACACCGATTTTCCAACTTTCTGCTGAAGTTCTCGCCGTTGAAAAAGCTATTTAAACCATATGGGTAGATGGCGAAAAGAGCTGCAATAAAAAGATTTTCTTGTTGTATCCTATAAATTTCATTTTCGACGGTCTTAAGGATTGTCATGCAGATGTTTTCAAAAGAATGTGCTTAAAAATGCGTCAGTTCGAAGTCTTTCTATTCACAGGTTTTTCCGAAGTTTTTTGCATCGGAGCTGTGACCATTTATTCTGATGTTAAGTTGGTTCCCAGTCTGACCAATGTAACGAAGTCCACATTCCTTGCATTCAATGCAATATACACAGTCACGTTGTTAGCAGAATTTAAAACCTGTATATCCTATTTGGCTACATTGGCCACGACACAGGTTTCGCACCTTTTATCGGTACAATGTATAAACTTAGGCAGCTTTTGGTAATGAGTAGAAAGTTCTTTAATTAACAGTTGTAACGGTAGCTTATTAATCGAACCGGCCCCCGCCACAAGGTTTATCATTTTCATAAATTTTATTCGTTTTAATTCGGCTCGTTTTTTGCTCCTGAAATGTCGTGAGGCGTGGAATTTTTTTAGCTTAAGCTACTTTCCATACAGAAACATTCCATTGCTGAAGGACCACGTGCTTGGAGCCTCCCTTGAAAAAGTTCCTACACGTGGAATCCCGTTTTTCATTTTCCATTTATTATGCTATGTTTGTCGAATTCTCTCCGTTTCTTATCTCAAATTGCTTGTTTTTACTTACTGACTCTATTTTTGTATTTCCTATGAAGTTGCTAAACTTATTGGCAGTGAAAAGTTTTACTAATTTATTGTTATTCTGTTTTTATTTTTTATTTTTAATGTTTTTACTGTGTTTCTGCTATCTCTATTTCTGTCAATTTCCTGTCATTTCAATTTTACATAACTTTCTTACATTTTTAAAACTACTACTACTACTACTACTACACACACACACACACACACACACACATATATATATATATATATTATTCTCCTTCTCACGCGAAATTGCTCACATATATATAGCCCTGCGGTGGCGCAGTGTGGTAACGCGTTCGCCTAGTGCGCCGTTAACTCGGTTTGACTCCCAATGGTGCAAAAAATGCTTACTCAAAGATCTCATAAAGATCGCATTTCTCACTGTAGTTCGGGGGGTTGATTCCCTAAGCCTGAAGAGGTTCAGATTCCTCGGAAAATTGTAGGTTCAGAGGTTCGGATTCCTCGGAAAACAGTAGGTCCCGGTGCAGCATGACCATTATAGTCCTTGAGCCGTAAAACCACAAACAAACAAGCTCATATATATTTTTTTTATTATTTTTTTTTGGCATGGTATTTTTGGGTATAAAAAACAACCCAGTATAGGGCATATGCAAATTTAGTAACAATGTTTCGAGCTTGGTAGAGGTATGAGAAGTTAGAGCGAAACGACGTGTTTCATATAAACGTTGTTGTTCCTCGTTAGGAATCATTTGCAGAGTTACCAATTTACGCTGCAATTGATTGTTTAGAAGGAGTGCCGCTTATCAGAGGAAAATATTTTGCAAGTTAAGAAATGAAGGGAAAAATTGGAGAGGGACGGTAATTAGTGAATGGAATTTAATAGGTTTTGCCACGTATTACTTAAGTTAGGCGCAGATCCATGGTCATTAACGAGCTTGTTTGATTTTTCGTATATATACAGGGTGTTTCAGCATCAGGGTTGCAAATATCTAGGAGAGGTATGGTACACCTAGACGAACAATATTTGTCATAGAACCTAGGGTCGCAAACCACTCACAGCGCCAGTTCTAAAACCGTCCAGCATGCACAAATAGTGACAACCAGTGCATGAGAAGCGCAAAATGCGATGTCCTAATCATCTATGCACTTGAGCAGCTGACCTGAGTTTTATCTGATGCTTTTCAATGCACCGGTTGTGCACGGTACGCTGGTTTGTTTTAGAACTAGCGCTGGCGACCCCAGTATTCATGACAAACATTGTTCGTCTAGGTGAACTCTACCCCTCCTAGATGTTTGTAACCCTGGTGCTGAGACACCCTGTATATATAGAAAATGCATATGGAAAGCTTTCAACAAATCTAACCCTGAGGGTGATGTAAGTTCTTCTGACGTCTTAATAAAAAAATTGGCAGTAAATTTGTCATTAATTTCTGTCATACTAATGTTTTCTCCTAGATACTTCGATTCCTTCCGTGTTCGAGCTTCCCGAATCTGGATATATCCCGTTTCCTTTTTTTTCTAAAAGTAGCGTTTCAGACTTTCTTTCCCCTTTTGATTCTTTTTTTTTTCCAAATTCAAAGACGACATTTCTATTTTCCAACGCTGGAAATAAACCATATTTTTCGTGAATACAATTTGTAATACATTCAACAAACTAAACTATTTTTTAACAGATTTCGTCTAAATATTTATAAAAATATGGTAAAAAAAGCTCCATTTTTTTCAAAATTCGTCCGTTGCACTTCAGAGTAAATATAAGATATATATTTATAGAAGAATAATCATAATATTTAACCATAAAATTAACCATATTAACCACTATTAACCATAAGACTAATCATAATTTTAAGTTTATTGAAGCTTGTACGATTTGTTTATCCAGATTTCCTTTATAGTTAAAATTTCTGGAAGCGCTCTATATTTATGTGTAATGCAACAGCTTTGTTAATGACAATAAATCTACTCCTAGATTCAGTAATACGTCGAAAACCCTATCAAATTCCACTCACTAATAGTCTCCTCCCTTCTCGATTTTCAAAGTATTTTCAGCAAATAATTGGCGCTGATGTCGGTAAACCCCCAATGATGTGAAACGACAAAACTCTACCCGTTCACATGCGGTTCCTTCCTATCGATAACTAATGAAGGAGAGCAGCGTCTGTCTGCAACGCGTCGAATCTTTCTACACAATCACACCTAAAACTGCAGTCTACAGGACGAATTAGTTACAAATTAGTTGCAAATTCAGGACAAATTGGTTACAAATTTAGGACAAATTGGCTACAAATTCAGGAAAAATTAGTTACAAATTCAGGACAAATTGGTTACAAATTTAGGACAAATTGGTTACAAATTTAGGACAAATTGGTTACAAATTTAGGACAAATTGGCTACAAATTCAGGACAAATTGGTTACAAATTGGCTACAAATTCAGGACAAATTGGTTACAAATTGGCTACAAATTCAGGACAAATTGGTTACAAATCTTGTATGGTATCTTCAGCTTTATATTTGCTTTGCACATCATCGGTTTTATTTATTTATTTATTTATTTATTTATTTATTTATTTATTTATTTATTTTGCGAAGTTTTACACATTTCTTTACCTTTTGCATCTATTATACATTTTTCATTACATACACATATATATATTTTCACTTTTTGCCTGATTTTTTCAGGTATATTTTTTATCACATTTTTTTGCTAGGAATTTTAATTAAAATTCGCTGAATTATGATAATACCTTTACTTCATCATTATTTTTTGGTAAACATCTGTGGTATTTATTTTTAATTAAGCTTTATTTTGCAAAATAGTGCATTTTTTATTTCCATTCCAATTCATAAGATTCTTTATTGAAAAAATATGATTAATAGTCATAATCATACGATTTTGCTTTTGTTCGAGTTAGTGCAGTATGGAGAGGGACGTATCGGTTCGTAATGTATCATTAGTTGCAGCCAAGGGCAAATCCCAAACAAAATTTGAGTTTATTGGGCGCAAATCTTTAAAAGCCAATTTTGGCCTACTCGGTGAAATTCTTGGCGCAGTATAGCCCAGATGCTCTTGCGCCATAAAACATCCAAACATCCAATCCAATCCATGAAATTCGTTGGTAGGTAATACGTACTTCCGCATAAAAACCGCCAACGAAGGAAAAAGCGAGCAGAGGCAATGGTACGGTCATCGCGAGTGGCGTGTTCACATACTCGCACTGCCCACTTCCATGCTCACTGACTGCCATGGAAGTGGGCTGAATGTAAACGAAGCATTACTTCAACAATCAATAACAATTGGGTAAATGTAAAGTGCAAACTTGTTTTTCTTACAGAAAGTGAGCTGCCTCTACAACGACCCCCGCCCCGTAAATGTTCTTTGTAGTTGCCTTGTTGTTTGATTATCTTGAACGGTTTGATGGCTCTGCTATGTTGGAGAAAAACATTATTGTTTACGTCCATAGAGGAATTTATATTTCCTAACTTTGCTTATAAAATTAAATACCTGTTAGGAAAAAAAATAAATGTATTTTACAGCGCTAATGCGTAAAAAGCTGTAAATTTACTGCAGGATTAGATGTTTTGTTTGTTTGTTTGGCTTTTTTATGGCGCAAGAGCATCTGGGCTATACTGCGCCAGGGATTAGATACAAAAAACATTTTCAGTATTATCTAAAGAACCTCATTACGCGTAAATCTATAGGTTGTCTGCACAAACGATATTGCTCAATTCGGAAGAAAAAATTGGGCTTTCGTTCACATATTAACTCCCTTTGGTAAAACATAACCCCTAACCCCTAGAATAAAGAGAAAAACACTCTTTTAATTGACCCGGTCTCCTCCTTTGTTGATAGAGAGGACCTGTAAGAAACCCATTTATATGCTTACTGATCATCTATCAAAGTTGGTTTATAATACGGAAAAACATGTTCGCTAATCCATATTGAAAGATCGGGGAAAATGTAGCTCATCTCTTAAATTAGACGTAATCGAAAAAATGTCGTTATTATGGATAAGAGACAAACAAAAATAGATGTAACAGATAATTTTCTAACCATATAATGGATATAGCACTATGTAAAATACATTAAATGTTAATATAAACGTTATAGAACGTATCGAATGTCTCTACATGTTTCGGAGAGTCATCGCTATCCGTCCTTAGAAATAGACCGGAGCGAATTCCGACTGAACACAGAGTGTTGCCATTTCATGATATTGTGTTGGCACTTCATGCTACTCTTATTGTTTTGGCGCAGCGCTTCCTACCAGTGGAAAACGTTGGAAGCAGGGAAATGGAGAGAAAATGATGAGGGGGTGTGGGGGCTTTCCAAGAAATGCTGAGGACGTAGATTGCCAGGTTGATTACCCTATGCACCCCAATCCCGACTTTACGATTGTTGATTTCTTTCAACCATTTTTAGACGCTGCGGTGGCGCAGAGATTACGCGTTCACCTAGATTGCCGTTAATCTGGGTTTGAACACCAATGGTGGAAAAAAAAAGACGCTAACCGACTTACTGCTCACTACAGTCCGAGGGTTGGTTTCCTAGGTCACGAAAAGTTCCCATTCCTCAAGGAACCTGTCGGTCCACTTCCCTACACTGGTGTAACAGTGACGTGTTCACAGTGACGGATTTAGAGAGAGAGACTGACTGACTGACTCTGATTCACTGATTGACCGACCTATTGACTGACTGACTGACTGACTAAGGCTGAAGCCTACTGCGGCAAATTTTAGACGAAAAATTTGCAAAAGTGGGGACTGAATTTTTGGTGGCCAACTGAATAAATAATTTTGAATTGCCACGTTTATAGGCGTAAGTAGACATTGGCAAAGGGAGAGATGCTATGGGCGTCGCCTTGAGAGAGAGAGAGAGAGAAGGAGGATGGGGGGCTTAAAAGGCGCCAAATACGCGAATACTGGCGATAAATTTGAAATAATCGCCAGGTGCGTCATACTAAGAATTTAACAAAAGCGTCAAAACCTAAATTGTGCTTCTAATTGCGTTTGGTAAGAGTAGGCGGCATAGCCTTCGAGTGGCAAAATCGTAAATCTACCTATGTCTTTTAATCTATCTCCCAATGGTATAGTGCAAGGCGTGCCGATTTTTTGCCCACCGTAGCTCGTGTTTTGATTTTCTTTCTGACGGTACAGGTGTGAATTCCTGAGGAAGACTGTAGGTCTAGGCGTAGCATGACCTTTGTTGTTCGTGCATCTTAAAAATCATAAACAAATCTGAACCATTTTTGAATAGTCCATTGAGCCGCAGTGTATCTTGACTGCCATGAGCCTCAGCATCTCATCACAACTCGATGTGCTGAGGCTCATCTCAACTACCATGAGCCTACGAGGTAGCACATCAAGTTCGACCACCCAGTGTCGTGAAGGACAATTATCCAACCTTTTTCAAAGTCCAAAATTTCCCTGTATTTCCTGGGAGCATGAATTCTAGATATGTCAGTAAAGTTACCCTTTCGTTAAGATTGTTTTTTTTTTTAAGCTTAAAACTTGTCTATTTCAGAGCAGTGCGCAAGATATTTCAGTTTTAAATCGCCGCTTTGTAATTTATACGAGTTTTTGCCCGGAAAAATTTTTGAATTTTTTGAAATTTTAATTATTTGCATAAGCCATCTTGGAGTTCATAAAAATTAAACATTTTTCAAACCCATTTTTAAACAAATGTAACCGTCATTTTTGCAGTTACCGCAATGTCAATTTTAAAAAGCGCATCTTGCAACGAATTTGCTAACAGTTGGGTGCATTTAAACTAAAAAGTTAGGACGTGTTTAAAAAAATCAACTCACGACAGATGGTAATTTTTAATTATGTCAAAGAAGATTCGTTCCATAAATAGCGAATATAATTTGAAAGACATAAACTATCAGAAATGCTTATCTCCAATTAAATCAAGCCAAATAATTATAAATTATAAATAGAATATATCGATATTGTTATTTACCATATCGAATAATAAATAATATATAGATGGTGTAGTTCGGATATTTTGTTAAGTGCGAAAATTGGACTTCCAAGACACAGGCGTAGGCAGAAAGTTTATAAAGGGGGGGTTATAGGCTCAATGGGGGTTACAGAGCTACAACTCACATATTCCTATGTTAAATATACAAAATTTCATTGCAATGGGGGGTTACAACCCCCATCAACACCCCTTACTTATGCCAGTGTTCTGAAACAGCGCAAGTTAAAAGCTTACTTTCATATAACAATTTCTGCCATCTACGCTTAAGCTCAAACTAGAGCTTTATGCATAAGAGAAAAGGAGACATCGCCCTGACCCAGAGTCGAACCGGTGACCCAACGTATGACCCTTTGTTCCGTAACCTACTGGGCCATCAGGACAGGAAGGATGCTCCTTTTTCTCCACATATAAGGTTATATATGAGGAATTACTATTTTCCACAAGGATAACACCGTTGCCAAGGGGTCAACATAAAAAGCCACCAGGATAGATCAAATCAGCAATTACCTCTGTAGGTCAAATCAACAATTACCTCTGTAGGTCAAACCAACAATTACCTCTGTAGGTCAAATCAACGATTACCTCTGTATATCAAATCAACGATTACGTCTATAAGTCAAATCAACAATTACCTCTGTAGGTCAAATCAACAATTACCTCTGTAGGTCAAATCAACGATTACTTCTGTAGGTCAAATCAACGATTATCTCTGTAGGTCAAATCAACGATTACCTTTGTAGGTCAAATCAACGATTATCTCTGTAGGTCAAATCAACGATTACCTTTGTAGATCAAATCAACAATTACCTTTGTAGGTCAAATCGACAACATTTGTTCGTGTTTTTACGGCGAAGGAGCAGAAAAGGTCTTGCTGTATCCGGACCTATGATTTTCCGAGGAATCGCTGCTAAGGGGAGCCAATTCTGGGCTGCGGTGGGTGGAAAAACGGTACTCGTTCTGTGAACGTATCGGTAGTTGAAACCAGGTTGATGACCAGACAGACGAGTACGTTATCACTACATTACATAGGGCAGTGGATCCAGTGGATAGAAAAGGGAAGGGCTCAAAGGGCTTAGCTCCCCCCACTGGATATCAAAAGACTTATTTTCCCTAACGCCGCATCATATGATCTTCTTTAAAGATTCTCGAGTTCTACCGCATGGTTTTAGAATTGATATATCGTTGTCGTGAAATGGCGTAGGAAGGGGGCTCAGGGGCATCAAGCCCCCCCCCCCAAATGGACATCAAAACACATTATTTTTTTTTCCATTTCATCACATAATATTCTTTAAAGCCATTTGAGTCCTCCCACCCCAGGAGAGTGCTTAGGACGTTAGCGGTCCTGGGGAAACAGATTTTAGCGGCCCTCAAATCGGACTCAATCATTATCGGAAGTGTCGAAATTGTTTACTGGTATACAAATTTGGACGATAATTGTCATAAAAACAATAAAAACATAAAAAAATTCTACAATGTGAGCATTTTATAAATGAATTGTTCGAACAACTGATTTTCTTTGTCTAATATCATCTGGAAAACAAATACCATCTACATTTTCAAAAACGCTTCTTTCGTTTGTTAACTTTGCAACAAACCAAGAGTACTGTAATGTATTCTTAAAAGTTGGCGCCGAAAGTTGATTATAAATAAGTGAATGGATATTCAAAGCATCTATATGCTCTCGTGTTTAAATGACTATTTTCTTATAAGATTTCAACACAATTTTGTAACCTTTTAATGAAATTTTTTACTTGACGGAAGAAGTGCACATAACGAGGTTAACAGTATAGGTTACAATGAGGTGGAATTACTTCAAAAGTCGAAGAGGTGTCGTCATTTGTAAAAACATTAATAAAGTGTGCTGGATCTACTTAACTACATAACAGGCTACACCAAAACTTTTTAATAATCAGCAATTAAAATTCGAGTAGAAATTATCACTGGCAATAAGCGTACAATTAACTTAATTACATAAATATGAATTTTATTAAAGTAAGTTTATGAACAAAATCCGATTGTAAGCAAAGTATTTTTACTAATAAAAATACATAAATAAATATGTAAAAAGGATACATATTAACAACCGATTTCCGCGGGCATCGAACGCAAAACACTAGACTGGTCGCTTAATAATTATGCAACCGATTGGCTTGCGGAGGATGTCGTATTTTAAGCTCATATATCGGATGCAAAATCTTTAAAAATGCATATCTTCGAAAATAATGCGCATTGGCACGAATGCCGAGACACGTATTTCCTTATTTCGGCTATACTTTCATCAAAATCGACGGAGCACTCACTGTGGGGTTCCCCTTGTTTGTCTTACTTATACTGAAGTCTGTCGTGTATAGCATGAACGTTCATATGAGTAATTCTAGTGGGGAACTGAGAAAAATTATTACCTTCTTCTCAAGGCTGTCAAAAATTTTAGTGAATGTATAAGATACTAAAATGCTACAAAAATAATTGATACTGCTTGACAATTAGTAATGAGCTAAAAAGTACCTTATTTTAAAACCTACTTGTAAAACCTTTGAAACTAAATGCATAGCAGAATTAGGCAAATAAAATTTTTGAATAGCCAGGTAGAGGCATCGAGCCCCCTTCCCCCACATGGGAGCCCATGGTATATAGTGACCACTTGTCTATGATGACCATTGCAGTCCAGTCCCAAAGGTGGTCGCTTTAGACAGGTTCTACTGTATATTACATTTGTAATTAGCATCTTCTTGTAACAGAGCAATGGGATAATTTGAACTACGCATTAATAACTATTATAAGGTAATAAAAACACAAAGCAGTTTTCCTAAAAAACACTTCTGGATTAAGAGACCGAATGGAAAACGATCAGAATGAAGAAAGTGATTTGATAAAATAATTGAGAATAGTTAACGAACGTATCGTAGTTAAACAAAATGAATTTTAAAAAATAAAGCTGGGCATTAAATGCTATTAACACCGAAATGTGTATTCCTGAATGTACAGATCGAAATTGATATAAATATCTTTGGCGCATGCAAGGGGGTTGTAACCCCCCATTGCAATGAAATTTTGTATATTTAACATAGGAATATGTGAGTTGTAGCACTATAAGCCCCCCCCATTGAGCTTATAATACCCCTTACGAACTTTCTGTGTAAGCGTATGATAAAGGTCATACATGGAGTGGCGCCCCCTCCAACCCCCACAATTAAAAAAAAACAATTTTAGCAATATAGGAGCCAAGTGAAGGTGTTTTACTTCCCTCTTTGCTAATTTTTCTACCTCCTATTTGTAAATCTTGATGTATACATATATATACCAGGTTCACACACACAGGATTTCCAAATGGAGGTCGGGGGAGGGAGTATTAAAATCAGAGATATTTTTGGTTCAACATCTTTACTTGTCTCCCGTCGGGTTAATGCCAAGATTTCTCCAATGGGGAGATGACCATCCAACCCCTTTTATTTTCAGGCCTGACAAATATACATATGATCAGAAGTGGATCCAGAAAAAAACCCAGGGGGCACAGATCCTTCTGTGAGGTGAGACAGTACAGACCACTTCATCATATTCCATAATTTTGCATAATAAATCAGTTGCTTCTAGTTTTTCTTCAGCCTACCTGGGAGGAGGGGCTCAAACCCATCTCTGGATTCACCAATGCATATAATAAAAACTTTTTTTTGTCGCACTATTATTATCAAAAGCAGTTTTGTCATTCCATTTGGAATATTTCTTTCTTGTTTTGGGATAAGTTTTAGTGCTTGTTTTTTCATTTGCTTTTTTTTTTGAACGAGATTGTGTCGTTGATGAGAATATTATTGACGTAGATGGTTCATAATAAGAAGTAGGAGTAGACATAGGGGCTTAGTAATGTCCTATGGGGCGAGATGTTAAAAGTAGACTCACCTGCCCAGATGAGTGACTTCAAGTTCATTTTCGTCATTATCTACTCCATCTTGAAGTCAATAGTTCTCGACATACGACAGTTGACAAATATTGTAATGATTCTCCGAATGAATTGATAATTTTAAATCACTCAAAGAATTAAAATAATCCAAAGCTTCTTCAACTGTTCGAAATATTTTTTCCATTTTATTGACAACCCGAAAGAACAAGATAAAATTCTGAACCGAAATGAAATTCAATCCGTATGGAAAGAAAACTTAAGCGTTTAAAAGAAACTGAAATTTCCAGAACTAATGAAATTGATGAAATGTTTCTGTCTATTAGATCGAAGTATTTACATCTGGGAGATCGTAGAAGTACAGCCGCCTGAGAATTCGCGAAACGCAGCCATGTAGGGTGCACTATAATCAGATATTGCCGATGTTCCACTTGTGGAACATCGAAATTTAAATGTTCCTCGCGTACTATTTAATCAAATTATTTCATTTTTTATACTATTCCTCCATTTTTCGTGAATCTTAAAAAAAATTGACAGTTAATAATTCCATGAGGAAGTAAAAAAAGAAAGTATATTATAATATTATATTATTATAATTTAGTATCAGAAGGTAGAACTGCCTCAAAATGAACAATTTCAAAAATTCATAAAAATAACAACGATCAGATATTCTTGAAATAATTCAGGAATATGTTTCAATCTTTTATTTAATTGAATAAATTATCATTTCATTTAAAAAAGTTAATTTGAATAGCTGAAATTATTTTTTTAATTATGCTCCATTTATGCAACATTGGCCACTAAAAGATTAATTCGGCACTTGGTGTAAGGGTGCTATCTTCCACAGTAACAGAAAATAACAAAAATCTGTAATAATTTTCCTCACAATTTTATGCTCAATTTCTCATAAAATCCTCACAATTTCAAAATAAAGTTTTCAACGTCAATTTATTTTCAATTTAATTAAATGTTTACCTAGTTTCAACATAAATTGACAAGTATATTTTATTTATAAATATAAAACAAAAATAGAAGGAAGAATAGACAGCAAATGTATAGAATTAAAATGAAAAAACAAATGTATAAAATTATAAGCATATTTATCAATAATTGATTACGGCCGATTGACAGAAGGTCACGTACTGTTAATGTACGGAAATGTCGAAATCGATTCACCTGTTGTTCGGAATAACCTTACCGAAATTGGATACTGAGCATTTAGAAATTGGCAGTAACGTAGTTCCATCAAACTGTTTCATTATTAAAATGACAACAGCTGCTACACTGTCGACGCAGTTGGAGTTCAATATTGCCTTTAATGCAATTAAATCCAGTTAAAGATCGCTGGCTCCTCTAATCATTTTCAGATGCCGTTTAAATATAACATTGTCTCTGATCACAATATCCATAATTTTAAAATGTAATTGGAAAATTAAAAAACATACATATTAGTAAATAAATAAATCACAAACCAAGTTGTAGAAAATCTTTCATACAGCAAACTTCTATATATATACAGAAAATTTCCATATATTGAAGCTTTTATGAATTTTTGTGACACTTACATATAAAAATCGTTTCAATATACCGAAAATGTTTCTATATCGATTTTTTTCAAAATAATTCAGATTTTGCACCTCAAATGACGGCATTAAGAAAACACGTGATAAAAAAACGGGGATATCATGAGAAGAAAAGAGTACTCAATATTAATTCGATGCCGACGGATCGCCTAGCAGAAGCACTGTCTCCAGAGTGTCCTCACCCCTACTCGCGAGTAATCTCCTTCCTCCGTGAGATTTAGTTTGTATCAATCTTTCCAATCGGAGGCGCGTGTTCGCGACGGTGAAGTGAAAATAAGTATCGTAGAAAAAGTGAATTTGTTGAAGAATGTAGACAGCAGAATTCCCATACAAGATATTGTAATTAATCATTGTGTCCCCCCCAATTGCGATTAATTGCACAAATCCAATTACAAGGAATACCAGGATAAAGCGGCAAAAATTATATATTGGGGCATGTCAAAGCAATATCGGTCATCTACAAATAAGAACTGGCGGAACCACAACCTGGAAAAGTTAAATTAGGAGTGCTTCGTTTTAAAGCACTCCTAAGAAATAAGCCGATCATCTCGAAATTTAGCATGCAAATTCTTTTAGACCAAGTATGCAAATGATTAAATTTTCAAAGCCAATGAGTGTTAACTTCGATCATAGCGCGCATTTCTACTTTGCAACGAGCATCGTATAAAAGAGGTAAAATTTGCGAACGGTTTATTTTTTCTCGTTGTCAGCGTTGCAGTTCCCTGGAGACGCAACCAGTAATGCCGTTACGACGTTGACGAGGACCTTATAGCCAATTTTACGACTTCAAACGCGGTCGCATAGTCGGGATGCGTGAAGCTGGCTGCACCATACGGACACTATTGTGCAAAGGTGTTGGCAGCAATGGTTGCTGCGAGGAACTCATCGGCAGAATAAAAGCTCTGGAAGGCCAAGGTAAAAGCATTAAAGTCAAGATCGGGTGGTTGGTTGTGCAACAGGCTCGAGCCGACCGAAGGGAATCATTGTCCGCCATCCAACGTGCTACGGTCTCTTCCATACCACTCGTGGCACCTTCCACCATCTCACGACGCTTGGCTGAGGTGGGGGTTACGCTCACAACTGCCTTTAAGACGTCTGTTTTTAACCCCACACCATCGACAGAGTCGTCTGAAATGGTGTCGTAGCTGATCATCATGGCTGCCAGCAGATTGGCATCGCATAGTGTTCAGTGATGAGCCTCCCTTAGTCTTGGTGCATAACCGCAGAGTTTCCAAAATTATTGGGGGATGGGGGGCAAGCACATGTTATGAACATTTATACATTACAATATATGTAAAATTGCAATTTATTTCAAATTATTTGCCTGGCTAAAGCCTCATGGGTTCATATAATGCCGAACTACGCCTGTGTAACGTATAACTTCCATATAATGTATAACTACGCCTGTGGTCTTGGAGCAGATGACCATCGGATCCGTGTGCGGAGATACCAAGGCCGGAGGTCCCAACCACCCTTTGTTTTACAGAGGCACACAGCCATTACCCCTAGTGTGATGGTGTGGGGTGTTATCTCATACGACAGCAGGACGCCCTTAATAGTCCTGCGTGCAACTTTAACAGCTCAACGATATGTTGATGACATCCTGTGGCCGTTTACGTTACCCTTCATGACACAACAGCATGGGGGCATTTTCCAACAAGATAATGCCAGGCCCCATATGGTTCGCATATCTGTGAGCTACCCCCATGCTGTTGATACTCTTCCTTGGCAAGCAAGGTCATCGAATCTTTCGCCCATAGAACATGCATGCATAGGCATGCATGTACATAGAACATGGTAGGCCGCCAGATTTGGGCACCGCAAAATGTCGCAGAGCTGGTGCAACAAGTGAGGAATGCCTGGCAGAATGTGTCGCATGATGATATTTAGGAATCTTTATCACTCCTTAGCTAGACGTATAGAAGCATGCATCACCGCTATGGAGGTTTCACCAACTATTGATTTGAACATTTAATGTGCAATTCCTAAACATTGATGGGTCCCACGGCCTTGAATTGTTTACCATATCCTTACCCGTGTATGTGCTGGATGTACATTTAATTTCAATAAAAACAGATAATTTCTTCATGGTGCTGCGTGTTTCTTTCTCTTTAAAAAAAGCGTGTATCAAAAATAAAAACGCAAACATCTTGTAAGATATTCAGATTCAGTGCGATGAGCAACTTCCACTCGATACTCTGAACATTACGGTCATAGAAAAAAAAACATACCTGTGTGTATAATTAACTGATATTGCAATGTCTAATGACAGATGGGTAGAAAAAAGACATTAAGAAAATTAGGAACAAACAGTTATTTTGACACTGGCGTAAGGTTTAAAAACACGACGTTTCGGGAGCCAACTGCTCCCTTTGTCAAGTGAAGGCAGAATGAAGAGTTCGTGAAAGTCCTAAGCTTATATACCCGCATGTTGGGAATCCCCATCTGACGCCATTTGGTGCGGAGCATTTCCAGCTGGGGAAACCCCAATCGGGGAAACCCTCGCCGGGAAAGCCCCCGCACCCGACGATGTCAGATGAACACCCCCAACTCGAGGTTTTGCAAAAATCCTGTAAGGTTCTGGTAGAGGTTTTGCGATGTTTATTGCACGACTCCTCAAACCGTAGGTTTCCCATGATTCCAGAAAAAGTCTACTCCCCAGATTCGTCACATTCTGATGTAATATTTTCATCGAATGCCAATCTGGTTCGTGACCCTCCCTGAAGACATGTTCAGCCAACTGGTTTGAATCGTCTCCCCTAGCTACCGCACGCATATGCTCCTTCCCTCGTAGACGTATCGATCTTCCCGTCTGTCCAACATACACCTTGTCACAGTCTCCACACGGTATTTGGTAAATAGCACCAGATTTTTCCTCCTCAGGGACGCGATCCTTAACTTTAAGTAATAGATCACGCAGGGTGTAGACAGGTTTGTAGTAGGTCTTAACATTCACACAACTGAGAATTCGAGACAGCTTTTCTGAGACACCCGCCACATATGGCAAAACCACTGATGTCTTCCTAGTCTCATCCTCTACATTCCTGTTTCCACCACTAACACCACATTAGTTACGAGCGATAAATTTAGTCGGGTAACCGTTCTTTTTCAACACGCTTTTGTTGCGTCGTAATTCAACATTGCGAAGGTCATCATTACAAAACTAGGAAGTATAAGGATTTGCAAATTGAAATGGAGAAGCCAGTGGGATACGGAGATGGAAAGATGGTGTGATGCCCATTGCAGTGCAATGTTGTATATATATATATATACACATGAATACATGGAGTTGTAGTTATTGGGCCTTGTAACCTCACCCCCTTATGAACTTTCTGCGCATGGTAATTGGAGAGACTCTGAAGGCTATATTTTTTCCGGTTCCAATTGGTGCGTTGGGTGCCGTTCTCAAACATATAGAGCACCATATCAACACATTGAAAATAAACAGTAAGTACTGACACTAAATTAAAGAATAAAGCTACACTTTCGTGGACGGCTCAACCCATACCTGATAAGAAATCTGTTTCTTTATGCTCTTCTCTATTTCTCACCAGTGGCGGATTAGTCAATAGGTTCAGTAGCCTACTTAACCAGTGGTGGATTTAGCAATAGGTTTAGTAGGCTGAATCCTACCACGGCGATTATTTCTGGCCGAAAAATTTGCAAAGGCGGGATTGGAGTTCTTGGTGGCCAATTTAATTGTTAATTTTTAATTGATATATGTAGAGCAGAGGCGCAGCCAGGATTTTCATCTGGAGGAAGGGAACTGCTAGCTGAAGAGGTAGACAGGGAAGAGTCGCTAAATTTAGCCGTCCAAGTTGCTTTCTTGGAGAACGGTTTATCCCAATTTTTGCAGTTATTATTACATTATCTCGTAAAGATAAGCTCACCGATTAGGGAAAATTAATATTTTCAACAAAATTTTTGTGATTTCAAGGTCCCATTTGAGAAAACTGTCATATTTCTTAGAATAAATGCTTGGAGTGGAAAACAAGTTTTGCTCGCTTTATTAGTCAACAGAAGTGATTAATATCATAAAATTTTAGAAAATAATACGCTTAAATTAAATTGCGATTAATAATAAGAACATAACGAAATGTCGAGCGAAAAACAACCTTCAACCTTAACATGGGCACCTATATGGGTGGAAGAAGGGGCTCGAGCCTCACCTAGCCGTTTAAAAATTTTATTTGCCCGAACCTGCTACGCATTTACTTTCAAAAGTTTTATAGTCACATTTTAAAATAAGGTACTTTTTAGCTCATTACTAATTGTCAAGCAATATCAATTATTTTTGTAGCGTTTTGGTATCTTGTACATTCACTAAAATTCTCGATAGCTTTGAGAAGGAGGTAATAATTTTTCTAAGCCCCCATCCCCTAGAAGTACTCATATGGGCACCCATGAATCATGAACATGCAAACTTAATCTACAAAGTATGGTTACACAGAATTGATCGTAAATGGTTTATTTGTATACGTCTTGAATACTATTATTTACGATAATTGCAAAAAAAAAGGCTTCTATATTTTTTCAAATATATAAACATTACGGTGCTTCCTTGTATAAAAAACTTTATTAGTAGTATTTTTAAATCGTAAACGTGATGTTTAATTTAGAAAATATATGATAGCATATAAATAATTTTCAGTCATCTTTATTTGTAAGTTAATTAATTATTAGACATAAATTAATTTTATTATATGTATATATATGACAAATATTACATAATATCAAATGAACCATAATGTATATACCAGACTTTAATAAAAAATTATTATCATTTTCATGATATAACTGAAAATTAACCAATTTTAGTATACAAGATGCAAAAATATAAAATTTGAAATTTTTGAAGATCAAGACCTTTCATTCGATCCACCAAAGTTTTAATAACATTTATTTTAAAAGATAAATGTTTTATGGTGTATTTGAAACAGATGGTTTGTAAATAAACAATTAAAAATTTGGAGGTTTCACAAAAAAAAAAAGAAAAAAAAAGACAATTTAAAAGCCGCATAAAACGTACAATTATTAAACCCTGTAAAATTAGTTAACTTTTAGAAACTTTAAAAACAATAGAAAGGTATGAAAATAATTCATATACTAGTAAGAAATTATAGTAAAAAGTTATTAATAAGATTTAGTAATTCAGTATTAATAAGAAATTCGCCCACTTACGTCTTCAAGAAAATTTGGAGGTACAAGAAACTTCTTCTCAACTAATTAAGAAAGGAAAGGTTGGATTTCGTTAACGGCAGAGGGCTAAAAAATTTTCAAAAATTACAATGAAGTTTTCATTGTTCGATAACAGGAGAGAGAAAGAGAGAGTGATGTAATCTTTGCGGGAGAAGGGTTTCCGGTTTTAGCTCGAAATGAGCAACAAGAGGTGCGTCGGTTCCGAAAATCTGGCAAAGCGCAATCGCAGGAATTGGGCCAATCAGTTTCGTACTTGGGACCCAACGACTTTGTGCAACCCTATCAAGATATTAAACTTAAAAAAAAAAAAAGAAAAAAGATATGTGGGTGGAAGTATCACTTTCTTAATTTATTGAATTAGTTACTTAAAAGGCACTGTAAATTGAACGCTCATGATACTATAAAATTCTTACAGCTAAGGAAGCCATTTTTTTACATCATATTGATCTGCTATTGCATTAGTCCTGTTTTAATCGATGACTTATTCAAAGAAGTGCTTGAATAAACGATGTTACATAAATAAAATATTTATGTTTATTTTTGCACGATAGCGAAAGTTCTGCTATAAAAAAAGAAGTTGAATGTTTAATTAGACAAAAAATAAATTATGGTTGAAAACGCTATTTTAGAATTGGCGAAAATTGGCGCAAAATCTACACGATTTTGTGAAAAAAAAATTAAAAAAATAAGTGACGGAAAACATGAAAAAGTGTTGTGAAACCATATGACACTTTTTATGGGTTTAGGTTCAGTAAAACTGTTCCTAACGTTGAAAAATATCTTATGACAAGAAACGTAAGCTACCAAGTGATAAATAACTCGCAGAGGGTGATTTCTAGGCGCATGGTGGGAACTGAACTCACAACCTCTTGATAAAGAGTAAGTGCTCTTCCCATTGAGTCACAGGCAACGATCAAATTCCCCTTTCCGAGCGAATATAAAAATTTATTATGAACTAGTCCGCAGTTTATGAAACGGTACTTGGATTGTTTTTTAAACGAATGCGACAAGTCAAAGAAGCCAAACGTTCGAAAGGCGAGACTATCATTTATATTTATTAAAGTAGTTAACGATTTTCATCGTAGCCCATTACATATATGGCAGTGTTAGATGATAAACTTCACGCAAAAAATGGAGTGATTTTACGGCACTTGATGGAAATGATCCCACAACCTATTGATATCCGATCAAACATTCTCATCATTGAGCTACAGACGACGATCAAACTCTCGTCTGTCAGCGACTATAAAGCTTCACTACGGACAAGTTGGCAATGGTAAGAGCATTTGAGCGGTTATCAAGGGCGTGTGAGTTCGGTTCCCACCGAAAAATCATCATTTTCTCCTCAAGTAATTTATCTTATTATCTTTTATTTATGATGAGAATTATTCACTTTAATAAACATAGGCTAAATTAGCCATATTCTCTTAAAAATCATTTTGTCTCTGCATTTTTATAAACAGTGCTTATTTTTATATTTTGTAACTTCCTTATTTTGAATAAATTTTTAAATCAATTGTGAAAAAACAATGTAACACAAGCAGCACAAAGGAAAATATGTTCCGAATTTTTAGTGGTAGTAGTAAGTTCCGCAGGAAGGTTGTTGGGAAAAGTGGTCACCAAAGGCGGTCTCTGTTCTTAGCCGAATTTTTGGATCAGAATTGAATTGATCAATTAATTCTTTCAAAACTTTTCATGACGTGATGAAGATACGCAGACTGATTAATCGTTCCTGACTTAAAGGTCCTGACTAAAATCGTTCCTGACTTCAAGTCGGGGACTTTAGGTCAGGGACGATGCCTCTCTCTTTATTTGGCAATTGTGTTATCCCTAAGAAGGGTAATAATATCTTACAACCTTATATACGGAGAGAAGGAGCTTCGTTCCTGTCCTCGATGGCCTAGCGGTTAAGGCACTTCGAGGTCAACGGAGAGACTCTAGGTAAAGGAAGATGCCTCTTGTTCTCTTATGACAAAGAGCTCTAGTTTGAGCTAAAATTATGGGTGTCGGAATTATTATACTTTTAGATCTAATACACTGAAGTGCCAGAAAAACTGGTACACCTACGTAATATTGTGTAGCCCCCAACCCCACGCATGCACACAGAAGTGCCGCAACACGACGTGGCATGGACTCGACTAATGTCTGAAGGTATCCTGGAGACAATTCACACCAGGAATCCTGCAGGGCAGTCCACAAATCCATAGGAGTGCGAGGTGTTGGAGATCTCTTCTGAACAGCACGTTGCAAGGCATCCCAGATATGCTCGATAATGTTCATGTCTGGCGATTTAGGTGGCCAATGGAAGTGTCTAAAGTCAGAAGAGTGTTCCTGGAGCCACTCGGTAGCAACTCTCGATGTGTGGGGTGTCGCATTATCATGCTGAAATTGTCCAAGTCCGTCGGAATGCACAATGGACATGAATGGGTGTAGGTGATCGGACATGATGCTTACGTATGTGTCACCTGTCAGAGTTGTCTCTAGACGTATCAGGGGTCCCATATCACGCCAACTGCACACGCCCCATACCATCACAGAAGCTCCACCAGCTTGAACAGTCCCCTGTTGACATGTAGGGTCCATGGATTCATGAGGTTGTCTCCATACCCGTACACGTCCATCCGCCTGATGCAATTGGAAACGAGACTCGTCAGACCAGGCAACGTGTTTCCAGTCATCAACAGTCCAATGGCGGTGTTGGTGGGCCCAGACGAGGCGTAAAGCTTTGTGCCGTGCAGTCAACAATGGTACACGAGTGGACCTTCGGCTCCGAAAGCCCATATCAATGATGGTTCGTTGAACAGTTCACACGCTGACACTTGTTGATGCCCCAGCATTGAAATCCGCGGCAATTTGAGGAAGTGTTGCTTTCGCTTTCGCTTTCTTTTTGGTTTTACGGCTCAAAGACTACAGTGGTCATGCTGCGCCGGGACCTACTGTTTTCCGAGGAATCCGAACCTCTTAAGGCCTAGGGAACCAAACCCCGGACTACAGTGAGCAGTGCGATCTTTATGAGATCTCTGAGTAAGCATTCTTTTTGCATGAACCCGGATTAGCCGCGCAATAGGAGAACGCGTTACCACACTGCGCCACCGCAGGGCTAAGGAAGTGTTGCACGTCTATCTCGTTTAACGATTCTCGTCAGTCGTCGAAGGTCCCGTTTTTTTCAAGGTCTTTTTCCGGCCGCACCGCTGTCGGAGATTTGATGTTTTACCGGATTCCTGATATTCACGGTATACCCGTGAAATGGTCGTACGCGAAAATCCAAATTTTGTCGCTATCTCGGAGATGCTATGTCTCTTCTCTTTTGTGCCGACTATAACGCCACGTTCAAAATCACTTAAATCTTGATAACCTGCCATTGTAGCGGCAAGAACCGATCTAACAGCTTTGCCAGACATCTCTTGTCTTATATAGGCGCTGCCGACCGCATCGCGTTACGCTGATTGGTTGCAAAGCTCCGTTATTTGCATACGCACGCCTGTACCGGTTTTTCTGGCACTTCAGTGTAATTTCTAGTGAGCTCTTCGCTTTATGCTTTTCGTAGGCTATTGCCATTGAGACAGCCTGGCAACGCAACTTTTATAATTACTGTTTTAGCAATTAGCAATAATACAATTTTCTTTTCAATTTTTTTACAATTATTGTAGATTAGTTAACTTTTTATATTTGGCAACGATGTATGTAATTGTATTCTAGACTCCGAAAAAGATAAATCTTCGATTTACTGTTACACTAGGACCTGTGCACGCGTGGAACCTATTCACACGTGAACCTACGCACCCGTGGAATCGGAGGCGTCGCCAAAAAGACGCACAAATGTATTTAACGTTGTATCCCAATTATTTTATGATTTGGCGTAATAATTCTACCGTTTTACGCTTCAATAAATATGGTTTTAAATTGGGTAGATTTGGCTTGTATTTATTTTTAACTTTAACGGCTTTTCACATCAAGTTAACTGCATTGCCAATTTCTAAGTCAGATGAGCTATACACTACATAAATAGACAGACAACAGGGGAAAAGGGGCACGATTTTGAAACATTTTGTTCTATAACTTGTAGTATATTAACAACTTGAATATAAAATATAATAACTTGAATATAAAATACAATAACTTGAATATAAAATATAATAACCATGTAGGCCTATATCTACTCGTATTTTCAAAATAGTTCAATCTATATAATAAAAGATCAATTCCTAAAAACCATTTTCACGCGCGTGTTTTCGAATAAATATAAATAAAATTAGGCTTACTAAATCAAAATTGGAGCAGTATAGCCCAGATGCTCTTGCGCCATAAAACACCTAAACAAACAAACAAACTAAATCAAAATTGGCATTCATAAATCTCTCCTGTGCCTAATTCAAACCAATTATTAAACACTTGTTGCCAAATAGGAGCAATAAAAAGCTATTAATTCCATTTCACAATTTCACTCTCAGGATAAATCGCCCATGAACAAAGCGTACTTCAAAAACCAATTTGAAAAGCTGATGACGTCATTTGCAAATTCAGTAATGTAAAAAAAAAAATTAATGATCACCGAATATCTAAAAGGACATACATTTGAATGCATATAAGAGACATCACGAGATTTGTCGGTTTTTCTTTTCGGAAATCAATCGTATGCCATAATGAAAAAAATGGCGAAATTTGTACAACAATTCGTGGTTTAACGTAAAAAAATCGGAACTGTTATGAAATTAAGATTAAACTTTCCTTATTATACTTTCACAACACGGAGCGGACAGAAATTTTAAGAAAGCTTTACCTTGTTTTAAATCCAGTCCCAATTTATAAAATGAGCTTTCAAGTTCTCTATAAATTATACACATTTTTTGTAAAGGTATCAGAAGTTAGGAAGCTATTTATTGCTTTCTTTCGTTTTAGGGAAAACAGCTTTTGGCGCGCCTTTTTCTGAAAGTGATAGACAACTTAATTAAAAATAGTTTTGTTTCCAATAACAGTGCCTTTGTTCGATGGTTTTAACTTTGATGGTGACAAAGTAATTTAAAGATCTAAAAGGGTTTACTGTAATTATAACACTTAAAATGCTATTCTGTTTCATTAAAAGAAAGACATAATTTATATTAGAAAATGTGGATTTCGGAAATCACGTTAGCAAGATCAAGGAATCATACATATCTTTCTGCTACCAGTTTGTTTTAGATTGCGACAGGACTGAGCAACTAATGGTAGATGATGGCCTGTTGCTGATTATTTTAAACAAACTTATTTTCAAACTTCTTCTAACTCTGCTGCTTCAGACGAATAAAAGTTAGGTAATTAAATTTGTGTTTGGGATGGTTAGAAAATTCAGGAGCACTAAAACTTTATCAATGATTATTATTAAAACGTACTGACTCAAGATTGAAAGGATATGAAGAGCTCAACATATATTTCTATTAAAAGACGTTTGCTTGGTATTATCCCATTAAAACTTAAAAAATGCAATTTAACGACTAATATTGGTGGAAAACAGAGGATACGAGAAGGTTTCTAAAAAAACTTACCATGTACCATTGAACCAAATTTAAATCAAAATTAATAAATGCAAATGAATTCAAAGATTGATTGATTGATTGTTTGGTTTTTTTATGGCGCAAGAGCATCTGGGTTATACTGCGCCAGAATTCAAAGAACGACCTTATTTATCAGCTGATGATTACGACAACAGAAAACACTCTGAAATTGAATTAAAAGTGCTATTAGCCATCATACACATACATGCGGTGCCAGATTAACTCAGGGGCTTTAGGGGCTGCGGCCAACGCCAGCTAGAGGGCCACCAGAATCGTGTTCTCTTATAGACGATCCTTTAGAAGTATTTTACAGGAGGGCCCTCACAATACCAGCGGCCCAGGGACCTCAAGAACTTTAACCCGCCACTGCATACATATGGTATATGGTCACCTGTAGGACTTACAGTGCTTGGACAATATAAAATGGAGTGCTCATGTGTTTAGAATCTAACAACTATAAAGACATATGCTTGGTGTTATATGCAAATGGCAATTTCTTTTTCTTAATTTAAGAGAATAAAGTTACTCATATGAAATGTTTTTAGTGAAAAAGTTCTGAGAATAATAGAAAAATTGTATTTCATTTCGTACGCTGAAGACAGATTTAACTTTATTTGCTAATTTCCTTTTAGTGCAAAATTTTGGTTCTTTTTTTTATCTCGCATTAATTTTATCATTGAATATGTCATTTTTAGACAAAAACATGAAAGGTTAACTACCTATTCTAAGTTCACATCCCTAAATATAACTTTCCTATAAAAATTTATAGACGCATATATATCAATTTTTCCATAACCTAAAGTTCTAACAACTTTAAAATCTGTTATTTACTAATGTCCAATTTGTGGTTCTATTTGGCTATTGGAAATTTATACGATAGCTAGCTGCCTCCTTTCAAGAAAGAAACTTGTCAAGTGTGCAATATTGAGAAAGGGAAGCTAAGTCTTGTCAAATCTTTTACTAAAGCCCGAACGTCCAATTGTAAATTCGCTGTCAAGCAAACAAGAGCTAAAATTTTATTACAATCGCGAAAAAGCTAAATTCGCAAAGAAAGAATAGGTCGTTTTCAATCTGTTACCAGCGGATCAAATGCTTCTTTTTTTCTATTGTGCGCAGAATTTCCTTACTACGTTTATTTCACGTGATTATTTTACTTAGACCCTCTATCAAATTTGCCATACGTACCTGACGCAATCGTCTGTCCTCTTTTTTGAACGACACAGAACTCATCAATCACTATATTTCAATCTATCCTAGCTATATGATCCCTCTGCGCAATCACATTCACGTCACCGGGCTTGATTTCGCACACTTTTCTTTCATTTCCTTCGTTTGCTGACAATGACGTCATCATCTAGTAAATGAATACTTTTTTCATTCGCATGCTTTAATCCTACTTGAAACGTATCTCATTTGTAACACGTTAAGGATATTTCTTAATACTCTAACTGCTCAATTGTTTTTTCTTTTTATGAAAATCGCTTCAAAAACTGCATATTTCTTTTTACTACATATTTCAAATCTAGTTAAAATGTGTAGCACAATTTTGTAACCAAAGATGATGAGAGACAAAAGATGGAAAAATTGCACACTCGCCAAAATCGGGGGATTTGAAAACTTTGTTACTTTCATGCTCGTGGACATTACAGGATAAGCAGTCAAAGGGTTAATAAATACTCGCCACGTGCGCTTTTATTCAATTTTAATATTGTTGTGAGTTAATTGCCTAAATTAGCCATATACTGAGCTAAAAGAAATAGGACTGGAACAGTAAGTCAATTTAAAAATAAAGTACCGATCTACGTTTCTTCCGATTTAAAATTGCTCGTTTATTTACATATTATTTGAAAATTCGTGCCCCTTAATATATGTAACTTCTATTAGTTGTTATTGCTTTCGTTATCCGACTGACTTAGAAGTTGGATGAAATAGTCCGATAAATTTTTACCGAATAATCGTTTAAAAAATGCCTTCGTACTCCAAAATCCACGTTTATTCTAAGGTAATTCAAAACTTACATAACCCTTAAAATAAACATGCATCCTAGAACTTCGGGATTAAATCTTGATGTATTAAAATGTTTATTCAGAAATACAGACGAATTTTCTTTTATTTCATTTTTCAAACTTTTTTGAAATTTCAATTTGTGAGGGACTTTTATTTCTTTATTTTCTTTAGAGTTTCTTAGCTTCTCATCTTGAAATGAACTTTTAGATCATTAAATTCATTAAAATTCACGTTTAATGATTTTTCTCTTTTAATGTTAGGGTCGAAATGGTGAAACAACGACACTGACTGGTGAAACAAAACGCAATGTTTAAATAAGCTGACTTACCTTCGAGAAAAAGCCACGTAGGCTCTCATACTTTACAGCCAAAACACCAGGCAAAGGCTGTTCTGCTGTTGATAAACCTGCAAATACAGGTACATGTATCGTTCATGCACTCGTACGGGTACATGTACTCATACATGTCACATAAACAATTAGATTTTGTTTTACTGTTTGATACTTTTAAATTTAAAACCAATAAAACAAAGCCTTTAATTTGAGAAATGCATTACATATCATAAAGCTCCAACGATTTTCATAATCTCTCATCGAATTTTGAATTTCGATGCGATTAATGTCACTCCCAGACACCTTAATTTTCTTTAAATAAACGTCAAAATTTACAAAATTCCAACAAGTAATGAAAATATATTATGAAATAATATTTATAATATGTAAAGGAAATTAAAAAAAATTGGGGTGGCTAAAAAATTGTAAACCTCTCATTCAGTTTGTTTTCGCCATTTTTTCGCAACCGATTTTTTACAAACATTTCCTTTTTTTTAGATACGCCAGTTGCCTTTTTAGCCGTAGTTCAACACTACGGGTCCGTTCTCAAAAAGTCAGAAATGAAACGTAAGCTTTCCTTTCCGAATT
>QLNU02015270.1:26613262-26631412 GCA_006491805.2 Dysdera silvatica
GACGAACACGCTTAAGACGAATTACTTTTAATACGAACCGTTTTCTGAAGTTCCGTCAGATTGTAAAATACTACAAATGTGCAATCAATTTCATTTTTATATTTAATTTTAATATTTAATAATTTTTTAAGCTTTTTAATTATGTTTTTTAAATAGTGACCCGACTTGGGGACCACCAGTTGGGAACCACTGGTCTAGGGAAAGCCACTGCTCCGCAATGGGAAAATATGCTGATAAATATGTACACAAACAATATCACAAATTGAGAACGCAGAATATAAAATCTTATAAAACAGATTAATACAGTATAGCAGAGAAACTTTATAAATATTCATGTTAATTTTTATGATTATCGTAGTCCTAAGACACGTATTCACTGGAAAACATTTACGATAAACTTTTTGCTTACGATTTTACACGTAACGATTGTATCGAATTACGACGTTTTCGTTTAATTCTTATATCACCACCTAAGGAAACATGCAGAAGCTTCAAAGTTTTAGAGTCCATGGGCATGCGCAGTGTATCAATATTTTTTCCCATTCGGAGCTGTGGCTCTCCTAGACCTGTGGTTCCCAACTCAATTTAAGCCGCGGACCACTTTTCCACTTCAATTGTACCCGCGGACCACTTTGAAAAATTCTCACGAGTTCAAGGGCGGATTTAGGGAAAAGGGGCGGCGATCACCTCCTTGAATGAAAATTTAACATTGAAAAGATACAAGGTAAAGGTCCAATGAGGTATCATTTTCAAAAATCAAGTCATTAATCGCCCCCTTCCCCTTGAATTACCTCTAAATCCACCCCTGCACGAATTGACTACAAGACCTCAATAAAATAGGGAACCGTGTCTTTTTTTTGGGAGATATAGATATATAGAAGTAAACAAAGCAGTATTACCAACACTGAAGTCAGACAAAGCAGTGCTGTGAAATCCCTTGTGCTACAATGGAAAGTCCCTACATTACACCAGAAGTCCCTAACGTGCAAGAGCGTAGCCAGCTTTTTTCAAGAGTGGGGGGTAAAATACTAAAATATACCACTTGGTTTCGAACGTTTATTATTTTTTTTTTATATTTAATTTTACATTAAAATTAAATATAAAAATTATAAAATCAGTTTCATTTCGATATTTAATTTTAATATTTAATAATAATTTTATAATTTTTTTTCAATTATTTTTTTTAAATAATGACCCGTCTCACGGACCATTAGTTGGGAACCACTGGTCTAATACAATCATTCATTATATACTTCCATCGAATACAATCATTCATTATACACTTCCATCGAATATAATCATTCATTATATACTTTCATCGAATACAATCATTCATTATATATTTTCATGGAATATAATCATTCATTATATACTTTCATCAAATACAATCATTCATTATATATACTTTTATTATTCTTGCTCATTTTATACATTCATCCTGTGCAGTATTTCACGCAGGGGCGGACACATACTTTCATTTGGGGGGTTAAGGACAGAATTTGCCATGGTCTTGGAATAACACCCTTCATTTATCATGAAAGTTGGAATTTTTTACAGTGAAAAACATTTTTTTGAGGGCTCGTGACCTCTGTGACCCCGCCCCCCGTGTCAGCCTTTGATTTCACAACACTTGACGAAATGTATTGATGATTTGGTACGTACGTATACATGATTACGTTATATCACTGGCATAAGTAGAAAATTCATAAGGAGTCGGGGGGTTACTCAGACCCCCCAAATATGGGGTCACTACGACCCCATATTTATAAAATTGTACCATAATCGGGGTTATTACTTACTCTTTGTGTACGCCGATACCTCACTGCCGTACTCTTTGTGAACGCCAGTCAGTATAGATACAGTGAGTCAAAGTGAAACTCGTACATCTGTGGAGTTATACCAAGATGGATTTGCCAGTAGAAATTCCCAAAGAAAAATATTATTAGGCCGAGAAATGCATGAAGAGCTTTGGAAAACGGACCCAAGAAGAAAAGAAAAATGCTAGAGAAATTAAGAGACTCTCAGAAAACCTAGGAAAATAGAGATATTTTTCAAAATCCCTACATCCTCTTAGAGATCAAAGGGAAAAAAGGAGAGGATAGTCATACGACTCATGTAGTAATGGAAGATTAGCTTCTTGCTCAAAAAACTTGCATATATATCTATAATCTTTTGCAAACTTTGAAAGGAAAGCTGTAAAAAAAAACTTATCCAACCACAATAACTTGCATTTGTTGCGATAAATAAAACACAAGAATTGTTTTCGAATACTCGACGATTAAATTTATGAAGCAGTTAAGATTTTTATATTAATTCAGAATTTATAAAACCATAATAAGTGGAGAGTTTTAAAGAATACCAAGAGAGGATTTTATTTTAAATTGAGTATTTTATGAAACGGCTTAAAGAATACATTAATGTTAAAATAAAATTAAAGTATCTGCAAAATAATAGAAATCTGATAAAATGTTATCATATACTGTAAATTTGTGTTTTTACAAATCGCTAAGTTGAGAATTACACTTTTTTTTGGAACGGTTGTTTTGGCCTCGAAAAGTAGCCCATGGAAATAACGTTAATAATCATCATTCACGATGTTTTGATCTCACGGAATTTTTTGGGCCCGTACAAGATTGTAGAATCAAGAGTCTAATGTACTTACGAGGATTGTAATTAGTAATTACACTCCTCGGATAACAACATCAATGTAATTATTAATTACATTTTTGTTATATATTCAGTCGTGTCCGACCCTTGAAGATTTCATATGCCAACATCCTCCACGCGTTTTTAATAGTTTAATACAGTTTAATAATAATACAAATACAAAAATAATACAAAGACACTATACAAGGCACAATAAAATACAATACAATCAATTACTCTCCCAATTCCTATATAGCCAAGAAGGCCTTAAGCTTTTTGTCCATTACTTTCTTCTTCAATCGTGCAATATTCAATTTTATGTTGGCTTTCATGATATAACTTTATAATCACACACCATTAAATAATTAACCGTGAAATCCATTATGAAACGCAAGAATCTATTATAAAGAAATAATAATATCTATATTCAGGTCAGTCATTATTAATAATCACAATTATCATATCTTAAAAATGAGGAACAATGTCAATTGTCAACAATTTTTAGGACTCATAATAACCCTTTAGTAGAATATGAAAAGCACGTGTGAAGAAAGAAAATTATAAGGATTAATATAGTATTAACTCGCACTTTATCACTAATACTTTCGCATTCTTTCAATATTTCGATTGATTGATTGTTTGGCTTTTTTATGGCGCAAGAGCATCTGGGCTATACTGCGCCAGTCGATATACAATCGAGTACAATATTTCGAGTGTTTTGGCTTAAACAGAAGCAGAGCGACTCAGTGTGCTGAATATATCGCAAACCTTGGTAAAATAGCACAAAAAAACTGTGCCCATTGTGTTATTTTACCAAGTTTTGTGATATTTTGAGTGTTGTTACAATTCTTTGATTGATCTCAGTTTCATATACAGGGTGCGCGAAAAGTTCGTAAAAACTTTAAAAAATCATTAAAAAGGAACAAATAATGATAAAGAATTACGGTTTGCACTGAAATTTTTCTAAGAAAATCGGAAAAATTTTTAGTAGCAAAAAATGTTTAGTTCAAAAAATCACCTACAAATGGTGCTGAAAACTCCAAAAGACAATGGACAGGACAACTGTGCATTCCATCGATTTATTATTGCAACAGTTGTTCAATATGACCTCCAAAACTTTGTATAACAGAACTATGGCGAACAACACATGACCTGTGGCCAGTAGCGTAGTTAAGGGGGGGCAAGGGGGCGGTCTCCCCGGGCGACACAATTCGAGGGGCAGCGATTAGCCTTTAACACACAACATTTATTTGTTATCAAACAACAATGTCAATCAATCAACATTTATTGGCGTAGTGATACCAGCGCCGATGTTATGGCGTGATTAGATGGTGAAACGTTCGAAAGAAAATAAATATTTCTGCCTTCGGTGGGACCTGAAGTGGATGTGGAAGGTCGTGGGTTCAGGTCCCACCGAAGGCAGAAATATTTATTTTCTTTCGAACGTTTCACCATCTAATCACGCCATACCATCGGCGTTGGTATCACTACGCCAATAAACGTTGATTGATTGACATTGTTGTTTGATTTAATCTGCGTAGTGTTCGATTTATATAAAATTTACTTGTTATGTTTTGTTATCCCATTGGGGGACGGCAAAATATCTAGCTACGCCACTGCCTGTGGCCATTTGGGGTCTTGAGTTTTCTCACCTTGAGAAATTTTCGCAACGCAGTGGCTTCTAATTCAACATTCAGGTAGAAGAACTTCATAAGCAACGCTTGATCTGGCAACGATGACATTCGCAAATTATGCAGTACTGTTGGATTCGAATGAATGGTCCACCTTCATCTAGATATTTTATTGCAAGCCTGCATTGCATGCTTCTGCTGAATACCTTGCACCATCTGCAGGTGACTTTTAAACTAAATATTTTTTGTGACTAAAAAAATCAGATTTTTCTGGAAATCCTTTGGTGCAACTCACACTTTATCGTTATTTGTTCTTTTTTTATGATTTTTAAGTTTTTACGAACATTTGACGCACCCTGTACATAAATTCTTTTGACTAATATTAGCGAAACTATTGCATTTCACAATTATTCCGTCTTCATCAAAGATTACAAGGTACAGGTATAGTTTTGAAGCTCGTACAGAGTTACATGGTTGCCAGAGTCGGTTTTAGTAATAAGTAAAAATAAGTGGCTACCTAGTGTTGCCGAACAAAGTGGGTTGCCAATGCTCGACTTAATTTACAGGTATCGGTTTTTTACCACAGAAAACTGCACAATAAATCATCATGTTTCAGCTTCTTTTAGGACCGTTTCGTATGCGCCAGCGCTGCAGTGGTGCCCAATTTTTTAATTCACTTATAACAAAATGAATATCAAAGACAAATGTACGGGCACCGCTTGGGTCATTTGTACAAAAGAAATAAATTCTGTATCTGTATCAATGGTCAAACCTCTAAAGACAGCTCTTGTTCCAGGGGCGGACTGGGACGCCGGGCCGATGGGCCCTGATGGGCGAAAGTACTCGTGCCTTCGAATGGACAAAGGCTTGCTCTCTCTCTCTCTCTCTCCGAAAATCCAAGATATACGCCCTTTGAGGGGACCTAGTCCACCCCTGCCTTGTTCTCAATCCCCGAATAATCTGCCACATCTTTTCACGTATTGTAACATCCTTTGTACACCTTTTTTTCAGTTTTCAGTTCCCAACAAACAACTTTCTGTTTCACTTTGTCTTTACACATACAAACCTCTGTAAGATACATGATGTATATATAATACAAGGTTTACCGTAGAAATCTATTTTGAACATACTTTTAACATCGAAGAACAATTTCAATTGTCATTTATAATTTTATACGAAACAAAAATTTAAAATAAAGTTCTAAAATAATTTATTCTGAAGAAAAATACATTTTCTAGGGAAGGCTGATTACATATTCAGTTGGGGTGGGGGGCTCAGCACCCTGGTCTCAGTTTGGTTACGACTCTGACTATATATCCTTAGACCAGAGGCGGATCTGGAGGGGGATTTTTTTTGGGGGGGACAGGGATTAAATTGGGCGGGAGCCCACAGGAGCCCGGCTCCGGTACTTCTTCATTTTTGGCGATTATTTAAATATTAGCCGGAGCCCCTAAATAGTGCTGTCATGAAAAAGTAATAAATTTGAGATTAAGGTCATGCATTTTGTTGTCCAGAAAAATGAACATAAACAATTGATATGATTTATCGATTCTTTTGCAGCCATTCAATTTTTTAATCGATTTATCATAATATTAGGGCTCCTTCACTTTTTTTTTGTTAGAAATTAAGCCCTGGGGGAATGTAAAATACAGTAAGACCCACATATGATGAGCCCGCATTCAGCGAGTTTCCTTATATAGCGGGGAAAATATGGATTTTGGTTGGTATACTGATTAAGCGCAATGCAATTTAACCGCTTTTAGCGAACAAATCTTTTTTTGGACCCCGGATTTAACGAGCAATTAAAAAAATAAAATAGGAAATCAAACATTTTGTAAAATTCTGTCATTATATGCGATTACATGGTCATCAGCGCTCTTCATAATCGATTTCTATCACATTTTTATGGATTTTGGCGAGGAAATTCCCCTATCCCAATAGATCAGTCACTGCTTAGACGCTTATTCCGCTTCCATAATTATTTATGAACATTTATACATTATTAATCACTATACCTTCCCATGTTATTGCTTTGCCAATATTGGCTTTCTCTAGTCCATCAACGATAAAACTACATATCAGCGTTTATACCACATGTAGTTCATTTATTAGTAGTGGACATTTTTGCTTTATTCTTTCTTTTTCTACCTCAATCCCATCTTCTGATTTCAATAATTTATGTCTATCCATTTATTCGAAGACTTTATATGATGTGCAAATATAATTCGAACCAGCCACATTTCCACTAGTTTCTCTTCTCTCTCTCTATTAAAAACTCCAGTATTAACCTAATTGCCAGTAAAATAAAATATACAAAAAGACATTTAAAATTTTATTTATAAAACTTGATAGTTATTTCGAAAGAATGGAGCGTTCTTCTTCAAAACGTAAACAAAACTGATGATGATGTACTATGTGCGCAGGCTCACTGTTGCCAACTCTCTGGTCACAAATTAATATTCCGGTGAAATCGGCTGCGAATCAGTGGCTGCGTTTCTTGCAATAGAGCAAAATAAGTTTCGCCAGACGAGGTTAAAATGATATCAAATAGAAGATGGTCATCAATTAATTATGATTGTAGAATATTCATGGATACGGAAGGCATACAAAAAATTAAGGTTTAATGTTGAAGGAGCTTTTTTTTTTTTCTTGTCGATGAATTGGCAACAGTGAGACTATGTACGTTCACAGTGGCGGTTTTGAGAGGCTCCAGCCGCAATCTAATTTTGACCCCTCATCCATCTTATAAATATTTTCTTTGCGGCCTTTTCTATCCCTACCTATGTTACAATCATTGGCGTAACTAGGGGGCTAGGGGCCTATCCTCCACTAGAAAAATATTACCCCCTAGAAAATTTCTGAATCAATGTAATACCAAAGTAATACTATGTGCTGACTATTGAGGTGGGAGCTATAGCCCCCCACAAAAAAAAATTAGCCCCCTACACTTCGAGGCTAGCTGCGCCACTGCTAACAACTAATAGGAGGTAACAAAATTTTTAGATTGTATGAGAGGGTAAAAATCATAAAGATATGAGTGAATTTTATGACGTTTTAAAATAACCTTATAAAACCAGTGTAGAGACGATGAGGCGAACACCAATAAAAGACATTCTTTCGGTAGGACTCCTAGCAAGATGATCACGCTGCCCATGATGTACATTCATAATGTCTTATAATAATAATGTCAATTCCTAATCGTAACAATTTAAGTTATTTTGCTATGTGATTGTAAATAATTTGTGTAACGTAGAGACATGCTGTCTACATGGTTCATCTGTATCTTGGTATTTCTGACTCAATTTCGATAAGGTTCCAGGGTAACAATCCACGTGAGTTGACGCACGAGCTAAAACCCTTCTGATATAACTTATAATCTATCGGTGATATTATGGAGCCTATCACCGCTCCATCGTTCTGCAATCCGTCATAGAACGATAACCAAATCTATAAATGTAGAAACCGCAATTGGTAACATTACAATCTAACATATTTTTAGAATTGTTTCTGCGTTTGGAAATGTAGATGGCTAACTCCCAATTAATAATGTGTGCATACCAACAGGATTAGTGACATTCTCTCCTTTTTATGAATGCAATGGAAAATTTCACCTTTTTGGTATTTTACAGATATGCAAAACATACACTTACTCATACATACACTTAACATACATTTACTCATTAAGTTGTGCGTCAAGTATTTTAAAATCTAAAAATAATTCAAAATTCTTGATTATACCACTGTAAAGTGCGCTTCTCCTGAACATTTTGGAAATAAGTACATCACAAATAATTATATACGTTTATCATAAAATTTTGTTTTGCATTAAACTGTGTCCCGTTGTGTTCAGTTGCCTTTTCAAGTTGCAATTTTCTTCTTTTAGTTTTGGTCTCCTTGTAGTTTCGGTATTCTGATAATAAATTAGCGCCATTCTCAATCTCATCGAATTTGCTCCTAGCATCCATGATTAATTTCAAAAATGCTTTCAGAATATTTGGCCTTAATAATAAATTGTATTACGTGTCTTATATTGATTTGCTGATACTATTTATTAGTTGTGACAACCTATCCCATAAAACCGTTAGCAAGGCTGTTTCGTATTCTTTAAAATATTTTCATAATTTTCCTCCAATTTGCTCATTAATTCTTCATTATAAGACGCACGAATTTGAATTAGAGCTTCTTTAATGATGTTCCGATTATTAATTTTTATTGATGAAACTTCGTCAGCTCCTGGTGCCCACGTAGAATCAAATATTATTTTCATATGTTGAGATTCAGTATTTGGTATACTATTTGTAAGTATATTCCATCGCCGAGTATACGAGAAATATATATCTAATTTTTAAATAAAATCACGATAACGCAATACGCCCGAACAAGATTCCGCAGCATAATTTCCTATTGAATTTAAGGTATGGCTAGTACATAATGCATAGGTTTTTGTATAAATTTAATGTTGTATTCTTATGCTTGCAGTCCGTTGTATTTACCAGCCATATTTGTTGGGCTAACATATGCTTTACACGTGCAGTTTTTTATACCTACCGATAGATCTTTCAAAAATTATAGTACCATCCCTTCCAAATATCCGGAATCATGATTTTCGATACTAAGGAAACCAAAAACGTTCCTTCATATTCCCTTCTTCTTCTTCTTCTTCTTCTTCTTCTTCTTCTTCTGTGTGTGTACAGGATGATTGTTTGGAAAAAGTGTTCGAACTAGCAGACGGCATTTCCATAAGAGGTATGGCGAAGCCATAGTGATGAGACACCGTTCCTTCCCACCAATGCGATGAAGTATGGATACCTCCTTCTCCGCGTCAGCTCGTTCTCGGCATGGTTATTTTACAATTAAATGCATCCTCATCATTCGCCGTCTCTTGCCCATTTCCATCAAACTTCACCCGATTCACCCTGCCTTTTCTCGACTGTCAAAACCCCACTAAGCATCAAATTACCATCTATATTTGAATTTGACGCTTGGTGGGATGATTCTAAGCTTCGAGAAAAGGCAGGGCGAACCGGGTAAAGTTTGATGGAGATGGGCAAGAGACGGCGAATGATGAGGATGCAGTTAATTGTAAAACTACCAGGCCAAACCAGCAGGACACCAGACAGCAGAAACGAGCTGGAGGAGGAGGCAAAGAGGCTTGAAGACACCGAATGACAGGCGAAGGACATCAACAGCCGAAACAGCAGAGGAACCCTTGACGACAAGGACGAACACAAGGCAGAAAATATGAGTAGAGAGGCAGCCACGGACTCCAGAATGGAAAACATACTGCCGAAACTATGATGCATTCTTCGGAAGCAGACACCCGGCCATTGTAAAAAAAAGCGTTGGGGAAGAAAGTGAGAGAGATAGGGACAGAAAAAGGCAATTAGACCGACTAAAACCGAACCATCGATGCAAACCAGGGACAGTAACCAGAGCAATAACCTTGGAGAAAAGCCAAAGATGGGGCCAAAAAATAAAAATCATAGTGGAAAGGGGAAAAGCAATGTGCCATACGACCGCTCCCTCCGAGAAACAGAACCGAAATGCCTTTATATTTCCATTTTCATCAACAAATCTCAAGATTAAAGTTAATTGGTTTCAATAATTTTAACCCCATTTTGAGCCAAAAACGACCGGGGAAAAAGAGTGGAGGAACCTTAGGTGCCAGAGCTCTACGAGGCTAGAGACCTAGGAAGCTGCCTTGTCTGCCTAGACAAAAGTATGGCACTGGAGGCGGGGTGATTGGCAGCATATGGGTCATCGAGAGGGGGCTTGTAAAATGGCCTTTTCTCTAATGAAGCATAAAATTTCCAAAAATATTACAATATCAAGAAATATATGATAATCTTACAAACTATATTTATTCGATTGTACTTCTAAAGAAATACGATGAGGATCAAAGCTATTTTTTTTCTGTAATGGAACCTTCCATATAAGTTTTAATTAAAAATTTCTAGTTTGATAATTCCAAAAGAGAATCTCGTTACAACCTTTGACTTTCTATGCTCCTCCGTTTCGAACTTAATCATTATACCAGTAAGTCATCATCATCATCATCATCATCAGTAGCAGCAGCAGCATCATCCTCGTGTGCCACTGGTTCCCAAACTTTCTCAATTCGCGGCGAACCTTGCGGAATCCAAGTTTTCCCAAATCGCCGTATGTCAAATTCTATCATGTAGGCTTTTCCTAAGTTACGTCAAATTCTAACAAGAACATGTGGATAAAAATAAATAAAACGTGTATTGAAGATCACAAAAAAATTTAATTGGAAAAATTTAACCAAAAATATATAATTTGTGGAATGGATGAGCCTGTTGATCACAACGTTTTCTCAAATCGGACACAACCACCCTCATTTTCTCCTCCACATTAATGTTTGTGCAATACTTAGTTTTTATCACAGCGACCAGTGGTGTGGTTGAGGCCTAGCGGCGCTAGGACACTTCTTTTGGAGACCTAGGGACGCTAAGGCAGAATTTTAGAAAATCACACACTTTACAAACAAAATTATATTTGTTTGACATAAAATGTCTGTGGATTCTACAATTCTGTTAAGAAAAAAAATTTTTTAGAGCAATAACCCTAAAATTTTGAATAAATCAACTAAGAATCGTGGGAATTTAAACGAAATTACAGCTTGGAATATGTACCATAAACTGTGTTCCGAAAATACAAAAAACCTAAAACTTCAAAACCTAAATCTTGTTTATTGTGGTCATGTTAAAATTTCTGAATTCGTTTCGGACGAAGATAGCCATTTAGCGCTATTGAAATAGCTGTAAGCAACGTTGTTATTATAAAGTTTTCTAAAATAACTGCACCATAAAAATTTGTATAATTTTTACTTCTATTCTTGAATTCGTGTTATAATAAATTATAGGGCCCATAAATAAATTAAATCAGCGGTCTGGAAATTACCATCCGCGAACAGAATAGCCACGCCTAGACTTTGACAAATTTCTATTTTAGCGCAATATCCATTGGGTTCCCCTTTTTCCATCTATCTTTTTTTCAGTTGTTTTCTTTATTTTATTAGCTCACTTTAGAGTTGTAATCCAGGTTTAGTTCGACTTGGGTAATTGTGTTCGTATCATATGATTTTACGCTTATAGCCCCGAAACTATATGCTGTAGGCAGTGTTGGATTCGAAAGGGCATTTGTGGGGGGTGTTGCAATGCCAGCTCGACAACACACAGATATTTGAAATAATTTGCGACGACACTGAGCATTGTTAAATTAATTGAAAAGGACAACAAATTAACACAGTTTAATAAAGTTAAATCGTCTACAAACTGTTTCAATAACCCAGGGCTATTTTCGTCAGGATGGCCAAACGGTAACACAACGTGTAGTCGTTGTGTTACGTTGTGTTATCGTTGGCCGTTCTGACGAAAATAGCCCAGGGCTATTGAAACAGCTGTAAACGATTTAACTTTATTAAACTGTATTAATTTGTTGCCTTTTCAATTACTTTAACACATACATAATGATAATTTCTGTCCCTATCAGATTAATGGATTATTGACTTGTTGGGGATTTCCCTAATTCCCTCCCCACCTCGTGGATCTACACCTGATATAGAAGAGCGCTAGGCTACTTTTTGTTTTAGGACTACACCACTGACAGTTGGCGCAGTATAGCCCAGATGCTCTTGCGCCATAAAAATCCAAACAAACAAATACCACTGATAGCGACTACCGCAAACCCAGCTTCATACGAGTAAGAATATTACAAATGGAATAAAATTCTCCGAGATTTACCATTCATAAGGAGTAGGCATGTAGCCAATCCGGGGATAGCAGAGACGTGGCCACAGTTGCCCCATCGAGTTATTCATATATATAGAACAATCCCAGGGTGCCCTGTGTCCCATATGCCCTTTGCCTTACCCCAATTGCCCCTTCATCTTGGCTACAAGCCAGACAAGGGGGTGTAATTGCGGTATACAGTTTGGGAACCATTGTCGTATACAGTTCGTATATACTCACTATATTCACCATTCAATATGCACTTCAGAGAAAATAAAATAATTGTATAATCATTACTATTATTGTATTAGCAAAATGAAAACCAAAAAAAAAAGAGCATATAAAACTTCGTTTATATTGCCAATTCTTAAAATTACTTATATGAAACTCTATCTTCAACACAGGAAAACGTAAATTTTAAATGCATTTAAAACAGCTTTAGTTTCCTAAACTAAACCATACAAACCTCACCATGATGTCAAATGTCCTTCTGACGAGTAAATTCTTGGCAATTAGACCATTGTAACCCATCTTTCACTTGTTAGATATTAACAATGATTCTTCTTCACATATTCTGACGATACAAATTTATGTTTTGGATTATAAATAGGGTTCTACTGCTCTGTGTTATCATGAAACAATAACACTGTGACGTACGGCTACACTTTTGGACCTGGATTATGGAGACATCTCAACCAGAATTTTATAATTATAACTAAACAGATTACAATTGTTATTTTAGACATTCTCCCCACAATTTCTAAGGCAAAGGTTAAGTGGTCGTGCATCGCTGAACTCAACGACGACAACAACAACGAATTAAAGAAAAGTTTTAATAGTTCTCGAGATTTTCAAAGGTTTAATAAATTCCTTCTGAACATTATTGCACGCAATTTTAATAATGAATGCACAAGTTAGAATTTAATTGTTTAGTAGTGCAAACAATCATACTATTTAAGGAACTACTAGTTCCTTGTCTGCATTCACCCTTTTCCTATAATTTACTTTTTTTTCATCCCGAATTTTCTGTAATAACGTCAATATTTTCACTACGAAAATTCCATCCACATATTCAAATCGCCATAATTTCTCACTATTTTAAATAATAATAGTTAACCCGTTATATATATATATCGTATGGTTACCTATTGTAAACATTTATTAAGATGTTTACATTAAATTACTAAACAAAATATTTTCCATTCTATTAAATAGATTCGAAAGAGGAAAGAATCGGAAACATATGTTGTTGTGAGACCTTTTTCAGAAGATGATTTGTATTTCATACCATTTTGCATTCGAAAGCTAGTTTAGTTAAATTAGTTTTAAAAAAAAAAATTGGTTCTCCAGATTGGATCTTCTCATTTGGCTTATGAATCACGCATGTGAAAAATATTATTTTTTTCATTAATACAAGTTGTCACTGCCCTAAAATAGAAGAACATTTCTCCACCAAGGGTAATGTTTGCGTGGTAGTTCAAGTTGGGGGAAAAAACACACCCTATAATGTCAAAAGATCACCCCCTACTCGAGATTTAACGAAATTCCTGTAAGGTTCTGGTAGAGGTTTTGAGATGTTCGTGGCATGACTCCTCAAGCTATAAGTCTCACATGTTAAAAAAAGTCTACTATACAATTATATAACATATAGAAATACACTAGAAGAAGTATAGTAAGTTCAAGTCTGTTGAATTCGTGAGATTATGAATTCTCTTTGTCTATATTCTTTCTCTGCCAGCGTTTGTTCCTTTAAATATTTCAAAACCAAATGGACTTTGCTGTTAAAGTATCTGTATACATTACATGCTCAAAAAGTCCATCTTCCACTTGAACATTAAAGCGTCAATCTGACATGCGAATTTTGCTTCATCCTAAACTGGACGATTGTCTTTTTCTTCTTTTAATTCTTTAAATATGAAAGGATGTTTTCAGGGCAAAGCTTAAAGAAAGCATTCTTTTATGGGGGAAATACGTGTTTTCTAAAAAAATAAAGGATAAAGAATTACGTTTTGCCTAAACTTAAAAAACTGTTGGAAATTTTACGAAGAAAATGGACAATAGATTAGCCTAAAAATATTTTTATAACAAATCATAAAAAGTTACAAAAACAACAACAATGCATTAAAGCATGTTTGAAGAAAGACAAAGTGAATGAATGTTCACTCATGAATTCACTAATGAATTCATGTAGGTTTCCCTGGCAAAAATATTTATTAATTAAAAATTTCTCGAGCTTACTTGACGGGCATATATTTGTTGTTTTTCATATATTAATTTATTTAAACTTTTAAAAGTATCTTCGAAAGATTTAGTTTAAATATTTATGACCGAACTGTATTTTCAAAAGTTTTGATGTGGATATATGGTCAAATCCTACTTCAAAATAACGCTACGTATGGAAAAACTGAATCTAACTGGATTAAAAGGAAATGGTTTCAAAACCGTTTTCTAGCAGCATTTATTACATAACTAGTAAAATTTGACACTGGTCGGAATATACGAAATACAAATGAAGAAGGTAAAAGCATATTACCATCTGCAAAAATATTCGCAACGTTTCGAGAACTACTGTTCCCTTCATCAAGCGAAAGTGTCAAGGAAGTGTAGGTGTTCGGTATTTATACCCCAACTTTACTTTTCCCCAAAGCTATCCCGCACTCGGGTTTTCCCCCCTGTCTGAATCTGGATTTTCTAAGAACTGTTCCCCACTTGGTAATCCCTCCCCCCACCTCCGTCTGAAACTGATTTTCCCCATCTCCTAGCAAAAATACGGTAAGGTTCGGGCATCGATTTTGCGATGTTCATCGCCTTACTACGTATTCGGAAAGTCTCCCAGGACGCCAGAAAAAGTCTACAGTAGCGAGAAGTTACATTTTTATGAAGAACTTTTGTACTTTTCCAATCAGGAACATGACCTTTCTCCCAGGCATGTTCTGCCAGAATATTAGTCTTCTCACCTTTCTCCACAGCACGATGATGTTCTTTTTTGCGAGTACAAACAGTTCTTCCCGTCTCGCCAGTGTATACTTTTTCGCAGTCTTTGCAGGGTATCTGGTAAATTGTTCCAGTCAATTCATCCATTGGAACTCGATCTTTCACTCTCACCAACAGGTCACGCAAAGTCGATGCAGGTTTATAGTAAGTCCTGATGTCAGATTTCCTAAGAATACGCGCAATCTCCTCAGAAGTCCTCTCCACATATGGCAAAACAACCGTCCCTCTAGTCTGTCTCTCCTCAACAAGTTCTCTATGTCCATTATTAGATCTTCGAGCGATAAACTTGCTCGGGTAGCCATTATCTACAAGCGCTCTCCTTACCTTCCATACCTCAGCATCCTTCAACTCAACACTGCTGCTGCGTGTGAGGGCCCAACGTGTTAGAGACCTCACAACAGAAGCTTTGTGGTAAGTTGGATGATGTGAGCGGAAATCCAAGTACCGGTCCGTATGAGTTCCTGAATGGAAAAGTACAAAAGTTCTTCATAAAAATGTAACTTCTCGCTATTGTAGACTTTTTCTGGAGTCTTGGGAGACTTTTCGAATGCGAAGTAAGGCGATGAACATCGCAAAATCGATGCCTGAACCTTACCGCATTTTTGCTAGGAGATGGGGGAAAACCAGTTTCAGACAGGGGGAATTACCGAGTGCGGGATAGCTTTGGGGGAAAAACCAAAGTTGGGGTATAAATACCGAACGCCTACACTTCCTTGACACTTTCGCTTGATGAAGGGAACAGTAGTTCTCGAAACGTTGCGAATATTTTTGCAGACGGTAAATATCTTTTACCTTCTTCATTTGTATTTCGTATATTCCGACCAGTGTCAAATTTTACTAGTTATGGTAAGCCCTGGTCAATCTTTGTACGTTATTACCATTTATTACCCAAGTGGAAAAATGTGTTTGCTGGAAGTCTTGTCGAAATAACTTTATCTTTTCAAAATGAATTATTGGTTAACTTGGTTATTGAAGTTACCATCTTGATTTCAATAAATTGAATGGTATATTTGCTTTTTTTTAGAGAATGGTTTCAGAAGAGTAACGAAATTTGAATTTCTCTTTCGCTACTTCAATCGTAATTGTTTGGAGCAAACTATTTCTGACTAAAGATTTCCTTGTATGGGAATTATTTATTTAAAGAAAATTGCAACATCCTCAGCCAAATCTTTACATGACTAGATAGAAAACTACCAGTTTTTGGAAGTGAATAATTTCTCCGAAAAATAAGAAGTTTTTTTTATTAGATAAAGTCCTAATTCACCATCCGAATTTTTCTCATTTTTTGATTATACTGCATTGCCAAAAATATTCTGATACTGCATTAAATATTTATGATTACAGCTCATGGAGTTTGAACTATTGTTCTGTAAGAATTCACCTTTGTGGTGGCTTAGTGATAGTGCTTTTGGCTACCACAAGAATTGCCCGGGTTCAACTCCAGTGGGTATATATACTTGATAGTTTTTTCCACAAATTCGTAATCAGAGTTTGCTTCCCCATAGGCAAAAGAGTCTGAATTTTCCTTGAAAAATATCGGCCCTTACGCATCATAAACTTAGATATCCTTGCGCTGTGAAACATAGGTGAAATCAGAAGAGCTTTGAAAGTATAAAATATAAAATTTTGATAGTCATTACTTTCAGCATTTATCCTTATGACAATTCACCGCGTGCAAATGAACATACAGATCTTCAAAGTGGATTTGTCGTAGAATACTATATCAGTAATGTTTCCATACATGATACCATAACCAAACTGAGCATACACAAATTGGTAAAAACAAATAGCCAGCATACAGACACAATGAACGCATGAAAGAAAACTCTCAGTTGGAAAAATTTCGCTGCTCCTTTGAAATAAGTACCGCTGCTGACGTCAGAAATGCTTGCGTAATCTCCATTCTGTTAGTGCCGTAAGCATCTGCAAAGAAATTAATATATAGGTTTGGTTATCATGGAAAAATATTTACACGCTAGAACCGATGTTTTGACTCATTATCAGCAACTTAGAATTTTCAGTATAGTTGAGGGTGGGCAAACACATACTATATACATTTGTACATTACAACATATGTAAATTTTAATTTATTTTAACTTATTGGCAGCGGGGTCTCAGACCTCACGGAGCCATATAACTCTATGCCTATGTTCGTATTAGTTCGAAAAATAAAAACTTGACACGCATTTAAGCTAGACTAAAACAAAGGACCAGTCAAAAATGCGCTACGATAATACAAGCACAGTCGAATTTTTTTTCTCATGGCCGTCGTATTCTTATTTATAATTTTTCACTTTTTATTTAATCAAGCCGGAAACAATATTTTTCTTAATCGATTATTTTTGTATACTGATAACAGCTTTATATGGATATACACTCTATAACAAAAAAAAATCGACGCATCAAGGAGGAGTTGTCCGATTGCGATAAAAATTGGTGGATTTGAAGAACATACATAGAAAAAGAAACGATTAAAATTTCAGAACAATTGAATGATTTATTGCAGAGTTTGACCGTTACAAAGGGAGGAAGTCAATAAAGCGTTGGCACCCTACACCATAACGCCCTGTTGTGGGCATGTGTGGCGTGCGATAGTAAGGGCAGGATCCCCACGCTGCCCTGGACGTCTCCAGACACGTCTGCGGTTGTCGTCAGGACACAGTTGGAAACGGGACTCGTCACTAAAGACTATACGTCCCCAGTCAGCGCAGTTCCAAGTTGATCGAGCCCGGCACCACTGTAATCGGACTTGACGGTGTAAAGGCGTGAGAGGTAAGCGGCGTAACGGTCGGCGCGAGCGTAAATTCCGCTCTCTCAGTCATCTGCAGAGGGTCATGTTGGACACATGTGTGCGGTCCACACGTTGGATAGTTGATAACGACGAATCCGGTGCTGTGACAGCTGCTCTGACAATCTTGTTTGCCAGGATATAGTCAATTTCACTAGTTCCCCCATTTGGGTGTTTCCATGTCCATTTTCTTTGCGGTTTCTTCTTAAAAAATGAATTCATGATGCTAAGGTTTTCAGCTTCTGCAAATTCGATGAGTTGATCGCCACGTTCATTCCTTTCCCCATATCCGTATTTACCAACCGATGTCTCTCCTTGTTCCTGTTGTCCAATTCTTGCA
>QLNU02015270.1:26631512-26642836 GCA_006491805.2 Dysdera silvatica
TCGGTGGTTTTATCTTATGTGGCGGGTGTCTCAGAAAAACTGTCTCGAATTCTCAGTTGTGTGAATGTTAAGACCTACTACAAACCTGTCTACACCCTGCGTGATCTATTACTTAAAGTTAAGGATCGCGTCCCTGAGGAGGAAAAATCTGGTGCTATTTACCAAATACCGTGTGGAGACTGTGACAAGGTGTATGTTGGACAGACGGGAAGATCGATACGTCTACGAGGGAAGGAGCATATTTAATATTAAATATTAAATATGCTCCTTCCCTCTCTTCCTGCTTCATATTAAGGTAGCTAGGGGAGACGATTCAAACCAGTTGGCTGAACATGTCTTCAGGGAGGGTCACGAACCAGATTGGCATTCGATGAAAATATTACATCAGAATGTGACGAATCTGGGGAGTAGACTTTTTCTGGAATCATGGGAAACCTACGGTTTGAGGAGTCGTGCAATAAACATCGCAAAACCTCTACCAGAACCTTACAGGATTTTTGCAAAACCTCGAGTTAGAGGTGACGTCGTCGGGTGCAGGGGGGTTTCCCCGATTGGGGTTTCCCTAGCCAGAGCTATCCCGCACTAGATGACGTCAGATGGGGATTCCCAACATGCGGGTATATAAGCTTAGGACTTTCACGAACTCTTCATTCTGCCTTCACTTGACAAAGGGAGCAGTTGGCTCCCGAAACGTCGTGTTTTTAAACCTTACGCCAGTGTCGAAATAACTTTTTGTTATGGAATCTCCTGGTGAAACTCCGTATTGTTACGTAGTCTTACGTGTTGGCAGAATTTTATAGCGCGAAGACAGCTGAGATCATTCTGCTAACTTTAGGATATATATGGGGTATATAATTATTATTATAACATCAAGATCAATATCTATTTGCTCTACCATGTTCATTTTTGTGTGCTCTTATTCATTAACCACCCAAAATAAAGTTGTCAAAAAAATATATATATACAAAATATCGTTGCAATGGGGGTTACAACCTCCATCAACATACCCCATACGTACGCCAGTGCTATAGACAAAAAATTGTATATTTCCGTTGGGGCTCGAGCTCCATAATAATTTCAAATAAATTTCAATTCTAAATATATATAATATGCTCAGCCCCCTTCTTAATTTTGAAGACTCTGCGTTGGTGCTTATGACATAAATTGATAAAAATTTAAAAGGCAAATATAGTAGAAAATGGAAAACTGTTTAATTGTCATTTCTTACTTGTAGACTTCAGTTTCCAGAAAGCACGTACATGTTACTAAATTGTCTTCAAGCATATAGACTAAATAAAGGGGAGACCCAAACACCATAGTCGTAACCTTCGTAAAATAGGTGACCTTTAAATGATATGATGACTGATGATCGAAATAAAGAAATTTAAGAAGATTTCAGGCCCAAATTTCAAAATAAAAGAGCTCATGAACTAAATAATACTAGACCCATACAAAGGTCCCTGCAAGGCCCCAAAATCAAAGGCCGTCTGCCCGGGTCTGATTTACGCAAATCCGCCACAGAAGAAACGGATAGGATTTTCTCGGATTGCTTCAAAACATGGATGCTAAAGTTGGATAAGGATAATCGTGATAGGCGATAAGAAATGAAATATTGAAATGAAGGTAAAATATATTAAGAATGTAATCTATGAATCAGAAAAACGATGTGGAATCATGTACGTTCGCCATAGTTTTCAATCAAAATCAAAATATACACATGCATATGCACTACACCGTGATTTTATATTCTTTTCTATTTCGCAAGTAACTAACAGATCAGTTTTAAAAATGCCTCATTAAAATGTCTAAAAATCACTTAAGTTAATATTAAATCCTTAAATAATCACAGTTGTAGCTTTAATTATAATATTTCCTCCTGTAGTACCTTTTTGTCCATGTTGGGCTTGTATTTATTTACCTTCTCGTATACTTGCAAGTTTATGTGTTTAAGTTAATTTAAATAATTGAAATTTAAGTTAATATAATAGATAACTATACAAAATCAGTATAATTCGCTAGTGTGTAAAAAAAATCTATGAAATTTATTATTACTTATAGAAATGTCTATAGCTAAACAAAACAAAATTAAAATTAGTGAATACAATAAAATTTTTAGCAAATTTTCTGTTGAAAATTTTCTATTTTCAAAATATTTATTAATGTATATTCAGAGAGAAAGATAGAATTAAAGGAAAAAAAGAAAGAAAGAAAAAGAAAGCGAGAGAGCGGGAAATGAAACACGCGAATTGCTTTGCTCGCAAAATAAGTAATTGATTGATTCATTATAGAACGTTTATGCATAAAATCAATCAGTTGCAGCTTCGTTCTCCATTGAAAGACAACACTTCTTAATTGCTCCCGTAAACAGACTTGCAATGGACACCAACTCCCAACCAACGGACACCTCCGTTGCTACGCAATCGACAATGACACCAAGCGATGACAGCAAAGCAAGTCAGAGTACTTCTGTCAAGGAAATTGGCGAAAATGTCTTAAGGGCAATCCACGGACTTGGAGAGAAGAACGGCTGCAGACTCAGAGACATTAAGAAGTTCCTCAACAAGCAGTATGGCATCGACGTCGAGAAGAACTTGCCACAAGTAAAATTTTTTCTCAACAAGTTCCAAAAAGATGGCCGAATCATCAAAGATGCTGAAGGTAAATACAAAGATGCTGCTCGTAAACGAAGGAGAAAGAGGTCCAAAACGCCATCATCTGGAAAAAAGAGGAAGAGCAGTGGAGGAAAGAAAAGCAAAGCAAGGAGGAAATCTAAGGGGAGGAGAAGCCCTGCCAGGAAAGGAAAACGATCTCCAGCAAAAGGCAAAAGGCGTAAGCGATCCAGGAAAGCTGCTGCTGCCGATCAATCCACTTAATCAAGAAGAATCCATTGATAACTTCCCATCAATTGCATTTTTATTTTCTAGGCATTGACTATAAACAAGACCATTGACGTTCTATTATATTTATTCGAAAGATATTTTATATTTTAAAAACCTAAAATTCTTTAGTCAGCAAAGTAGAATCAAAAAGTGCGTTGTAAAATTTTAAAAACCGCTATTAAAAACCATTGATATATATTTTTTTTTGTATCTGTCAAATTCATGAATTCATTTAAGTTAGCGCAATTGTTTGTTTGGATGTTTTATGGCGCAAGAGCATCTGGGCTATACTGCGCCAAGCGCAATTACATTTGTGTAGCGATACATTGTAATCTGGATAAAAAATTATTAAAAAATGCAATATATATCACTTTTAAAGCCGTAGCTCGCAATTTAAACTTAGCATAATTTTTTTAGACGTCGCCAAAATATTAACAATGAAAAGAAGTGCCATTGTCTAAATAGGATTCCTTGACTTACACCTTAACATTGTTTCTTTAACCGAAGGCTTTCTAACAAATTTCCCCTGTCGACATTTTTATTTTTTCATGTAAGATTTTCAGAGTATTGGGGTATAGAACAATACGTAAAAATGTTTAGACATCAAAGTGACAAAACCACTAAAGATAAGAAAATTACTTTCGTTTGATTGCTTAAACAATGACTATAAAAAAAAACATAGGCTGCCGTAATAACGCTGAAGTTGCCAATGAGGTACGCTAAATCTAGCAAACCAAAGTATAACATTTATTTATTAAAAATGCCATGCGTTTAACTATTTAGTCGTTTGGTAGGCACCAACTCTTGACATAAATATCATAAAATCAATCAGACAACTTTGAGCGGTTTGTTAGATTATTGGTACATGAGCCGGCTTTCGGCTGCGCTAAAGGGCAGCCTTCATCAGATGTATATGGAGCGAAACGAACATACAGCAGATAATATAATCAAGGAATACATTATTTTTCCTATTTGTATTCCTTAATTATATTATCTGCTGTATGTTCCATTCGCACCATATACATCTGATGAAGGCTGCCCTTTAGCGCAGCCGAAAGCCGGCTCATGTACCAATAATCTAACAAACCGCTCAAAGTTGTCCGATTGCTTTTATTATTATAACTATTTAGTTATTAACCTTGGAAAATGGCAGAAATTGTAGTAGATTTTGCGTTATCTTGGATGCACCACGTGGAGGCCCACTAGATTATACCTTCTTAGAAGTACAACTGAAGGACTTGAGTATAAACCCTGTAGTCTAGTCCTTCAGAAGACAGGAGATTCCATTGACCATGTCCAAGATGGCGGTTGCAACAACGGCAAGGACACCAATGTTCGCAATATGGATCACAATAAGATTACCATTAAAAGGAGGCTGAAAAACGGGGAATAAACTGTTTGATTACGGAGTCGATAAAAAATCTAAAGCGGTAATTCGCGTAGGGAAGGAAAATTTGAATTTCAGTTTGATACTTCCAGTTCCTGACATGGGTGAATTCCTAAGGACTTCTATCTTGAATTTACCGATTCTAACTGTTTAAATTTTGATTATGTAGAAATGACTTTCTAAGTAACCTTTTTGACTTAGGAATATTCCTTTCATTCTCTATATTCACTGTATTTTTCTAAATTCCTCACTTTTTTACAAAAACAAATAGCGCCTTCAATAGTTCCTCCTCCTATACCTTCCAAATAACTACGATACCATACCATGAAGGAGTCATCATTACCTTCACAATAAATTTCACAGAAAAACTTATAAATTAGATAAGAGTTTATGTAATATTTTATGCATCTCATTTACAATTTTTGTTCATAGATTACTTTTACAATTTAAATTGAATTTAATTGCAACTGTCTTTCCTTAGTGTCATGGTTACTAAGGGAAGGAATGGCTGCCTTAATTCCTCAGTCGATAAAAAAAAAATACGCAAACTGATCAGGGGCGGACTCGGTCCTCTCAAAATGCGCACACCTTGGATTACGGAGAGAGTGAGTCCTATAGCCCATAAGGGCGCAATTCCTATCTCTTCGGCCCAGTTCGCCCCTGAAACTGATTTGTGTCACCACCCTTCTTAAAAATTGACTACTATTAGTATATAAGCTTTTCGTAATTCAGTTGTTTTCAATTTTTCTAGGAATTTTCGAGATAAATATTCACTTCCCGCTTTGAAATTTTTGAAGGGCATAGATGGTTATTGAGCTATCTAAAAAACTTTCAAACAACGACAGTTAATAAAACAGCCTTTCTTGTTCCTTTTCTCATAAAAAATCCAAACGCAAAACTAATAAATTTTCCTTCATTCGTCTAACGAGTTAGAGATTGTATTGATATAATGAAGTTACAATATTCGACCAGTCCCCAAATCTGGCAATAAATTTCGAACTTTATTATTTCTGTTACCCAGTTCTCTATAGTTATGAAAATGGGTAAAATATTAGAACACGGTACCACCGCCAATAAATTAATTTGGCGAGTTTTTGTCGTTTTGGAAAACTCTCGTTAATAACTGACAGGGTTGCCATTTGCAGCCTTTTTACCCTGTACAGACAAATTTCCTTAGTCCATGCAACACGCAAGATCCATCAGAATAAAGTAAGTTTTTCATAAAATTCAAAAAGCATATAACCACTTTATTTATTCATAAAATACAATAAAAAACTCATGAAAGTCTCGATATCAGTATAATGCCTAATAAATAACCGAAAGGATACAGTGCACCGTTACACTGTCCATCGATGTTAGGTGGAGGCCTCGCCAGGGCTCAGCAGCTCTGTGGTTATTGTTTTTAATCAAAACAATAAAGAAAACCTCATTAATGTCTCGGTATTACGTCTAATTAAGTAACCGAAAGGTATAATATAAATAGGTAGTCATCGGTATAATATGAATAGGAAGTTCATTTGTAAACAATCATGGCGGCCGGAAATAAAGCGAAAGCGCAAAATTCGGGCTAATTCTTTAGACCAGAGGTTCCAAACCTATGCTCCGCGAAACCTTTCCAAGTGCTCCGCATGGTGCTCAAAAATCATGATACCAAAAAAGTTGAAAAAAGCCAGATTTATAGAACATCCCCGTTGGTCACTGAATCGAAAATTTTCCAGCCAAAGGAGATTTGTTGTTACTGCTTTTCGTTTATGTATTTAAGTAAGTTCTCCATTTCTCTGTAATTTGTGAGAAATGTGAGATATCGAATAAAATAAAACTTAACCTTTTACGGGCTTGAAAATTCGCCAAATGCTTCAAAAATACCTTCCATCGTTAATACTGCTGTCATTGGGTTTAGTATTTACATGTTGGGGAAAATATCGTACCCCTAATGAGCAAAGAAAAGTGTAAAAAAAATGTAAGAAAATATACGCACAATTAATGTTTACAGAAAACGATATTTAAAGTTCCATCTTCTAATGACTTTAATTTGGAAAATTAGGTTTAGATTCAAATTTAAGTAATTTAAAATTCGAAAACAAAATCGTGCTTTTACCATTATTATACAGTAAAATGTTCATTAACAGCTTGAAAAATATGATCAGGTAAAAGCAGCCAAAAACGCACATACGTGTCTTGGGTATAAGGGCAACGATAGTATTCCGCGAATATTTTTTTCTCTTGAAAAGTGCTTCGCAATGCCAGAAAGTTGAGACTAACCGCCAAAAAGTTGGGACCACTGCCTTAGACTAATAATCCCTTTATCTAAGGCCAATTAATCATGACGTCACAAAACGGAAGTCGTTGACGAGAAACCGGCGCTGTGTTCTAAAATTTGATCTGAAAATGCATTGGGTGAATGGATCAATCAATAATTTCCGGCCATCGCGAGCACAAAAGCTACATCAAAACAAACACTCAATAAAGCCTTCAGAAACAGTAGTAAAACTCAAACTTGGGCGTAATTATTCCAATTTAATCGGAATGTTCTCTTCTTGGAATTGTCGACCCAAGCTAACCTAAATTCCTTAGGATTTTTATTTTTTACTCCCTTTTTTTTCTATCCATTGTGTTACTTGTACTTCATTCTGGTCATAAATACTTTATATAACAAATCTCCTTTCCACATGCGATTTATTTAGTATGTGTCCTTTCGTAAGCTTTTAAGTTAATTGGTTTGATAACGATTTCTTTCTTTTTTTTTCAAATTTGCTTGAAATCTGTTAACTTTAGGTATTATTGTATTAATTCCACTGTGTTTAAAAATCTAAAGAAAACTAATAACCACTTCCGGCTTTTTAGAAACGATGTGTAATTTTAACTCTAATATTAAGTTTCAAGCGCAAAATACACAAGGCCTAATTTTATCTAACTCCAATCGAAGGTCATATATTTGCAAGAAATTTACAGCAATTGTATCGTGTATAGTGTTGTAACTATTTATGATATATATATATATATATATATACAGTGGAGAAGGGATTCGTTGAGAATTACAGAGAAAGGAGTCAAGGGAAGTCTACAAACTGATAAAACAATTATATGCGAACGATGGATAATCTTTATCCCCACATGTGGGCAGACGGGTTAATAAGATCAGAATAATAAGAGGGGGTTAATATAAGATCGTGAAATCCACAGCTGAGTCTAATTCACCGCCATCACCACCACTACTTACTACTACTTCCTCCTCCTCCTTCTTCTTCTTCTTCTTTGTTGCAGGACAACAATTTTGGCAGATGCTAATGCTTTTCTGTCTAGGTTTGATATGCCGAGGAACTACGTTGAGAAAACGTTATAGGTGGAATCACACACAAAGTCGAGGAAGGAACACAACAGGGAAGGATTATTTATCACAATCTGAAATATACTTCTGCGACAAGAAACAAATGATGTTGGCAAGTTCAACCTCTGAAGGAATTTTGTTCGGATGGCTAAATTTCTTGAGCAATGAAATGGTCTATGATCATTTGAGTCTAACGTAAAACAAGTTGTACATATAGGATTGTCACTGATTCTCCATCGATGCAAGACCGAGTTAGTCGGAAGGCTATTAGTTATGAATCGGATAAAAAGTGTACTTTGTCTCCTAGAAAGAGAAAGATCAAAAAGTGAAAAATTGAGAGGTACAAAGCAATACTGAAAGTAATGATCACCATCTTTCCATCTATCAATAAGGGAGTGATGGAAGGATTATTTGAAAAGTCTTAATCCCTCATTAATTATAGACCATTGTAAATATACTCTAGGATGATATTTGTTTCTGGCTAGAAGGTCTGCTTTGATGTTGATTGGAATCCCTGAGTAACTGGGAACCCAAATTAGATAGAAATCAACATCTTTACCAATTAAGTTCACCAGAGCGTTAAAAATATTGACAATTATGAAATTCTTTGTTTTGAAATTTTTAATTGCTTGTAGAATTGATTTGTTATCGCACCAAATGATTACTTTTTTATGTTGGAAGTTAATGTTGATGGAAAAAGGATGGCAAAAACTTCTGCTGTAAAAATTGAGTACTCATTTCTAATTGTGTATCTTAAATTTTTCTTTATATTTGTTATTGCGAAAGCTGTGTGATTCTCTTCTTTTGAACCATTAGCACCCTATTGTTCAAAAATTTTAAAGTTGTCTTTGATGCATGCATTAAATAGGGATACTATTTCATAATTTTTTAAAGTTTTATTTTGAAACGGTCACTCATCAATCATGATGCGGTTAGAAATTATTGATCCATTAAGAAGAATATTTATCGGTAAATTCCAAGAAGGGTTTCCTTTTTAACATTCCTTCAATGGATTGTTGAAATTGATCATCCACTCTTTCATAGTTGGAGAATATTTATGACATTTTATAAGCATCTTTTTTTTTTTATTCCTTCCAGATTAGGACAATTTCATTCACCCCATATGTGTAAGAGAAATTTGTAAAAGCCATATTTGAAAGTCAGCTCTAAGTCTATATTATTTGTAATAAAATTTGTCAGAGCAGTTGATGATGATTTAGGAATTCCAAGAGCTCTCTAGGTTTCCATTTATAATAGGGTTAAGAGTTTTAATTGTGGATATAGGAGAATCCCAAAAAAGTGAAGCGCCATATGTCATTTTGTTTTTAAAAGTAGCAAAGGCCATGTTAACAAAGATCTTTGCTGGAGCAGCGTTGAAACTAGAGGAAATAAATCTGAAAATATTAGTGAGGGCTTTTGTTTGATCTTTCAATTTTTTGAAATGAAAATTCCATTTCAAATTCTTTTGAAGTGTGATGCCTAGTATTTGAAGATGATTTGAGATTGGTAAGGGTGAACGATAAATATTTAGATTTGAAATAGGGAGAACGTTTTCTGTTTGCTATAGAAATTCATTCACTTTTCTCTTTCGCAAATTCAAGTTTCCAATTTTTACCCATGTTGTTATGGAATCTACGGCTTTATTGTTGATAGCTAGATTACAGTCTTTATTGTGGTTTATAAGGAGAACATCATCAGTATAGATGAACATTTCACAGGAATAAGTTTCTGATTGAAAGATATCATGACAATATAATAAAAATAAAATAGCTGATAAAACCGCTCCTTGAGGAACACCTTTGTTATAATTAAAATTATTTGAAAAGGTGTTTTTCCATTTAATTTTGAATGATCTGTTATCAAGGAAATTTTTGATGAATAGCAAGAGGTTACCACCAAAACCTACTGATGCCAGCTTATATATGAGTAATTCATGAGAAATTGAATCATAAGCTTGTTTTATGTCAGTTTTAAATATTAATACATGATTTCCTCTTTTAATGTTCAATAAACAAATAGACTTTAATGTTTGGTTTGTATTGTAAAGATTGGGTCATTGTTGAAAGTATCATTAAAGATATCCCAGTTATACAAGTAATAGAAACTAGAGGTTAATGTGAGATTTATGCTGGAAGTTTTATTAGGATTTATAAAAAGGGTTGGCTATCTATCGTTCAAAACATAAAGTTCGGATGAGTTGATCCAATTAACTAATTTTTACCCGGAGGAACGTGATTTTTTACTTCCCCATAACGGACGAGAGGCATTAACATCACCTGCTATTATTAATCTATTATTTTCAAGTTTTCTTTTAATCTATTATTTTTAACTTTTTTCTTTTAATCTATTATTCTAAGTTTTCTTTTAATCCTATTATTTCTAAGTTTTCTTTTAATCTATTATTTCTAAGTTTTCTTTTAATCTATTATTTTTAAGTTTTTCTTTTAATTTATTATTTCTAAGTTTTTCTTTAATCTATTATTTCTAAGTTTTTCTTTTAATCTATTATTTTTTAAATTTTCTTTTAATCTATTATTTTTAAGTGGAGACAAATTTTTTTTTGGAAAGTAAAAATTGATTATATGGTATGTTATTTCAAATTAGGATATGCCAATGATTAGGAATTACCTTTTTGAATTAATGAAGGATAGAGGATTAAGTTTTGCGTTTAAATGGTTTTTGCAGAGATTGATTAAACCACCTCCTCTCTTGTCCTTTCTCTCAAGTCTAAAGATTGAGTAGTGATCAAATTGAAAATAATCGTTTCCGGTAAGCCAAGATTCTTGAATAAGAATGATAGAAGAGCCGCTGAAAGGTCGAAGAAAAAGAAAAAATTTGTTTCCGCAATGCCTCTTGCGTTCCATTGTGTAATGTCAATTATTGGTAAATTTAGAGGAAGCATGAGAACGAGGAAGGAAATAAAGTTTCAAATTGTAAGAGGCATGGGAGAAAGGTGCACAAAATATCAAAATAGAAATGACTACATTATTAAACCGAATGTTTTTTTTAATTGAAGAAATACAACCACTTTTCTTAAGTCTTTGATGAGAACTTATATCTTCAATGGTATAAGATGAAAAATGAGGATGACAAAAGTGAGTAGATGACACTTTTTATAAAAGCTCTCCATGTATCGTAATTTCCTTCGTTTGGGTCCAAATGAGAGATACTCAAATTGAATGATTGTTTTTATAGAGTGCAACTTCCAAAAATCCCAAAGAGGGCTCTCTTAGGACAAAAATCCAATAAAAATAAAAAATTAAAGTGGCAGAAAAAACTACTTTCTGGAAAACAACTGAAAAAGAAAACAACAAATAAAAATAGACCAAATAACTGGTCAAGTTTTGAACAGTGTCACTGATGAAACAAGAACTTCTTGGGAATTAGTACTATCAAGACTAGTATCAGAGAAACAACAGTCACTTTTCCCTGAGCTCTTGGTTGAGGGAATTTTAGAATTTTTTAGTTTCGTTGAACATATTAATTAATAACATATTCATTGACATATTAATGATTTAGAATCCATCCTGTTAATTTTCTCCATCATAATATGAAATGTAACTTTAATTTCGTTCGTTATTGCTTCCTTGAATTCTTCCTTCATTGTTGTGCAATAAACCGCTAAAATGCCTTTGATACCGTTCTCTTGAAAGTCTCTAAAGTTATTCCTGCAAAGAAGATAGATTGTCTTCTAACTTCTTTAATCTTTTTCCCGCCTCACTTGATTCTG